>JAKLTH010000085.1:600000-928467 GCA_025175895.1 Wurfbainia villosa | reverse complement strand
TGACACATTGAGCATTCAAATGCTAAGAAAGTTGTTACACCTTACATAGCTGCTCATAGAGCGATATATGCTAAGAGGAGTTGTTACGCCTAACTTAGCCACTCTCCGAATGATACATAATCATTCTCTCGATGACACAAAGTCATCTCCAGGTGGTACAAAACCATTATCTTATGACACACAGTCATTCTCTAGGTGACACACAGTCGTTTTCCAGATGATACAAAACCATATTTCTGATGGTACATAACCGTTTACCTGGAAACATCCATGTCTTGCTATTTATCGAGATTAAATAATCTTATTTACATCAATATGAACATATCTAATCCCTCTTAATGATCATCATGTCAAGAACATATCTCATATTCCAAATATTCACAAACATTTTTGTACACAACAGAAAAGAGTCGACTAGTGAATAATACTCATTAGATGTAAACATATTTAATCTTCCTTTTTAGTGTGAATCTATTCATTTTAATCAATCACATTCCTAGCCATGTTTCATTGACCGAATCATACATAGTCATAGATAGACATGCTAAAGTAGCAAACCTTGATTAAAACTTCAAGTAGACACCTAAATAGTCACAAAGGGAAAATATTGAGATCAACATATAATCTCAAAGGGCTCACATAGTAGAGAAGCAGGGATCCATTCTCCTACTACCCTTATTGTCGTCTTAGCACATGTGGTATGAATCACATACTACGATGTTTTTCCTCTTTACCAATAAAGAGTGCATGTTATTATCAAAGTAACATCGTACAGATTTCGATCTAGACATTCCCAATGCCTAATCTAGAATTCAACACATGAATTCCAATCATATGAATTCTAATGAATCAAAACATGAATAGTAAATGGTGGGCTCATTTACTTGATCGTTACCACAAAATGATTTTATCTTGATACAAATATCAAGACGATCCTAACTTATAGGAATGTAACAAATTTTACAGCTTCCAAAGCCAACAGCCGCATAAGCTGACCTACAAGCATCGGTCTTACCTCTATTCATACACAATAAATAGAGATGATTGTCCATGTGAGAGGATCAATCACTACCTGTCAACATGCTTATCAAGATCTTATCACTAGAATGTAACATAACATACACATACACTGAATAAATTATGGCTTTCATAAAAAAAATTACAATCAAAACATATCTGATTGTCAATTACAACGTTGTTACATTCTACGAAGTCCCATGGACTTTACATGCTTATTTAATGACTCGCTAGTCATCGGCTTAGTAAAAGGATCTGCAAGCATAGCTCGTGTAGGGATATACTCAAGAATCACTTTCTTCTTAGCAACAATATCCCTTATAAAGTTGTACTTTATAGTTATATGCTTGCCCTTGCTGTGATATTTGGGATCCTTGGAAAAAGCTATAGCAGCTTGACTGTCACAATAGACGGTCACTGGACTCCCACTGTCCTCAGCAATCTTCAAATGCTTCAGGAACCTCCTCAACCGATCGCTTCTTATGCAATTTCCATATTCAACTTCCATTGTAGATAAGGCCACACAAGCCTGTTTCTTGCTGTTCCAGGAGATGACGCCACCATTCAACAGGAAAGCATAGCCTGATGTTGATTTTCTATCATCCAGGTCCCCAACCTAATCTGCATCTGAATAGCCCTTTAGGCTCATATCTGATCATTGATAACAGAGACAATAATCTGTCGTCGCCTTCAGATATCTGAATATCCTTTTTACTGCTTTCCAGTGTCTCGATCCTGGGTTTGACTGGAACCGGCTGACTAAGCCCACTACATAGCTGATATCGGGACGAGTACACAACATAGTATACATTAAACTACCTATGGAATTTGCATATGGTTTTTTATTCATCTCGACTATTTCAGCTGGAGTCTTGGGATTCATACTTTTGCTCAGAACAGTACCTTTCGCAATAGGTGGTTGTTCATCGTTGCAGTCAGACATGTTAAAATGTTGTAACATCTTAGTTATATAAGACTCTTGTGACAAACTCAAAAGTCTCTTAGATCGATCTCTGATGATCTTTACTCCTAAGATGTATTCAGCTTCTCCCATATTTATTGTGTCAAATTGTAAAGACAATCACTTTTTGACTTCCACCAAAAAACCTATGTCATTTCTTGCTATCAGCATATCATCAACATATAATGATAAAATGACATACTTTTCTTTTATCCTTCTTTAGGAAAACGCAATGATTCTCATTGATCATTTCGAAACCAGAAGATAAAACCACTTTGTTAAATCTTATGTTCCATTGTCTTGACGCTTGCTTCAGTCCATATATAGATTTCTTTAATCTACATACTTTATCCTCTTAGCCTAAAGCAACGAAACCTTCTGGCTGAACCATATAGATTTCCTCGTCAAATTCACCGTTAAGGAAAGCGGTTTTGACATCCATCTGATGTAATTCTAAGTCATAATGCACCACAAAAGCCAAAATAACTCGAATGGACACAAACTTCACTACGGGAGAAAATTGTTGGTGCAATCGGCCCAGGTCACGATTGACCAGGACTCGAGTGATGTTTTGATGTTTCGACAAAAATATATGACAATGTAATTGTCATGGGAAAGTCCAAGTCTTGTATACTTGGCATGGAAAGTCCAAGTGGAACACTTGGCACTTGGTAAAGACCAAGTGGAACACTTGGCATTTGGTAAAGTCCAAGTCTTGAGTACTTGGCATGAAAAGTCCAAGTGGGACACTTGGCAATGTAAAAGTCCAAGCATGGGTCTTGGCAATGTAAAAGTCCAACATGGGTTGGCAAGGGAAAGTCCAAGCATGGTCTTGGCATTTGAGAAGTCCAACATGGGTTGGCAAGGGAAAGTCCAAGCATGGTCTTGGCATTTGAGAAGTCCAACATGGGTTGGCAAGGGAAAAGTCCAAGCATGGGTCTTGGCAATGTAAAAGTCCAACATGGGTTGACAAGGGAAAAGTCCAAGCTTGAGTCTTGGCATGAGAAGTCCAAGGGGTTTGATATTGGCTGCGTAAAGTCCAAGCGAGAGTCTTGGCAGCATAAGTCCAATGGTTGGCGGCGTAAAATTCAAGCGGAGTCTTGGCGGCGTAAGTCCAATGTGCCTTGGCGATGTAGACACCGTTAGCATGACATAGCCGACGGAAGCACCTCGAGGCTAGCGCGATGGATGAACAAGTCATGGATGACTTGGAGGGATCCGAGAGGCGTGAGGCTGATGGAGGTGGCTAGAAGGCTTAGGTCTAGGCTAAGGGTGGTCTAGCAAGTATGGGGGCACCATACTTGGGTTAAAACCTCATTCTTGAGGTTGGCGATGATCGACATTATGGTCGGTTCATTTATCGTGAGTCGACTTGAGTTCATTGCTAGTTTAGAGTCGAAATGCTCTGCGATCGTGCTCATTGGAGCGATCGGCCATCGGTGTCGACAGGCGATCGGCGCCAAAAAGTCGGCCCGATCATTGCGATCCAATCGAGCTGCCATTGTCTCACGACAACAGTGGCATCAGTCGACTGGGGACTTATGGCAGTCGACTGATAGGCGGAAATCCAGCCCGACGCAAGATAAAAAGGGGAGCTCGTGGAGGATTTCATCATCAGTTCTTTGGGGGCTTTGGTGAGGCGATTTGAAGGCGATTTGCAGGTGCATTTCAGGGTCCTTCAAGCTCATCCAAGCAACCGACAAGCAAGCGCTCAAAACCCTAGTTTGTAAAGTGTTCTTTACATTTTCACTTGTATTTGCTTGTATTTCTTTCGTTTATTGTTGTAAACATTTGTACGAGGTTTCTCCGCCTCCGACTTGTTGTCGAGAAGGAGTTTATTGATTAGTGATTGCATTGGCGTCGCTAGAGCTCGTTAGAGCTCGATCCGTGGAGTAGGAACCGGTTCAGTTCCGAACCACGTTATATCCTTGCATTTGTGTGTTTGTGTTTTCGTTATTGCTTTATTATCTTTGTTTCCGCTGTGCTAACGAAAATTGTAGACAAGCACGCGAACATTTTCCATCTACGCAAGAGTAAACGCTATTCACCCCCCCTCTAGCGGCGTCAAATTTCCAACAAGTGGTATCAGAGCCCGGGGCTCTTCTACGGACTAACCGCCGGGAGCTAAGACAAAGAGGCTAGAGGGTGAAGATGGAAGAATCATTGGGATGGGACATCAACACCCCAATTCCCTATTCCTTCTATGGACGAGAAGGTTTCAATTCTTGGAAGGCGAGAATTGAAAATTTTTTGATGATGAGAGACCTTGAGGAGTGGTCCGCGTTGATGGAAGGATTTGAATATCCTAAGGGACCAAAGGGAGGGTTTCTCAAGAAGAAGAAGTGGAGTGAGGAGCAACTCCAACAATTCGAGAAAAACAAGAAGGTAATCAAATTCATCTTTGATTTAATTCCTAATGACCTCTTGTGTAGTCTAGGTGACTATGTGGGTGCCAAGGAGCTATGGAGCGATTTGGCCAAGCTCCATGAAAACCCTCTGGTCCAAGAAGAAGAAGAAGATGTAGAATGCTCATCGGTTCAATCGGAAGAGGCCGAAGAAGCAAGCTCCTCCTCACAAGCAGTGAGGATTCTGGAAGTTGAAGAAGAGTCAACATCCGGGGCAAGAGGAGAGTGTGAAGAATTGGAGGTTGAGAGGTCATCAATCTCAAGGAGGTGGAGGAAGTGGAAGAAGCATCCACCTCAAGGATTGAGGAGGAGATAACTTCCACACCGAACATCAAGAAGAAGCTTCACATCCGGTCAAGATGAAGAAGCCCAAAGTCCAATGTCTCCATTAACCTAGGTAACTCAAACATATGTGTTAATAATAAAATGCATATAATATGTTTTGAGTGTAGGGAAACCGGGCACTATAAAAGCAAGTGCCCAAAGAAGAATAAAAAAGCTCCACCGGCTCCAAAGGTCAAGGATGTCGGTCCCTCAACGCAAAAGAGCAAAGAACAAGTAATTTGCTTCAAGTGCCGACAACCGGGACATTTCCAGAGTCAATGCAAGAAGGGGGACAAGAAGACTCAAAATGGAGCATCATATGTAGGGAGCTAAGGCAAACCCTAGGGTAACTTCTAATTTTGCTCCTTCTTCAATTTACAAGCAAAAGCATGCTAGGGATTTCAATTCACTTGCAATTTATGAAAAGCATGCTAATAGGAACAAGTATTTTTGCTTAGGAGCTAAGAATGTCTACTTAGATAATAGGGAGAAATTTGGGACTAATGTCCCTAAAAACAATTTACCTAAGGACAAACCTAGGTCAAATAACTCAAGATCAATTTTACCTAGGGAGACAATTAGAAAGGTGCAAGAGCACCTAGGTTTCAATCCTAAATGGACTAGGCATATGCCTAAAGAAAATGGTAATGCCCAAAAAGTTAATCAAAATTCTAAAATTGAGCAACTAGAATTAGAGAACCAAGCCTTGAGAAATTAGAAAAGACCCTCAAAATTATGCAAAATCAAATGCAAGGGTCCAAAAGTCAAAGTCAAAGGTCTAGGACTCAAAGTCAACACCTAGGAGCTCAAAGACAAAAGTCAACCAAGGGCAAGCAAGGTTTGGGTCACAAACCTAAGCCTAAGGTGGCTTACCATAGTGTTCCATTTGATTATGGAACACAAACTAGGTCTAGGAAGACCAAGGTCAATTGGGAAGTCATCCCTAAGGTTGACCAAAGGTTGTGCCTAGTGGCTAGGGTTTCTATGAAACCTAGGGTGGCCACTAAGAAGGTTGCAAGAGGAGTTACCCCTAGAGTCAACCTAGATAAGACCCAAATGACCAAGGCCAACAAGCCTAGGAGGGTCATTAGGAAGGTATCTAGGGAGGTTATCCCTAAGGAATATCTAATTAACCCTAGGAGCTCAAATCGGTTTTGGATTCCTAAGAGCGTGATTGATTCACGCTAAGATGGGTTTAGAGTGTGCCAACCTTGATTGGATGGATAGTTAACTCAACCATGGTAAAGGTGGCATTTTAGGATATTTTCAAGGTTATGGTTACCTTGGAAATAGATTTGAATCAATATCCTAAAAGATTTTAGGATGTGCCAATGCACTTTTGAAATTAAGAAAAATCAATTAAATTGGCACAATTTAGGTTTAGAGGTTAGTGTGTCATTTTGGGTTTTTGGCACACTAGGGAGATTAGGTTAATATGGTAAAATATGATTAATCCCAACAAATGGCAATTAATATTAAAATTTAGGTATTATTATACCTATATATTTTATATGTCATGCTTTGTTTGCCATATAACATGTCATGACATCATGCTTACTTTTAATCATTTTATATGTCATGTTCATGTTTTAGGATTAAGGTTTTAAATGTCATGTGTTTTTAGATTTCATCTTATGTCATGACATCATGATTATGAGCATATGCTTATTTATATCATTTCTAATGCCATAATCATTCATGCATTTAAGACAATTGGTTGAAATTGATTTAAGGACTATGGCATGACTTGAAGTCGCATTTATAAGGGAATCAAGTAGGGTTGCCTAGGAAATGCATGAAACCCTAGATTAGGATGAACAAAACCCACATCTCACATTAAATTGACATGTATGTGTATTTTATACACCCTAGATACATGTGAGATGCTAGGATATGAGTTGAGTTCAAGGTGCATAGGTTTTGCATCTAGATGAACTCAAACTCATCTTATATGATTTGTGGATCATTGGGAGAGCATGTGTACAAGTCATGTGCATAGAGCCCAAGGAATATGATCCAAAACATGGTTTTGAAATGATTTTAAAATCAATTTAGAAAATCTTGGTGAAGTCTATCTTTTGATAGCAATCACCATTGATAGAGTTGATACAAAATAGGGCCAAAACATTGAAAATTTCAATGGTTTTGAGTTTTGTATCAAACTCACTATTTTATGGGTAAAATAATTTTCAAATATTTTTCACCCATTGTAATGACTATAAGTAATATACGTATCAAATTTTATGATTTTTCAAATTACGTAGAATTACTTATGCTTTTCCAAATCTCGATTCTGATAAATTGAAATTGGAAATTTACTCGATCGATCAACTACTGGGTGGCGATCGGCGATATGGGTGGCGGATCGATTGATTCGTCGAGTCAACTGCCAGGTCTGATTTCGGGTTAACAAGGTTTGTTTAGCCCGTGTTCAGCTATGGAAAAGGTTTCTAATCACTCCTAACCCTATGATATGCTTTAGGAAGCATTATAAAGGGTGAAAATCCATTGGATATGGATTAGGAGTTGTGTTAGGTCAAAGTATCAAATTTAGGGTGAGTGAAAGTTCTATGTTGAACTTAAAACCTTAATTTTGATGGTTTAGAGTTCCTATTGGCTTAGGGACTTCCCAAGGACATTGTTGGTGCAATGGTCAAGGGGAAGCAAGCCTTTAGGGGGAGGTATCCATCTTGGGATGATGGATGTGTTTTTCTCCTTGAAGAGGAGAAGTTATTGGGAGAGTATCATCAATTGGGAAAATTGATGGGTTTTTGATACCCAATTTGGAAATTGGGAGAGAGTATAGGATTGCCTCTCTTGAGTGATATGTGAATTATCACTAAGAAGATGGTAGGCATCCTAGGTATTTATTTTTGGATCAAGGGGGAGATTGTAAGATCTCATTGGGACATGAGACATTGACCTCCTTGGAGAGAAAACCTTTTTGATGTTAGTCAAAAAGGGGGAGAATGTTTGGGGGAGAACATTTGAAGAGTGTTTACCAATTTGGGATAATTGGTAAGGGATTTGAGTTAGTGGTCTAACTCAAATGTTTTGTTTGATTTTGTCAAACATCAAAAAGGGGGAGATTGTTGGTGCAATCGGCCCAGGTCACGATTGACTAGGACTCGAGTTTGACTCGAGTGATGTTTTGATGTTTCGACAAAAACATATGACAATGTAATTGTCATGGGAAAGTCCAAGTCTTGTGTACTTGGCATGGAAAATCCAAGTGGAACACTTGGCACTTGGTAAAAACCAAGTGGAACACTTGGCATTTGGTAAAGTCCAAGTCTTGAGTACTTGGCATGAAAAGTCCAAGTGGGACACTTGGCAATGTAAAAGTCCAAGCATGGGTCTTGGCAATGTAAAAGTCCAACATGGGTTGGCAAGGGAAAGTCCAAGCATGGTCTTGGCATTTGAGAAGTCCAACATGGGTTGGCAAGGGAAAGTCCAAGCATGGTCTTGGCATTTGAGAAGTCCAACATGGGTTGGCAAGGGAAAAGTCAAAGCATGGGTCTTGGCAATGTAAAAGTCCAACATGGGTTGGCAAGGGAAAAGTTTAAGCTTGAGTCTTGGCATGAGAAGTCCAAGGGGTTTGATATTGGCTGCGTAAAGTCCAAGCGAGAGTCTTGGCAGCATAAGTCCAATGGTTGGCGGCGTAAAGTCCAAGCGGAGTCTTGGCGGCGTAAGTCCAATGTGCCTTGGCGGTGTAGACACCGTTAGCATGACATAGCCGATGGAAGCACCTAGAGGCTAGCGCAATGTGTAAGATACGAAAAAAAAAAATTATATGGATTAACCCTTTAATTAATTGGATTTAATTAGTGGGTTAATTGAGTTAATTAGTAGATTAAATTGGGCTCAATAAGTGGAAATGGGCTGGAAATTTGGGCTGAGCCCATTGGGCTGAATCCATTGCGTTTGACTTGGGTTAAGGGCTGAACCAGATTGAGTCAAATTAGATTGGGCTGAACTAGTTTGGGTTGGTCGAGCCAAATCATTGGAACGGCTCTTAAAGGCTGAACCCGATCCAATCGACGCATTTCCCCCATCGCGATTTCAATTTCTTCCCTGCCTCTCGTGTCTTCCGAATCACAGCGGCTGCCGGCGATTCCTTCTCCTCGGTATACCATCGCCAATCGGTCCTCTTCTATTGGAGTTGTCGGAGATCTTGATGGAGCGATCGATCGCCGCTGCTGCCGCTTCTTCTCACTCGCGAGCCTCGCCGACGGAGGAAGATCCGGCGGTGGGAGACGCCATGCTCTTCGCTCGATCGTTGCTTCCATCATCGCCGCCTCAGCCAGTTGTCGCCGGGCTCTAAATCGATCTTTGCTCTGTCGCCGGAGATCGCGATTTGAGCAATCGATCGATTGCCGCAGCCTTCCTGATCGCGCCGTCAACTCCTTCGATCAGCGCAACCACCGCGAGCTCAATCTGCTGCCAGATTTTCTTGAGCGAGCTTAGCTCGGAGATAGGGCAGCACTGCCTTCTTCGATCGTGATCAACTCCAATGTCACCGCTTCATCATCGATTTGTGATCCTGTGTTGAGCTACTGTGCCGGCCGTTTAGGTCACGAGGTTGATCGACTGGTTCCATCACTGCCTTGGTGTGGGTGAGATCAACACGGCGATGCCTTCACCGCGTCGAGCTCCTCGGCCTCGCTATTCTATCGAATGGTGATTCACTGCGTTGATTGTCGCGGAGCAATCGGGGATCGCCGATGCAGCTCGGCCGCCTTCTCTGGATTTTTGCGAGCTGATGTTGAGGCCAAGAGGGAGATCCGGCGGCTAAGGTTGGAACGGGAAGGTATGTTGTGTTATAGTTTGATTTGGAATGTTAGCTAATTGTTCTTTAGGGATTTGGATGATTTCGGTAGTGGTTGATGGAAATTTTGTGATGATTTTTCGATATTGAAGAGTCAGAACTCAGATTTGGTGAAACGACAATGGAGATTGATTTGTAACTTAGGACCATGGATCCAGAAGCGGTGGAAGCAAGGCTCAGATTGGGTTGTGGATGTAGATCAATCGGCCAAGGATGAATGTAGATTTGGGGATGCATTTGAAGTGAGCTGTGGAATTGTGAAGAGGTTAGATTTGTAAGTATGCAGTTTGAATTAAGTGTGTATAGATCTATTTACCTTAATTGATCTTGAGGATGTCAATGATTTATTCATGTTGTTACTTTGGACTAGGTAAGTTCGATTTGGGATTTGATATCATTCTTGGACTTATGATAGTACGTGTCAATGTTGTATGTTGATTTCAGGACTTGATTAGTGATGGATGCTCGTATGCATGGACAGCTAACTAGGCTACATAGCAGGTGGGTAATATCTACAGTCGGTGATCAACTCTAGTGCATGATCTTGGATATGTATGTTTATACCTGTTTACCTTAAATCCACTCATGTTTAATCATATGCTTGTACTGCCTTGACCTTTGAGATATAAACTCTGGTACTTCATTGATTATCTAGCTCGGATAGGAACTATAAACCCTATTATGTTTTAGCTGATGGATGTTCAGTAAGTACAGGAGGTTAGGGTTATCTTTGTGACTTCATATTGGGTTACTGTATTACATCACTAGGGTTAGGTGATGGATTGGATTATGGAGTCGATTGTGATATCATAACCGTATTAGTGGTGCATTTATGGTGGATCTCGTTGCCTGTGCATAGATAAGTGTATGGTTGTCAGTATGTGACCATGACTAGAGGTCTTAGCGTGGTGGACTGTCAGATGAGTATGACTCTTTGTGCGATAGAGAGAGTCTTGTGATTGTAGTCCTTGCATAGTTGACTTTTGGTTGACCAGGACTCCCCATGGGATAGGGAGTGAGGCGAGGATACATGTATGGAGCTATGCATCATTACATTACATGCATGCTGACGACTAGGTCTCCCTTGTGGATGAGACAGATCGTCGGTCATCCTGCCTCCCCGGCCACTCGGGGTAGTGGTAGCAGGGTTAAGAGCAGAGCATTGGATGTGCCGCGCTCGGCCACTAGGGATGGTGGTAGCTGGAGATACCGCCACTGGCCAGTGGTGTTAGCACTCGCCACTATAGGCAGTGGTTGTGTGGCGTTGTCACTGTGTCGAGCTCGTCTACTCATGGGTAGTGAGTAGTTAGCTTTTTACGCTTATATGCTACTCATTCATACTACCCAACTCGGTCACTCGAGAGTAGTGGCGGCTGGAGTCGGGCTAGTCGTCATGCCGTGCCACCCGGGCCATACTGGGGTCGTGGTTGGACGGGTCCGCAGACATGGCCATGCATATGCATTGCTGATATATATGTATGCATGTATTTGATATATGTTTTACATATGCCTGTGAGATGCTGCATTTGATTGAGCTATGATTGTTGCACATGCTTGTACATCATGATACATGCCATTTGCATTTTATTTACTGCTATGTGTTGAGCATGATACATGCGTTGATTCAGACTGTTATATGCATTTGATTAGCATCATGTCATTGTGTGGTACGGACCGGGTTATTATACAGGTGATCATATACTGTTCATATGTCTGAGTATTGGTCAGGTATGAGATTGACCTGGTACATTATATGGGTTATGTTATTGTATATCTGTCAGGATGATATAGCTTATGGTGTTGCAGACCGTCAGGTACGTTGGTACATTACTTTATGTTCAGTTGATCAGTTTAGTATATACATTGCGTATGACTTTACTGTAGTTACTTGTTATTGGAGTTGGATAGGACTGTATGTCTATTGGACTCATCTTTGTATACCGTAGATCTTCACATATATATTTGTAGATCTATCCTTATATATTGTTCATGCACTTTCTATATATTACCCCGAGTTTATACTCACCACCCCGACCACGGGCTTCTCGCCTGATAAAGTAGAAGATTTCTTGGACTTTCGTAGCTCAGACAGCTTATCCAATCTCACACCGGACGAATTGACATGTTTTCCGTATTATTGTATTTCTACTGATTTTCGTTTTGTTGTTTTAACTGTATTAGTTCCGTGATCCGTGATATACTGGACGTGTTGTATGTATTTGGCTTGTGACTTCTATTATCTTTCTTGTTGTGTCAAGTCACCCGAGTGCACATTGGGTCATTGTATATTGTTTTATATGTTGTATGTTTCACATTTTATATGTTGATATCCTGTATATCATATTGTTGTTGTGGGCCTACGAGCCTCAGATTAATGATATGTTACGCAGGAGATGCCGTCCGCTTGCTTTTCGACATACTCTCTGGGCGTGACAATTTTATTGGTATCGAGCCCTAGGTTGCGAAGTCCAATTTCTGATTTGATTCGTCGGACATCGAAGTTTTGATTTACTCGGTTTTGGTTTGTGAGTTCGATCCGCCGTGACATCTCCGAGCTACAAGGTTTAAGGTATGTTAATTGTTATTACATATCCTTCGGTTAGCTATGCATTTAGTTGCTTATAACAGTGCATGACTTGTAGTATGTTAATCAAGATTATGTAAGTGGTTTGAGATGACCACAGGAACGATATGTTGAGGTTATTAGACATGTACCGCTATCGAAAGGTAATTACCTTTGAGAGCCGATCGATACCGAGTCGGAAGCGTCACATCTATTATGGAGATTAAGGATTTCGATCCTAAGATTTTCACTAATTATGTTTGTCGATTATTACGAGGGGTAATGGACTAAGCGAGTATACAATTGCTGATGCAGATAGTAGAAAATTAGGGGATGATATTCATAGGAATTTTGATCCCTGAATGGGTCGTTCTAGGTTGTATAACATTGGGAGTACTTTTGGAGTACTTGACTCGGGTTATACGAAGATAGTAGTGTTAGTAGAATACCATTATCCGGATTTAGCCGGTAATTGGTGTAAGATATAGGAAATAACGTACGAAAAATCACATATCACTTAACCACTCTGGTACAGTTATGCATCTTTGATAGATGGTCGATATGTGAGAGAGTATTTTCCTACATCATTTTCTTTGACTCATTGTCAAGGAATTCTTGGGCTTTAGGTCGAGTGATCGTTTGGTAATGGAAGGTACCATGCAGAGTCGTTAGACTTGCGAAGGTTACGACCATTTAATAGCCCAAGAATGTGATTGGGTTGGTTTTGGCCACCCACGGGTTATCGGTTGACATCTTGATCAGGATGTTTGGATCTCCTACCAGGTCCTACCGGAAGTCCTTAGACCGAGTCATGTGTATAGAAATGACTCCGTAGTAAGTGTTTTAAAGAGTTGAAGATTTGATAAGCAGATATTGCAAGTCAAATTATTGGAATTCGAAATCTCCAAATGTTGGATAAAAGGAGCAAGATTAAAGTCGTAAGTCACGAGCGACTATTGTAGAGTTTTCCGATCATAAAAGACCGATTGCAGATTGTCAGCAGCTTCTCATGTTTATCAGCGAACTCAGAGGAAAGACTCCGAAGGGAGATTATGTGTCTGCATGATTACGCGGGTTCATGGACCATTGTATCTATTTCTACTATCAGCAGCCGGTATTTACGAGGAGAGTAAGTACTTTGAAGACTCAGTTGAAGACTATGGATGATACTTTCGAGCGGACGATCCACAACCTCGAAAGTTGAGATCATTACAGAAGATTAGGTTATCACATCAGCAGCGATCTACTACCCCAGATATAGTTGAATCTCTTTGATACTTTCATCCGGAAGAAGTAAGTTACTCAGCAGTATCAGCCGAAGACATCTTAGAAGACTCAGATGTTCAGACAACAATTGTTACCTGGGCAAGTGGAGTAAGCGATTGAGGTGATTTCGGGAATAGTCCTGATATTGGAGACCTCATACCGGGAGATGATTTTATTGGTATCAGTGTTGCTAAACACTATGGGAGATTTATCTGCCTCAGTGTTTCTTCTTGAGAAGACTTGTAACTCTTTGTTAGAAGAGAGTCGGACCCTGAGGTTATGCATCGATTATCGATGATTGGAATGCATTAGTTGAGAATGAGTATCCTTCGTTGTGGATAGAGGATCTGTTAGATCAGCTAAATGACACCTGTGTATATCCTAGGGTTGGCCTACAACTAGAGGTTTGATATTGTAGTGACTTAGTGTCATACAATTATCATTGTCGGTGTGATGATTGAGCTATCGTTAGCATAAAGTAAAAGGATGCAGGTGTATAGAGCTGATTGATAATGTTGTTAGACTTATCGACGATTTAGTCGTTCATGGATTTGAGGAATCAAGTACTCTTGGAGTATTTGAGATCGATTGTCATCATATTTGTGGAGGATATATTTATGGATATATTCCCAATCTTAAGGGAAGTTGTGGTTTTCCTAGATTGATTTGGTATTTACCATAGATGAGGATAGGATGTTCTAGTGATACTATACCGTCGACTTGTTGGACCAAGAAGGTGATGGAAATCACACAGTCGGAAGATTGGAAAGCTAGTTTTGAGGGCCTAGCGGTGACTTTTATGTCGATGTTAGTTAATCCGTTCGATATGGATGGAAGGGTATTGCGTAGATGCATCCTTACAGGATTAGGAGCAATCGATGCAGTTGAATGGAGCGTATATTATGTGTGCTAGTTAAGAAACTAGCGAGATCGGTTATTCTTGTCTTCCACCACTTATAGTCTTTGTGACAGAGTGAATTTTTGGACATTAGATTAATTTCTCGTGTGAGAATAAATCTCCGTCTCGGGAAGGATAGTGGTTCCCGAGTTGCATTCGCTTTAGGAAGAGTTGTTTGGAGACTTTTCATTAGAGAATGATGATTTATTCGGAGTGTATCCGAAAATAGTGAGTATTGAGACGTTCCGGTTGGTGGAACGATATATGGGACACGGTTGATTGCATAGTGTTGATGTTGGGTATGCCAACAAGCAAAGGTGAAATATTGTGATCGGTAGGGTCACGTACCGTGATAAAGTGGGAGCCTAGTACGTTAGACTGTGTTGGGAGATTATCTAGAATTCGGAAAGGACTTGATAGGATTTGAGTAATCGATGATCGATTAGCTAGGTCCGCTCATTTCCTTCTGAGCCGTAAGATGAATTTCGTTGGATCGCTTGACGGAATTATATTTATGGAGTATCCTTGAGTATCATTTCTGATAGTGATTCATGATTTACCTTACGATTCTGGCAAAGTTTACCAACGGTTACGGGTATAAAGCTCCACTCTGGTACAGTTATTGACTTCTTAATAGGTTGGCTGAGAGTGTATATAAAAGCTGGAATATAATATTCGAGCTCAGTACCCCACTTAGTCACTTGAGGTGTGACTTTTCCTCCGGATACTTGAGATGGTTGTTGTGACATCTCGTACTCGTACATGAGTCAGAAATTTGGGGACCAAATTTTTATAAGTGGGGGAGAATGTAAGATACGAAAAAAAAAAATTTATATGGATTAACCCTTTAATTAATTGGATTTAATTAGTGGGTTAATTGAGTTAATTAGTGGATTAAATTGGGCTCAATAAGTGGAAATGGGCTGGAAATTTGGGCTGAGCCCATTGGGTTTGGTAATTCATTGTTTGAACCCATTGGGTGAATCCATTGGGGATTGGGATGAACTAGTTTGGGTTGGTCGAGCCAAATCATTGAACTCTTAAAGGTGAACCCGATCCAATCGACGATTTCCCCATCGCGATTTCAATTTCTTCCCTCGCCTCTCTTCCGAATCGCAATTACGCCGCGATTCCTTCTCCTCGGTATACCATCGCCAATCGGTCCTCTTCTATCGGAGTTGTCGGAGATCTTCAGCGGAGCAGTCGGCCGATCGTCGCTGCCTCTGCTCAGTTCTTCTCACTCCGCGAGCCACTACCGCCGACGGAGGAAGATCCGGCCGGTGGGAGAGACGCCATGCTCTCTGCTTCTGATCGTTGCTTCCATCATCGTCGCCCTGAGCCAGGTTGTCGCTGCTGGAGCTCTCAATCGATGCTGCTCTGTCGCCGGAGATCGCGATTTGAGCAATCGATCGATTGTCGTAGCCTTCCTGATCGCGCCGTCAACTCCTTCGATCAGCGTGACCGCCGCGAGCTCAATCTGCTGCTAGATTTTCTTGAGCGAGCTTAGCTCGGAGATAGGGCAGCACTTCCTTCTTCGATCGTGATCAACTCCAATGTCACCGCTTCATCGCCGATTTGTGATCCTGTGTTGAGCTCATCGCGTACCGCTTAGGTCACGAGGTTGATCGACCGTTCCATCACCGCTTGGTCACCGTGGGTGAGATCAACACGGCGATGCCTTCACCATCAGAGCTCCTCCGGCCTCGCTATTCTATCGAATGGTGATTCACTCTGGTTGATTGTCGCGGAGCAATCGGTGCCGATGCCGCCAGTTGCTCTGGATTTTTGGTGATGTTGAGGCCAAGAGGGAGATCCGACTAAGGTTGGAACGGGAAGGTATGTTGTGTTATAGTTTGATTTGGAATGTTAGCTAATTGTTCTTTAGGGATTTGGATGATTTGGTAGTGGTTGATGGAAATTTTGTGATGATTTTTGCGATATTGAAGAGTCAGTGAACTCAGATTTGGTGAAAGCGACAATGGAGATTGATTTGTAACTTAGGACCATGGATCCAGAAGCGGTGGAAGCAAGGCTCAGATTGGGTTGTGGATGTAGATCAATCGGCCAAGGATGAATGTAGATTTGGGGATGCATTTGAAGTGAGCTGTGGAATTGTGAAGAGGTTAGATTTGTAAGTATGCAGTTTGAATTAAGTGTGTATAGATCTATTTACCTTAATTGATCTTGAGGATGTCAATGATTTATTCATGTTGTTACTTTGGACTAGGTAAGTTCGATTTGGGATTTGATATCATTCTTGGACTTATGATAGTACGTGTCAATGTTGTATGTTGATTTCAGGACTTGATTAGTGATGGATGCTCGTATGCATGGACAGCTAGCCAGGCTACATAGCAGGTGGGTAATATCTACCTGGTCCGGTAGTTTGATCAACTCTAGTGCATGATCTTGGATATGTATGTTTATACCTGTTTACCTTAAATCCACTCATGTTTAATCATATGCTTGTACTGCCTTGACCTTTGAGATATAAACTCTGGTACTTCATTGATTATCTAGCTCGGATAGGAACTATAAACCCTATTATGTTTTAGCTGATGGATGTTCAGTAAGTACAGGAGGTTAGGGTTATCTTTGTGACTTCAGATTGGGTTACTGTATTACATCACTAGGGTTAGGTGATGGATTGGATTATGGAGTCGATCGTGATATCATAACCGTATTAGTGGTGCATTTATGGTAGATCTCGTTGCCTGTGCATAGATAAGTGTATGGTTGTCAGTATGTGACCATGACTAGAGGTCTTAGCGTGGTGGACTGTCAGATGAGTATGACTCTTTGTGCGATAGAGAGAGTCTTGTGATTGTAGTCCTTGCATAGTTGACTTTTGGTTGACCAGGACTCCCCGTGGGATAGGGATTGTGGCGAGGATACATGTATGGAGCTATGCATCATTACATTGCATGCATGCTGACGACTAGGTCTCCCTTGTGGATGAGACGGGTCGTCGGTCATCCTGCCTCCCCGGCCACTCGGGGTAGTGGTAGCAGGGTTGAGGGCAGAGCATTGGATGTGCCGCGCTCGGCCACTAGGGATGGTGGTAGCTGGAGATGCGCACCTGGCCACTGAGCAGAGTGGTGTTAGCACTCGCCCACTATAGACGGTGGTTGTGTGACGTGCAGTTGTCCTGTGTGCAGAGCTCGTCTACTCATGGGTAGTGACGGAGCGACCAGCAGCAGGGACCCCCGGGGAGTAGTTAGCTTTTTACGCTTATATGCTACTCATTCATACTACCCAACTCGGTCACTCGAGAGTAGTGGCAGCTGGAGTCGGGCTAGTCGTCATGCCGTGCCACCCGGGCCATACTGGGGTCGTGGTTGGACGGGTCCACAGACATGGCCATGCATATGCATTGCTGATATATATGTATGCATGTATTTGATATATGTTTTACATATGCCTGTGAGATGCTGCATTTGATTGAGCTATGATTGTTGCACATGCTTGTACATCATGATACATGTCATTTGCATTTTATTTACTGCTATGTGTTGAGCATGATACATGCGTTGATTCAGACTGTTATATGCATTTGATTAGCATCATGTCATTGTGTTATGTACGGACCGGTTATTATACAGTGATTATATATTGTTCATATATGTCGAGTATTGGTCGGTATGAGATTGACACAGTACATTATATAGGGTTATGTTATTGTATATATCCGCCGTGATGATATAGCTTATGGTGTTATGCGGCCGATCGTGCGTTGGTACATTACTTTATGTTCAGTTGATCAGTTTAGTATATACATTGCGTATGACTTTACTGTAGTTACTTGTTATTGGAGTTGGATAGGACTGTATGTCTATTGGACTCATGCTGTATACCTGTAGATCTTCACATGTATACTTGTAGATCTATCCTTATATGTTGTTCATGCACTTTCTATATATTACCCCTGAGTTTATACTCACCACCCCTGGACCCTGGGCTTCCTGTCGCCCAGATAACAGGTAGAAGATTTCTTGGACGTTCGGAGCTCCGCCAGCTGATCCCATCTCACACCGGACGAATGGACATGTTTTCCGTATTGTTGTATTTCTACGGATTGTCATTTTGTGGTTTTAACCTGTATTAGTTCCGTATCTGTGATATACGGACGTGTTGTATGTATTTGGCTTTCGATGTGACTTCTATTATGTTTCTTGTTGTGTCAAGTCACTCCGGAGTGCACAGTTGGGTCATTGTATATTGTTTTATATGTTGTATGTTTCCGCTGCATTTTATATGTTGATATCTGTGTATATCATATTGTTGTTGTGGGCCTACGGGCCTTGTATTAACCCGATATGTTGCCACGTACAGGGGAGATGTCGTCCGTTTGCTTTTCGGCACGGCATACTCTCGGGGCGTGACACAATGGATGAACAAGTCATGGATGACTTGGAGGGATCCGAGATGCGTGAGGCTGATGGAGGTGGCTAGAAGGCTTAGGTCTAGGATAAGGGTGGTCTAGCAAGTATGGGGGCACCATACTTGGGTTAAAACCTCATTTTTGAGGTTGGCGCAATGACCGTATTATGGCCGGCCATCCGCCGTGAGTCCACTTGAGTTCGACCGCCAGCTTAGAGCCGAAATACTCGGCAATGATCGCTCATCGAGCAGCCGATCGGGTGTCGACCAGCGATCGGTGTGTCGACTCGAATGATCGTGTCGACGCACGATCGCGTCGACGGCAGCGATCGTGTCGACGTACGGCAATGACCGCCAAGGGTCGGCAATCGATCGCCATCCAATGTCGAGCAAGAACACCAGAGCGGCGAGGATTTCATCATCAGTTCTTTGGGGGCTTTGGTGAGGCGATTTGAAGGCGATTTGCGAGTGCATTTCAGGGTCCTTCAAGCTCATCCAAAAGCAAACAAACAAGCGCTCAAAACCCTTGTTTGTAAAGTGTTCTTTACATTTTCACTTGTATTTTCTTGTATTTCTTTCGTTTATTGTTGTAAATGTTTGTACGAGGTTTCTCCGCCTCCGACTTGTTGTCGAGAAGGAGTTTATTGATTAGTGATTGCATTGGCGTCGCTAGAGCTCGTTAGAGCTCGATCCGTGGAGTAGGAACCGGTTCGGTTCCGAACCACGTTATATCCTTGCATTTGTGTGTTTGTGTTTTCGTTATTGCTTTATTATCTTTGTTTCCGCTGCGCTAACGAAAATTGTAGACAAGCACGCGAACATTTTCCATCTACGCAAGAGTAAACGCTATTCACCCCCCTCTAGCGGCGTCAAATTTCCAACAAAAATGTCTCTTCAAAGTCTATATCCTCTCTTTGGGTAAACCCTTTTGCAACCAGGCGAGCCTTGTATCGGTTAATCGATCCATCAGATTTCCTCTTTATTTTGAGAATCCATTTATTCCCAATGACCCTTCGACCAGGAGGAAGATCGACTAACTCCCAAACTTGATTCTCAATCATTGACTCCATCTCTTCTTCCATTGCACTTTTTCACTTATCTCCAACTCTACATCCCAACGCTTCCTCAACTGATTGAGGTTCATCTTCGTCAACTGGGAGTGTCAACATTGCCTCATTCTCAATATCAAACCTCCTTTTAGGTATGATCTTACGAACACTTTTTCGTAAGGTGGGCTGTTGAGAAGTCACCCTGTGATCAGGCACATCACTCCCACTCAGTTGACTAGGTCCAGGTATCATATTAGACACCTGTTTTGTTGATAACGACTCATCCTCCTAAAAAAGAGGAACTGTCTTATCAACTTCTCCCCTCGTTGAGAACTCAGTTTCTAGAAAAGTGGCATCTCTAGATTCAATCTCAGAGATCATTCCATCGTGTTGCTCACCTATGAAAACATAACCTTTTGAGGTCTCAGAATATCTTATAAAGATACATTTCTTACCTCTAGGTCCAAGTTTTCCATACTTGTGAGAACTATCATGAACGTAGGTAGCTGACCCCCAGGGTCTCAGATTGCTCAAATCTGGTTTTCTACACCGCCCAACGCTCATACGGGTAGATGGAACTGACTTTGAAGGCACTTTGTTAAGTATATAGGCCGCAGCTAGTAATGCATCTCCCCAATATGAGACCGGCAAATTAGCCTGTGTCATCATAGACCTAACCATTTCAAGAAGAGTCCTATTTCTTCTTTCAGTAACTCCATTTTGCTGTGGAGTTCCTGGGATTGTTAGCTATCTAATAATTCCTTTTTCATTACATATTGTCTTGAACATATCAGACAAATATTCTCTTCTACGGTCAGTGCGTAAAGTCTTAACCTTACGTTCCGTTTGATTCTCAACTTTGTTCATATAACGAATGAAGCAATCCAATGCTTTAAATTTATGAGAAATCAAATACATATAACCGAAATGAGAGAAATCATCAATAAATGTAATGAAATAGGAAGCTCCATGTCTAGCCTTCACACTCATTGGACCACAAATATCCGAATGAATTAATTGCAATGGTGACTCTGCTCTAATTGCCTTTCCAAATGGTTTCCTTGTTGCTTTTCCAGCAAGACAATGCTCACATATAAACAAGTTGATCTTAGCACGAGAGCCCAATAAACCCTCTTTAGCTAACCTATTCATGCGATCTTGTCCTATATGTCCCAGTCTAGCATGCCAAACCTCATCTATCTCGTGATCGCTAGTAAGAGCAATATTCGAAAAACAACTATAAATTGCAAAATTCACATCAGGCACCACATCTAGTACCATAAAACCATTTGTTAAATAACCATATCCAATTGACACTGAGTCAATCTTAAGTTCAACACACCGCATGTAAAAATGTACACAGTACCCTAACTCAAGAAGAGAAGTTACATAAACAAGATTCCGTCGAATCTCAAGAGCATACAGGACATCATGTAGAAACAAAGCACTACCACCACAGAGGTTAAGTTTTCAAGTGTCGATCCCTTTGACCTCAACTCTTGCATTGTTTCCAACATAGATCCAATTGTTGCCTGCTGGTACGCAACGGTACTTCACAAATGTAACTCGCTCCCGAGCTACATGATTGATTGCTTCCGAATCTATAATCCACAAAGGATAAGAATCAGCTAACAACACAGAGCTAGCAACAAAATGCTCAGAAGACAGATTCAAAGATACCTTTTTCGGCTCAGTGCACTCCCAAGCGAAGTGACCTTTCTTGCCACAATTAAAATAAGACAATTTGTTTTTAGGTTTCTTTCCTGTCTTCTTCTTCTTTTTCTCAGTAGGGCCTTGTCCCCTAGCTTCAGCCTCTATCTTCTTTCCCTTCCCTTTCTTTTTCCCAAACCATTTCTTCTTTTTGGATCCAGATGATCCAGCAACACCTACAGCCACATAGGCTTGACCAGAAATCCTTGCGGATTCCACTCTCTTCGCCTCTAGTTCAACATGGCGCGAGACATCTGTAAAAGTCTTAATACTTCCACTGTGCGTCAAGATCTCGCCATAGTTTCCCGAATCGGAAGGAGCGGATTCGCTTGAACTGTTGTTCATCGATCAACTCATGACTGCGGTTTAAGATCCGAATCATGTTTGACATCTCCCCGAGATCTTGTCAACCATAGTGATATTCGGGCGCTTTTATAGTCTCGAACTTAATCATTAGTCGACGGCACGCATGACTAACCTAATCGTACTTATCCTTAAGGGCTAACTAGACCGCATTAGCTGATGCAAAAGTTGCATACTCAAATGCCAGGTCGTCCACCACTGAACTTATCAATATGCCCTTAGCAGTGGAGTCTTTCTTCTTCCATGCCTTGTAGGCATCAAGATCTCATCTGTTCTGAGCTGAAGGACCATCTACAGGTTCATCCATAACCTGATATACGACTTCTAGAACTTCCTGTTCCTCTAGGACATACTGTATCCTGAGTTGCCAACTTTTGTAGTTATCTCCATTGAGTTTTTCTCCCTTATTCAGTTCAACTATTATATTCTTTGTAGCCATAATCTATCACAAATAAATAAATCATTCATATACTCAGTGTATGTTATCTATGTATGTAATCTTAAATTAAACTCAAAATAAATCTGATATGGTTTACAAAATCAAGTGATAACTACGTTATCACTCATCATTTGTATGTGTCAATCTGACTTATATTGATCTATTTTATTACATACATCCCACTTAATGAAATTAATCATTATCATAGCATGATATTTAACAATAAATGAATACATCATTTAACCATATACTCATAATAAACTAATCAAGGAGTATAACAATAAAAAAAATCATGCATCATGTAGAGTTAACAGCATAAAATGAACATATCATCAACTTAAACAAGCTGTACAATGTTAACAAATAACTAACTCTACTAAGAATGTAACAGATTACACTCTTATAACTCATAACATAAATAACTCTAATAGGCTAGATAAATGATTACCACTACAACTAGGACATACACTAGTGCAATAGTAATCATGATGTCCCTTCTGTCTGGACTCAACTACGATTTCTCGGTTGGGACACTCACAGCAACCCATGTCGCTCGACGCAGTCCTTAGAAGACCTCACATGTAATGGATCACATCCCTCCACAGGGTCTTCCTCAGGATCCTCTTCACATTCAGCATAGTTAATTAGCTCTGTGCACAACCGGATATATGAAATGCGTCCTTCATGTAACCCCCAACATTGTCATGCCACGTCAGCAAGATTATCGGACAATGAACGAATCAACGCCCAAATCCTGTAGTTATCTAATACTGGAAACTCCTGCATCTCGAGCTTCCAGAATAGTCTGTCCAGCTTCCCTATGTGTCCAATGACTCCATGGTAAGGGTCATAGTCCAACTCTTCAATAGCCTCTCTGTACCGGTTGCGCATCACATCGCGCCGTGTCATAGTAGTATACATCCGTGCCATCTGTAAAATTGAAATGCATCATGTCAGTACATAACCGACAAAGCCAGTACAAATACCGATTTATTTCAATTTATCAAGGCACAGAACAAATATACAATAATCAAGAAAAACTAAAATTTCTTGATTTTTAGGGGCTACTTACAATTGACCCATAGACATTCATTACTAGTCCTACCTTTAAGTTATCCATGTCAGGTTCCAATTGTTCCAAAACAACCAATCTGACCATTGTTATGAGTTTAGTTGACCAAAGTCAACTTTGTCAACCACTGTTGACTACTTATCGTGCTCTTCCCGAGCACACAGTGGGCTTCCGGACCAGTTTATCACAAATGCCGACCGGTCAGTGTAAATCCCGAGCCATCAGTTTAATTCCCGGGCAGTTTCCAAAACTGCTCGGAACTATTTGTAACTGCACGGGAAATGATCACCGGACCCGTCTGAACAAATCCAGACTGGTTTGAGCTATTTTCCGACCCATTACAGCAACTCCCGACCTGTCAATTTATTTGTCGACCGATCTGTACAAATACCGACCTGTCTATGCAAATTCCAACTGACCTCTACAAATCTCGGGCAACTATATAACCGCTCGTAAGAAACTGTTCTAAACTGCTCGACAAAATCATTGTTCATCGTTCCCAGAACGATGATTCAGTGATTTTATTGGTTTAAACTATATAAAAAAATTTTATTTTTGTACCAGTTGACTAGCTTTTGGAGGCTGTCAACTAGGCTTAGGTTTTTCGTGGAGAAAAAAAACTTCGTTCCTTTGGAACACTGTTCATCTTCTCCAACGAGCCAAAAAATAGTTTTTCGCTGTTTAAACCTATTCTAACGACGCAAAACTGCTCTGATACCATTGTTGTTCGTTTCGCGTCGTTAGGACTGATTTTTATGAATTAAATTGCAATAAAACAGAATGTAAAACAACCTTATAGTGGGGTTCACCGGATTTGTTGTTTTGTCATCGAAAATCTTGCCGTCTAAGAAGCAATCACGAGCGGAAGGCTTCTATTCATCCACGAACCAAGATCGCCGCGCCTTGGATGTTTTCTGATGATCTCTGTTCACTCCGGTAGCCTGGCGGCAGCACCGACAGAACTCTATCTCTCCTCTCTTTTCTGCTCTCTCTCGATGAGCGGCAAAGCCTTGACTCTTGAAGCCTTGGACGCACCTCCCTTTTAAAGGGAGGAGATCATGCACGCACGGCTTACGTCGTGCGTGCGTGATGGCGGTTCCATGAACTGCCATCGCAGTTCGTGGAACTGCTCACAACTTACACATATTAACTAACACAAGTGAAAAACTTGAAGGTACTGAACAACGACTAGAAGGCACAGAAGAAGAGTTAACAAATACTTGAGTTCGGTTAGCAATCACACAAGATGAGTTGGCATTAATGAGATCAAGATAAGATATGTTTGAACAAATTATGAATCTCTTGACCCGGATCATTACAATTCTTGATCAATGATTCCTCTTCAGCTCCACCTCCTCCTCCACCTTAGATTTTGATGGTGTGAACTTGATTCATTGAACTTATTTGTTGTTAAAATTGTGAACTTGATGTTGTGGATTTATAGTTGTGATCTTAATTTGATGTTAAGTTATTGCTTGTTTTTAAATGTTGTGAATTCAAATGATATTTATAGTTGGGGTATGACAGGATATTGTTAAATGAAATTATTTGAATGTATTAAGGGCATGAATACAAATTAATGAAATATATATATATATATATATATATATATATATATATATATATATAGAGAGAGAGAGAGAGAGAGAGAGAGAGAGTAGTTTTCAGCTGCGCGCCTATGCGTGAAACACTACAATGAACAGTGATTTCATTGTTCATCGCAGTGTTATGAACAGTGAACACACTGTTCATCAAGGTGTTTCATGCACAAGCACGTTTGACTTCGACGTCGGTGATAAAATTAACTCTACGATTTCATGCGTAGAAAATTAGACTTATATATATATATATATATATATATATATATATATATATATATATATATATATATATATATATATATATATATATATATATATATATATATATATATATTTATATAACTGTCACTTTCTGAAATAGATCACTCATACTTTCATCATTAAGTCATAATTTCTACGACCGTGGCAAATTTCAATGGCTAATTGTAAACCTCTCTGGAATTCCTATTAAACATTAGAAATTTACATCATTATTATAATGAAAATTAAAAGATAAAATTTAAAAATTTTCATCATCATTTTCAATGATATTAAACATACAAGCTACAAGCTAATCAAATAATTATTTAATCTTTCTTCCTATTAGAAATCCTTTCATAAATCACTTAATATTAATTCATTAAATTAAATGAATAAGTTCAAACATACATATATATTTAATGTTCATAAATAGATTAGATTATAAGTCGTTCATAAACAATATTTATAAATAATTGTCTTTATGAATGTAACATCATTTTGTAATTATGAATTCAACTTGTTAATAATTTTTTTATGTTATATATTTAATAAAATTTTAGCCTGTCGATATTATTAAGCACAATATTGATCATCAACTCTCACTGAAGATGACATTTTAAAAAATGAGACTAAATGCATATTCAAAATTTCTTCATTGCCTTTAACATAAATTAGTCCATTAGGATCCCCTCTTCCTCAACCCTTAACATAGTGGGTAAGTAAATGATGGTTATAAAATAAAAAATTAAAGCCAAGCTAATTAGTCATGAACTTATTAGTTAGTCATGACCTTATTTAATTATTTCATTTATAAATATTAGATATTTTAGCACACACACCAAGAGGCCAACTTATACATCCATTTCGTAGAGTCTAGACATACGAATTGCTCTACATACACTTGAGCAAATTCATCCAAACAAATATTCTTACATTATAGTAGTAGAATAACTAGCAAACATAGCTTTAAGGGTATGGTCCATAGGCCTTCTTTGGTGCATTGTGGTGACCTTCTGTAAGGCGATACATTTCTGTGGTCACATTTTTTGCATCATTAATCATGCCCGATATACGATCACCAACTGTCGTTGTGCTAGTAGTATCTGCTAGCTTTCTCTCCTCGTTTTCTTTTTTATGAACAACATTGGAACTAGAGATAAATCTATTCACGTCGATGTATTCATTCAGTTTGTTGGCCACTTGAAGAGAGGATGGTAGTGGTTTTTCCTCAAGTTGCCTACTTACCACTACTGTTTTGGAGATCATGATCATACAGAGTGCAAAGAAAGCTAGGACAAGTGAGTTCTTCATTGGTAAGTGTAGCTGCACATATAAACAAACATCAATAAAGTATATGCTTATTCATCTACTATATGTGCTAGTTTAATTAGTAAACGAATAACATAGTTATGTCCTATGTAGTTCTATGGGCAAAGAAAATATAAGCAAATAAATGAAGAAACAAGAATTTTGAAAGTTAACTACCTTGTGTTCCTTTCCTCTAGGTAGAGTTGATATATTTTCTCAAGCATGAATACATGCATATATATAAGCAACGACTAGATTATTAAAATAGATAAATAAATAAGATAAACATCACAAATCTAGTGATACCTTTTCATCGTGCTCATAATGTATCAAATTGTGTATAACACAATCAATGAACTATGGCATTGCGCTATTCATTGACCGCACTAACGAAGTGGAGAATATATATTTATTTTGTGTATTTTTGTTGAAGGTCATTATTTATCTTTCATAATGGAAATACGAAATCGTGGATAAGACTCAATAAATGTTTTCACAAGGAACACTTATTATCATCACATTTTTGTAGTATACTCATTATATCAACCTTTTGTATGCAATATGGACTTGACTATATGGGTGTGGAAAAGAAAAGAATGAGTGCATACATGCCCTTGTTTATGTGTCCTTAATTACTAGATCATAACATACGAAATACACGAGAGTCCCTATTTTGCAACCTTTACTAACAAAATGTGGATTTTGAACAACTTAAATTATTAGAAATTAAAGTAAGATTAGCACCTTTGCTAGTAATTCCCATCATGCCAATAATTAATGTCCTTCCATTCATATTTTAATGAGAGAAGAAGGTGCAATTCAATATGTCACTGGTGAAATTGATGAAACATTTCCACTTTAAGTGAATCAAAGGGGCAACCTCATCTCCACCCACGTGAATCTATTGACATTGTTCGATAAAAAAAAAATTATGTGTGTTCTTTGATGCGTTCATTAGTTTAATTAATGTGATATAAAAAAAAATATTCAGCTATTTTACAAATTATGAACGAAATAGTAATATCCCTTCTGGATGGATTCGATCTCCTAGCTAGCTCAAATTGTTTGAAATGACTTAGGCACTTATGCATTATTTATGGACCGTCCCATGTTACTCAAGTATAGAACCTTATTATGAGTGCAGTACTTGTCCTAGGTTTTGTTTTATTAAACTAAGGCTATGATTTCTCCATCAAAAGAACAAGCATGGCATATGATGTCAATTCTTACTCTTTTGGAATTATGTAGCCTTGTTTCGGGGTACAAAGGTGAACAAATTAACTTGTCAAAGAATCTCTAATCATACAGTTTATATATACATGCAATTAATGTTTACTACTTTCCAACTAAAATTATCATCTTACAAGTAAATATATACATTAAATGATATTTTCTCAACATGAATATTGATCACTCAACTTTGTTTCCTTGTTTGAAATGTAAGATTCTTTTAAACTTAATGACTTTTATATCTTGCAGAGAGATTTTCATGACTAGTTTGCTATATATGCTGGAAATTTATGGTCGGATATGCAAAATGCATAGACTAGATATGATATGTATAACCATAATCCAGTTTATATCCTTAGTTCATTTTCATTACATTTACAAAACATAAGTGATTTGAAAATAGCAGAGCAACTATTTATTATAGGGACAATACTTAAACTGCATTAAATATTGTTATAGGTCAAATAAACTATTCTCTTAGGAGTTGAAGTTAATGTGGGCAGCTTAAACAAGCAATTATGAGCTAACATCACGTTCGAGAAAGATATATTTTTATTTATTTATTAAAGTTTACTACATTGGTCGAGAAGCTTAATGATATGTATGCTTGACATGAACATGGATATATAACACACATAGTATTTAGCAAATTTTATCATGTATAAACACATAATGTCACAATTCAAAAGTCTATGTTCCTATATAGAGAATGAACTCTTTAGTTGTAATAATATTAAACATTACATTAAAACTGTAGAATAATACGCAACTAAACAAAAAAGCACCTAAGAATAGCAAAGATCATATAATAATGGCAATATAATGACATTTTATTCTCTTATTCAGCCCCCACAAAATTTTATCTTTTCCATTACATCATTTGGCATCACATTTATAATATTCCCCCTTGAAAACAATACATAAGTATCTCTCAATTTCGCATACTGAATCATTCACGAGATGAGTTTGACAATGTAAGCAATAACGCCCACCTGAATGAGCACTAGCTCATTTAGAAACTATAAACTCTTCTAACCAGTGGATTTATAATAATATAAGAAAATCATACATTACGCACTTTACGCTTGAAATATAATAATAGCAATTAAATTATGAAAATAAAACTATGATAACCATAATCATATTAGGTCACATGTAGCATTTATATATGCTTAAAATCAGTAGAGGACTTAACGTAACCTTAGGGTTAATCCTACAAGTTGCCTATAAGGAAAAGCAAGCACGACAATACTTTAAAAAAAATTTATGCACATTCATAATGTAAAATGAAAAGAAAAAAAAAAACCCTTAAACTAAAATAAGATGAGTGAACATCACCGTAACAAGCACAAATAAAGGTACGTATATATTAGACATGGAGGTTGGTATTGGATGGTTAATTAGAAACAAAAAAGTTAAAGCCAAGCTAGCTAGTCATGGATTTATTTATTTCATCTATAAATATCAAATATTTTAGTAGATAAAACAAAAGGCCAAGTTACACGTCCATGACATAATAGTACTCTAAGCATAGGATTTGCTCTACATGCAGCAAATTCATTCACATACACATTCTTACACCATGTTAGTAGAATAACTAGCAAGCATGGCTTTAAGGCTGGATTGGAAAATGGCTTGACATTCATCAATATTGATCCTTTGATGGTTCGTGGTGAGTGTCCATGTCTATGATCAGGTTGTATTCATCAATATATTAGCACCATTAATGCCATTTTTGTCAAGCAATATATAGATCACCAATGACTCATCCTTTATTATCTCCAATATTGTTGGCTTTTATTAACTTCCTTTTCTCATTGCCTTTTTCAACACAAATAATATTGGAGGTATAGACAAATTAACCTATTGGTATTAAAGTATACATTTTTGTTGCTGGTTGCTTGAAAAGGAATCGTAATGGTTTGTCTAATGGTTTTGGAGATCATGAGCAAACAAAGTGGCAAGAATGCTATGATAAATGGATTCTTCATTGATAAGTGTATTGCAAATATGAAAAAACATCAAGGTATATGCTAGTCTAGTAAGCAAATAGTTGAGAAGGCATGACTATACATACATATAACCAATGGCTAGGTTACCAGAATAGTCAATTTAAACAAGATAAACATCACAAATATTGTGATGTTTTTTCATCGTGCGTGTTCATAATGGAATGAAATACATAACACAATCATTGCGTAATGGTATCAACCACACTAGTGAAGTGGAGAATATATGTTTGTCGCCGGTATCTTTTAAAGATCATTATGTTGCCTCTATGAGATCATAGATATGAACTAGTGATTGTCTTGGCAAGGAATACTTATTTCACCTTTTTGTGCGTGTGTGGGTGTAGACTTACTATATGAAAAACTCTTTGTATGCATTATGGCCTTAATTATTGATGTGGGAAAACAAATAATAAGTATGTTGACATTTGATTATCAATACAACACAAATTGATTGCCTTTATCTATGTGTCCTTAGGTCTTAGGACTGATCACAACATAATTTATAATAAGTTTAAGTCGTTAGAAATGCACACTTTCTTTTACTAAGAATCGATAGACACTTTCATTTCACATGTGATTGGCCTAAGGACACATAGAGGGCAAACAATTTGTGTTGTATTTATAATCAAATGTCAACATATTTATTATTTTCTTTTCCAAACCAATAATTAAGGGCCTAATGCATACATGAAATGATGAATCTACTAAAAAAGAAAAGAAAAGAAAATATAATGAAATGAGTATTCCTTGTCAAGACAATCGCTAGGAGTATTCATTATCACATAAAGACAACATAATAATCTTTAAAAGATATGACCGACAAACATATATTCTCCACTTCACTAGTGTGGTTGACGCCATTGCACGATAATTGTATTATGCACATTTCATTATGAGCACGATGAAAAGGCATCACAATATTTTTGATGTTTATCTTATTTAATTTACTATTCTAAAAACCTAGTCATTGTGTATGTGTATATGTATATATAGTCATGCCTTGAAAAAACATATCAATTCTACTAAGAGGAAAGGAATACAAGGTAATCAACTTTAAAAATTCTTCTTTCTTCATCTATTTGCTTATACCTTTTTTTCCCATAAAACTACATAGGAGATATATGTTGTTCATCGACTAGATTAGCATAGTAGGCTAATAAAAAATATTTTTTTTGATATTCTTTCATATGTTCAGCTACACTTAACAATGAAAAACTCACTTGTCCTAACTCATGTCTCTTCACAATTTCTTTGTTCGTGATCTCCAAAACCATAGTGGTAAGTTAACGACTTGCAGACAAACCACTATTATTCTCTCCTCAAGCAACCAACAACGAAAATGAATACATTAGTACCAATGGGTTTGTCTATACCACCAACGATGGTGATGAAAAGAGCAATGAGAAAAGGAGGCTAATAGAAGACAACAACCTTGGAGATAATAAAGGAAGACTAGTTGGTGATCTATTGATTCACAAAAATGGCATCAATGGTGATAGTAGTGATGCATACAACTTGGTCACGGTCATGGACACTCACCATGCATGAACCATCAAAAGAACAATATGGAAGGATACCACACCATATGCCAATCCACCCGTAAAGCCTTGCTCGCTAGTTATTCTACTAATGTAGAATAAGAATGTGTCTGAATAAACTTTCTCCACTGTATGTATATTTGATATTTATAAATGAAATAAATAAATCCATGACTAGCTATCTATCTTGGCTTTAACTTTTTGTATCTAATCATCTAATACTAGTCTCCATGACTATTTGTGTTTCTAACCTTAATGATTATGAGCAAACCGATTGAATTACAACCAAAAGTGAAATTTTTATGGATGATATATGATATGCCACTGCATATCAGAGCAAAATATGAACATATTTTTTTTAAATATTAGAATAATTTTATCTATAATTAAAAATACAATATAGAAATTTTAAAAAAAAATTATAAGTGATGAAAGTAACTTTTAGTTCAAATTTTATTTTTGTCAAGTTAGTAGCCTCGTATATATATGGAGAGGAGTGGTTTAATAAATTAAAGCTAATGTACCTAGTGATTTGGATAGGAGTGGTTTAATAACTTCGGCGCCAAGAAGCAAGTGACACGTGATATTTAGCTTAATTGACCACTTAGTTTCCGCATGTTTGCAGAATTTCCCCAAGTAACTGGCATCAAACTAGCTACAGCGGTGAAAATTTTGATTTAGAAGTTAAGTAGAAAGCATCAAAAGAGCATCAAGAATCAACGACATTGTGTTTTTCTCTCCATATTGTTCTTAATTAAAGTATATAAGGAGCACAACTTTTCATCAGTATTAAAGGAATGCATCCTCTAAATTGCATCTCTTTTGGACTTTAACTCGTTTTCATAAATTTCAGAGAAGTTTTAGCAGCAATCATGGCGCGGGGTGAGCCTTGGAAGATCCAAAAGAAAGCAAAACAATCTCCAGGACAGTAATGGTCCTAGGTTTGCTTTACTCATCCCGGCTATGATCATGTTCATCATTTCTCTATCAGAAAACGACCAAGCATGGCCCCAGACCAAAAGATAATTAGATGACGGCCAAGCATGCATGACCATGCACGATGTCAACTATACTACATCTCCTGTAGGAATTAGCCAAAGAGACGATTAATACCCAGGCGTGATTATTATCTCTATCTGAAAAAACCCAGATCATAATATTCCAGAACAATCATACTCTTGGCTAGTTTAGATCTGGACGCATAACTTAATTAATGTTAGTTAATTCTATACACAGCTCTACGTATTTGTACAGATATACGCTTCAATAATCTCATAAGCGATACTAGACCGTACGAGGTAATTAAGAAAGTTGGGCGTACACTAGATCCAAAAGCATAACACACTAATATAAATGGCTACGTATATAGATACATTATTATATGTTGACATCTATAGCTATCGTCGAATACTTTTTTCTTCTCTGAGCTGCAAGAATATAAATCATAGAAGGTGTCGGATCTGGTTAGTCAGGTTCATGATTTGCAGCCGCATGCCTCGCTACCAGAGCACTTTCAAGTGTCAAAAGAACCCTCATCAATTATCACCACCCATGTTTATGTGTTCCACTATAGTTGAACGCTTCCGTGCATGCCTTCGATATCTCTAATCAGTAAGCAAACTGTGTAGGTATAGCAGCGTAATATAAAAGCAAATAACTAAATATGTCTAGGTAATTAAAGAAACAAACAAGATAGGGTATTTTGCAACAAAGGCATGCAGGCGGATAAGTTTCTTATAGTATAGTTAACCATTAACTAACCTTAACGAACTAATTAAGTGTGTTTAGGAATATCTGCTACATCTCACGCAACTACTCTATGGATGTTTATGGATCTATCATCTAGTTTAAACGTCAAAGGATAACTATTGCATTGGTCACCGTCGTTCCAGTTTTTTTTTTTTTAATCTGAAATTTAAATGTAGTGTTTTTAATAATTTGGTAACATTTAAAAGGATAGAATAAAATTTAGTAATATTTAATTGCATCTATAATATATATTTGTTAAGGTCATAGCGAGTGACGAATCGTTTCTCATGGGCTGGGTCGGAATTTTGGCTCAGTAATTTCAATGAATCGCCATATATATATATATATCATGGGCTTGTTTAATAAGTATATTATGATAATTCTCCAGATGTAATCATCTCGTACATTTCCAAGTTAAATTAATTATAGCTTAGCAATCATAATATAATTTTGTCTAAGTATATTAGAATTATAATAAATCAGAAAAAAAAAAACTACGCAGGGATATCACATTAGTTTTAATTGATTTTGAAATTTAAAGTTCAATCAAAATCTTTTAGAGTGTGTTTAGTTCAATGTATTTACTGATCATCTTGGTTATCTAAGATTATCAATAAAAATATTTTTTAATTCAAGATTTGAACGATTATCGAGTCATAATGAATGTCTGACACATCATGATACATCAAAAAAAAGGTTACGGAATCCGGAGTTGAAAAATCTTTAATTTTGTGGTTGTGGATTTTTTTTTCAAAATTATCCTCCAATTTTACCTTTTGATACAAAAATACCCCTATCCATTTATTAAATATCAATTCGATCATATATAAATTAAAACCCTAATCAATCGATCGTGGCTGCAGGCTACCGACTATCGGCTGTCGTCGCCATAGTCGTTGATCGTCCACCAATCAATTGTCGACCGTCGTTCGATTGTCAACCGTCGTTCGCTTATCGTCGTCGGTCGTTAATCGCCACCGTCGCCATCATATCAATTGCCAACGTAGCTGCCTTAGTTGTCGGTGGTCGCCCGTTGTATGTCATCTCACCGAGCAACGACGACGATCATCTTGATTTGCATGACTATACTCAAATATGTTTCAGAATAAACGAAGTCTTATAATTGAATCAAAGGTAATATAGTAAAATATTAAACTAAGTTATACTTTAAAACCTTTAAACAAATAAATTTTTATTGCATTATTTAGGATTGAACCAAACAATATAAGTTATATTTCATTCCCCATAATCTTGATTATGTGATTACCTAATAATTATTAGGTAATCACATAATCAAGATTATGCACGATGATAACTTGAATCAAATGTACCCTTAGATCTTTATATATACCAAGTTATATATATTTTAAAAAATGAAGTTCTAATTGGTTTCTGAATTATTAATCATTAAGAAATTTCTAAAATTAATATCTCCAAGTTTAGTTATGGAAATTATAATTATTTTAAAAGACTAAAATTCTAAAATTATATTTTTCTTAAAATAAAAAATGACTATAAACACATAATATATATTTTTTGAAATTAACCTTTCATAAATATATTATGAAATTTATATTATCTATTTTTTTAAACCTGCATATCTTCCGTAATTAATTAGTGTAAATTTGATAGAGCATATGAAATATAATTAATTAATCAATTAATCTTACATATATGCTAACAATAGACATAGATGAGAATTATGTTCTTGTTTTCTTAACATAAATACAATTTTATTTTTTTAAAAAAAAAATATTTTAGTCTATTTATCATAGTTTTTAAAAATGAATTTAAAGATTTTTTTCAAATTATACAAAATATAAACATTTTTATTCTTTATATGATTAATGCTTTTGTTAAGATTTATTAAACCTACTTTTCTGAATCTTTGCCGTGGTATCACAAAAGAATAAATTAACTCATTTACGTACGATTTCAATTGTTTTATTTGATTTTGTTTTGCTTTTTAATTTGAGAAGGTTTCGGCAATCATGACAGGAGCCAAAAAGAAGAAATTAAACATGAACCTCCTGCGAGGACAGTACTGGTCCTGTGACATTATTTCTAGATCTTTATCAGAAAGACGACCAAGAACAGATGACTGCAGGCCAAAAGAAAGGCCAAGCGTGCATGGTCATGAACGATTGCAACTCCTACATCTCTCGTAGGAATTAGCCATGCAACAACATCAAATTATTATCTCATGAATATATATTCCACAGCGGTTAAAGTTGGCTAGTTAATTAATTAATGTGAACTTAGACGATATTGCATGGGTTACTCTACAGCATTTTCTGATGATATACGTACGGTACGGTTCAGTAATCTTGCGATGTGTGTCCCGCTATATACGTTGGCATGATGATATATGCGCTTTTGGAGAAGGTTTCGGCAATCATGGCAGGAACCAAAAAGAAGAAACATGGCCCACAGTACTGGTCATGACATTATTTCTTGATCTCTATCAGAAAGACGACCAAGCACATGACTGCATGCAGACCAAAAGAAAGGCCAAGCGTGCATGGTCATGCACGATTGCAACTCCTACATTTCTGATCTCTCGTAGGAATTAGCCATACAACAACATCGCAGGCGTGCGCAGGTGATCAAATTATTATCTCAATATTCCACAACGGTTAAAGTTGGCTAGTTAATTACTTAATGTTAACTTAATTAGATATTGTTTGGTTACTCTACAGCATTTTCTGATGATATACGTACGGTTCAGTAATCTTGCGATGTGTGTCTCGCTATATACGTTGGCATGATGATACATTGTAGACATTTCCAATTGTTCTCTCACCTGGAAGCATACAAATCATTGTTGGTGTATAATATGGAAATAAGGAAAATTTGAAAAACAAAGAACTATGAAAGTAGAATGGATTTGCGGCGTATCGAAATCTTTGGATCGAGCCATATAGAAATACTTTCCTTTAAGATTTTATTTGCCCTCACTTTTCAAAGTTTGCTAATGACATTTATAAGCAAATTACCCCCAAGATACAACCCTTTCAATATAATATCTAGCAAAAATATTGAGTGTTGGAACATGCTTAAAATCTCTAGAAATTTGAATGTTTATAGAGAGATTGATGTCTTTTCATGAATCAATGTGTTTTGAAATGAAAGAATGCAACTCTTCATTTAATTAACTATTAAAGTCAATTCTAGATGCATGCATGCACTCCACCAAGAGACATATCCGTAAATTACAATCTCTTACAATCCCTCACTAGATTGTAATATTTCTTTCAGCTAATTATAATAGATTCATACATATAAGAAGGTATCCTTCGATTTTAACCTTCAATTAGTGAAATAATTCAAATTAAAGTATAAACACCCACAATGTGCTTTGGCATTGAACTTCGTCTTTATGTAAATACCGAAAATACATCACATATGAACTATTTCAGATTTTTAAATATGTTCAAATTATTTAGCACTATTATGGCCTTGTGCTCGATCTTGGATTCATGAACATTTACAAGACTAAACCATGGTCTTGTTAGAAACGACATCATTTCTCATGTTCAATAGGTAAAGTTTTCAATTATGTCTCTAGCTATTTGAGATTTAAACTTCATTAAGAGTACGTATGTACTCAACCTCAACCACATAGCTAATTACACTGAGCATCCTAGAAGGGACTAGTTAAAATATTTCGGTGTCAAACCAATCACATAACAGTGACTTGTTCTTACCCATTTAACTATATATGGAATAATAGTATAACTACTACATAGTTGGGTTTCCATCACCGGTGATTATTTCAAAAGGTTTCAGTTTCATTCCACTAGATGTTTCCTTGACTAAATCTCTAAAAAAACTCTTTGTCAAGGGATCTATTAGATTCTTAATTATTGGTCCTAACATAGACCACATTGATAACATCATCTATTATCAATTGTTTTACATATTTATGTCTCAAACTAATATGCCTAGACTTTCCATTATATACTTTGTTGTAAGCTCTAGACAATGTAGCTTCACTATTGCAATATAAAGAAATAGATGGCATCGGTTGTGGCCACAATTCAATATCATATCATAAATTTCGCAGCCATTCTGCTTCTTTACCTGCAGCAGCAAGTGCTAAAACTCACTTTCCATAGTCGAATGAGTTATGCATGTTTGTTTCTTTGAAACCCAAGAAACATCACCTGCAACAATTATAAAAATCAACTTGATTGTGGATTTATTTTTGTTGATGTTGGATATCCAACTAGCATATGAGTATCCTTCTAATACCGTAGGAAAATTATTATAAGATAAACTCAGATTTATGGTTCTTTTAAGATAACCAAGTATTCTTCCAATTTCATTCCAATGTTCAACACTCGAGTTACTTGTGAATCTTGACATTTTACACGCAATAAATGCTATGTCCGATTTTGTGCAGTGTCACTACAAGAAAAATGGAAAATAGCTCGCTAAATATAGGATTTTACGACAAATATCTTCATCGCCGTAAACAATATTACATTTGCGACGAAAAAGAAATATTTCATCACAAATATAAAAAATATTAGTGACAAAATAAAATATTCATTGCTAGACTAAGTATTAGAGACGAAATGTATTTTACGTCGCTAATATATGAAGTTTCGCGATGATATTTATAAATTTAATACTAGCAATACTAGCGATCGAATTAGTGACAGTGACAAAATGAATAAATATTAAATGCAAAATATTGAGTCAAGAGCGGTCAGTGAATTCGATTATGTGGCCCGACATTTTAGGGTTTATAGCGAGGCCCAACATTTTAGGGTTTAGCGATGAAAATTTATAAATTCGTCGCCAATAATAGTAGTTGAATTGGCAACTCGACTGGTACTTTGTCACGCCCCGGGAGTATGTCGTACCGAAAAGCAAACGGACGACATCTCCCCTATACGTGGCAATTTTATTGGTATCAGAGCCCTAGGTTGCGAAGTCCATTTTCGGATTTTATTTCGTTCGGACATCGAGTTTTGCTTTACTCGGTCTTGGTTTTGTGAGTTCTGGGATCTGGCTGTTGCGGACATCTCCGAGCTACAAGGATTAAGGTATGTTAATTGTTATTACATATCCTTCTATTGGTTATGCATTTAATTGCTTATAACAGTGCATGACTTGTAGTATGTTAATCAGTATTCGTAACCGTGGTTTGAGTTGACCACGGGAACGATATGTTGAGGTTATTAGACATGTACCTGCTATCGAAAAGGTAATTACCTTTGAGAGCCGACTGATACTGAGTCGGAAGGCAGAGATTAGGTACTCACATCTATTGTGGAAATTAAGGATTTCAGTCTTAAGATTTCCACTAATTATGTTAGTCAGATCATTACCTATGGGGTAATGAAGCTGTGAGTAAGTAGAGGATTAGTTTGGATATATTCATAGAGATTTTGATCTCTGAGATGGTCGTTCTAGGTTGTATAACGTTGAAAGTACTTTTGAGTACTTAACTGTGTTATCTGAGAGGAAGCTAAGTTAATTGCATACCATTATCCGGATTTAGTGGTACTTGGTGTAAGATATAGGAAATAACCTACGAAATAACGTATCACTTAGTTCTGATTCGGTGATGTTGTGAGATAGTATTTTCCCGTCATCTTCTTTGACTCATTGTCGGGAATTCTTGGGCATCGAGTAGGGTAATCGTTTGGTTACGAAGGTACCATGCAGTCGTTAGACTTGCGAAGGTTCTGACTATTTAATAGCCCAAGAATGTGATTGGGTTGGTTTTGACCACCCACGGGTTATCGGTTGACATCTTGATCGGGATGTTTGGATCTCCTACGGATCTACCGGAAGTGCATAGACCGAGTCATATGTATAGAAATGACTCCGTAGCAAGTGTTTTAAGAGTTGGAGATTTGATAAGCATATATTGCAAGTCAAATTATTGGAATTAGAAGTCTCAGAATGTTGGATAAAAAGGGGCAAGTTTAAGTCTTGAGTCTGGCGACTATTGGAGAGTTTTTCGATCATAGAAGACCGATTGCAGTTGTCGTGACTTTCATGTTATCGGAACTCAGAGGAAAGTCTCAGAAAGGAGATTATGTGTGTGATGCGGGTTCTGGCGAGACACGAGCAGTTATCCGATGGACCATTGTATCTGTTTCTACTATAAGCGGTAGGTATCTCACGAGGAGTATGTACTTTGAAGACTCAGTTGAAGACTATGGATGATGCTTTCGAGCGGATGATCCACAACCTCGGAAGCCGAGATCATGACAGAAGAATGGATTATCACATCAGCAGCGATCTACTACCTTAGATATAGTTGGAGCTCTTTGATACTTTCATCCGGAAGAAGTAAGTTACTCAGCAGTATCAGCCGAAGACATCTCAGAAGATTCAGACATTCAGACAACAACTGTTACCTTCCCAGACGACAACAACGGTTACCTTCCCAGGCGTAGTTATGATTTATATAGAGGAGAGAGATTTTACGACGATAGTCGTATCTATGTAGTATTCTCCAATTGCAGCTATACCTTTCACAGAGATGGAACGTGCTATGATGTTGACAGTTCTTCAGTATTTTTCAACCGGATGTGTATCCTTTGTCGATAAATGATGTTTACCATTCCATTGCGATTGTTTGATTTGTACCTCTCATTTGATTTGATTTCAGTTCCTCCATGATAGTCTTTGCATCTACATGAGCGCAGCCGTCCAGAACAGATGTTGGACAAGTTTACATAATTACTCGAGAAAAAGTATAGAAGACCGAAGGATCGGTCCTTCGGGGTATTACTTTAGGTTATCCTATTTACGGATATATCGAGATATACTGGTAGTTTACAGGTATCTTTGTCTAGAACATTCTTGGATAGGGTTCGAAGGGTTCCTATCGACTTGTGGGTTGGTGATTTTCTCTACCGTCAGTTGAGATGTTGATCAACAATCAAAGTCAAGGGATACCCTTAGCCTTTGCTAGACATACCTCTACTATAGACATATCCTTATGGATAGTTAGATTGTTGGAGCATTGGTATACTAGGACTCTCGGATGTACGTATAATTCGAGAGTATTCGGATATAGTTTTGGATAAACTCTCAAGCTTGCCACTGCATGGGCAAGTAGAGTAAGCGATTGAGGTGATTTCGGGAATAGTCCTGATATTGGGGACCTCATACCGGGAGATGATTTTATGGGTATCAGTGTCGCTAAACACTATTGGAGATTTATCTGCCTAAGTGTTTCTTCTTGAAAATACTTGTAACTCTTTGTTAGAAGAGAGTCAGACCTTGAGTTATGCATCGATTATCGATGATGGAATGCAGTAGTTGTTGTGAATGAATATCCTTCGTTGGGGATAGATGATCTGTTTAGATCAGCTAAATGACACCTGTGTATATCCTAAGGTTGGCCTACGACTGGAGGTTTGATATTGTAGTGACTTAGTGTCATACAATTATCATTGTCGGTGGGATGATTGAGCTATCATTAGCATAGGGTAAAAGGATTCAGGTGTATAGAGCTGATTGATAATGGTGTTAGACTTATTGACGATTTAATCGTTCATGGATTTGAGGAATCAAGTACTCTTAGAGTATTTGAGATCGATTGTCATCATATCTGTGGATGATATATTTTTGGGATGTTCCTGTTGGTGGAACGATATGTGGGACACGGTTGATTTCGTAGTTTGATGTTGGGTATGCTAACAAGCAAAGGTGGAATATTGTGATCGGTAGGGTTACGTATCGTGATGAAGTGGGAGCCTAGTACGTTAGACTGTGTTGGGAGATTATCTAGAATTTGGAAAGGACTTTGGGTAATCGATGATCGATTAGCTAGGCTTGCTCATTTCTTCCGAGCCGTAAGATGAATTTCATTGAATCACTTGACGGAATTATATTCATGGAGTATCCTTGAGTATCATTTTGGATAGTGATTCATGATTTACCTTACGATTCTGGCAAAGTCTCCCACCGGTTATGAGTATAGAACTCCACTCTGGTACAGTTATTGACCTTTTAATAGGTCGGCTGAGCGTGTATATAAGAGCTGGAATATAATATTCGAGCTCAGTACCCCACTTAGTCACTTGAGGTGTGACTTTTCTCAAGATACTCGAGATGATTATTGTGACATCTCATACTCGTACATGAGTCCGAAATTTGGGGACCAAATTTTTATAAGTGGGGGAGAATGTAGAATACGAAAAAAAAAATATATTAATTAACTCGTTAATTAATTAGGATTAATTAGGGGATTAATTAGGCTTAAATAGTGGGCTGAAATTGGGCTGAGATAGACTTGGGCTGAAATGGGCTTGGGCTGAACCCAATCGGATTGGGTTTGGGTTGAGCTGGGTTAACCGAATCACTCGAACAACTTTTAAAAACTCCGAATGAATCGATCTCTCGCGATTTCACCGTTTCCGCTTCTCCGCCTCGTTTCTTCGCTCCGCGCGATCGCGTCGTCGGGTTCCAGATCGTCGGCGACTGGCGAGAGCAGTTCGACGGTGCCACCCTTTAGCTGATCTCCGATCGGAGGTCAGTAGGTGCTTCGCTGGTGTCAGCGTTTCCTTCGCTCGATGGGACGACAGTGCTGTCGCCGCGGCGATGAGCTGCTGAGAGGGAGGTTTCACCGTCGATCATCGTCTGAGCTAGGTAAGGATCGATCTCTTTCCTCCTGTGGGATGTGAGCTGAGATTTTGGCTATGAGATTTTTATTGAGCTTGAATTCATTGTGGGCAGCGATCGGAGCCTAGTTTTCATCGGAAAATAGAGGACGAGGAAGAGGTACTGCCGGGGGAGAGCTAAGCTCGGTAAGCTTCGAGTTCTCTTGGTTTTCCTATGGTAATTGTCGTATTGGTTGTGGGTTTCTATTCGATGTTGATTAGTTTGGCTATGGATCGCGTTGAAGTTGAAATCATTCGTTGATTTTGTGATAGTGGTATGGTCGATTTTGGTGTGTAGCATTTGGGGATTTACTTCCAGTGCATTGTTACTGTTTCGATTGGAAGTTTTGGGATTCGTTTGATACGGGTATGAGTTGGTGTTGCGCCGGAAAACAGGGGTGCTGCCAGGGAAGATCTAGGACCGGTAAGCTTTGTTTTCCCCTTTCATTTCCTCTGTAATTGTTGTGAATTCTGTGATGTGTCAATGTGGTGAGAGTTCGATGGATTTTGCCGATGGATTAGGTGTTTGGTTTGGCTGCAGATCGCGTTTGAGGTTGAAATTCTTCACAGTTGGAATCTGTTGGTTTTGCCGATGGATTGTGGAAGTTGAAACTAGTGGTTTTCGTTTGATTTGGGTGTAATCGAGCGATTCAAGGAGGTAAGATTTCCTATTCCTTGATCTAGCTGTTGGATGTTGATTTTCAGTAATGTATGGGTTATTGGTGAGGCATTGGTTGTGTCGTGTGTTGGATCCGGGAACAAGTAAAGTGGACTAGGTAGAGCAGTGCGTCTCAGCTAGGGTTGGTCAGAACCCTTATGCTGTATGAATGGTTGGTAGATTGGTCTTGGGGTAAACTCCTATTACAACCCTATTTAGAGTGTTGTTTAGATCTATATACTTTAATGGATCTTTGGATGTTGGTGATCTATTGTGAGTGTGGTTATGGTGGATCGGAGTGGGATAACCGGGGTTTTTAATTCGTAAACGAGGAAAGGATGCGAGTATAGGAACGATGTAGTGTTTAGTTCCTACGTTTGTTGAATACTTGTACTTAATCATTATTTGTCATTATGTGCAGGTTTGGGATACGAAGCGTGTCCACGGTCGTGAGGATAGTTCGAGCTTCGTATCAGGTGGGTAATATCTACTTGGTCCGGTAGTTTTGATCAATTCCAGTGCATGATCTTGGATATATGTATATACCTGTTTACCTTAGATCCACTCAAATTTAATCATATGCTTGTACTGCCTTGACCTTTAAGATATATACTCTGTTACTTCATTGATTATCTAGCACGAATAGGAACTATAAAACCCTATTAAGTGTTAGCTGATAGATGTTTAGTAAGTACATGTGGTTAGGGTTATTTTTATGACCTCGGATTGGGTTACTGGGTTGCATCACTAGGTTAGGTGATGAGTCCAAATTATGAGGTCGGTCGTTGTATCGTATATCATAGGTGTGTTAGTTTGTGGATCTATTTATCCGCACATAGGTAAATAGGTTGTGATTCTGGTTATCGTCCTTGCATGGTTGACTTTTGGTTGACTAGGTCTCCACTGTGAGTTAGGGAGTGTTGCGAGGATTTGTGTGTGAGCTATGCATCATTACATTTCATCATGCAGTGCGCCTTTGTGGTTGAGGCAGTCGTCGGTCATCCCCTCCCGCCACTCGGGGTAGTGATTGCAGGGTTGAGGGCAGAGCATTGTTGTGCGTGCCGTTCTCGGCCACTATGGATGGTGGTAGCTGGAGATGCACACTTGGCCACTGTGCGGAGTGGTAGTTAGCGCACTCACCCACTATAGACAGTGGTCGTGTGATGTGCACGTCACCATGGTGCGGTGCTCGTCTACGTGGGTAGCATATAGCTCCATGGCGGGCTAGCTATTGTTTCATACTACCCAACTCGGTCACTCGAGAGTGGTGACGGCTGGAGTCGGGATAGTTGTCATGTCGTGCCACCCAGGCCACACTGGGGTCGTGGTAGCGAGTTGGGTGCGCAGACATGACCATGCATATGCATTGCAGATATATATATGTATGCATGTATTTGATATATGTTTTACATATGCCTGTGAGATGCTGCATTTGATTGAGCTATGATTGTTGCACATGCTTGTTCATCATGATACATGTCATTTGCATTTTATTTACTGCTATGTGTTGAGCATGATACATGCGTTGATTCAGACTGTTATATGCATTTGATTAGCATCATGTCATTGTGTGGTACGGACCTGGTTGTTAGTACAGGTGATCATATACTATTCATATGTTGGAGTATTGGTCAAGTATGAGATTGACTTAGTATGTTATATGGGTTATGTTATTGTATATCTGTCAGGATGATATAGCTTATAGTGTTGCAGACCGTCAGGTACGTTGGTACATTACTTTATGTTCAGTTGATCAGTTTAGTATATACATTGAGTATGACTTTACTGTAGTTACTTGTTATTAGATATGGATATGACTGTATGTCTATTGGATTCATGTTGTATACCTGTAGAACTTCACATGTATACTTGTAGATCTATCCTTATATGTTGTTCATGCACTTTCTATATATTACCCCTAAGTTTATACTCACCACCCCTGGACCCTGGGCTTCCTGTCGCCCAGATAACAGGTAGAAGATTCCTTGGACGTTCGGAGCTCTGCTAGCTGATCCCATCTCACACCAGACGAATGGATGAAGGTGTATTTACGCTTTGTTGTATTCTTGTGGATTGATGTATTCCATATTGTTGTTTTGGGTTTTAGTTTGTATTGTTTCCGTATTTGCGACATACGGATGTGTTGTATATATTTGGTCTTTGATTCGATTTCTGTTATGATTCTTGTCGTGTCAAGTCACTCCGGAGGGTTTAGCAACGAGGCCCAACATTTTAGGGTTTAGCGACAAAAATTTATAAATTCGTCGCCAATAATAGTAGTTGAATTGGCAACTCGACTGGTACTTAGCGACGAAATATATAATTATTCGTCGCAAACCATTCAGTCGAGTGAACTCGATTCTTTGGCTCGACATTTTAGTGTTTAGCGATGAAAATTTAAATTTTCGTCACTAAGATAATAAATATTAGCGATGAATAAAAACTATTTCGTCACTAATATATGCAAAAAAAAACCCTACCCCGCGTTAATTCTTCCACTTTCTCTGCATGACTTCCTCTCTTCCGGCGATTTTCTGCTCTCCGGCGATTCTCCGACGACAAGCTCCACGTGACTCTCCGACAACAAGCTCCGGCGACAAGCCCGATGCCCTAGCTTTCGCTCACGCACGACATCTTCTCGGCACTTCTCTCCCGGTTGTGTGGCCCGCAGCCATCTCTAGCTCCGGTCTCCAGCTTGGTCTCCGACTCCGGCTTCTTCTCGGCGTCGTCTCAAGCTCATCCTTCGATGAGAAGAATTAGATTTATCCGAATTCTTTCTTCACGGTTTTAAAATACATTTAGTGTCACGCCCCGAGAGTATGCCGTGCCGAAAAGCAAACGGACGACATCTCCCTTGTACGTGACAACATTTCGGGTTAATACAAGGCCCGTAGGCCCACAACAACAACATAATAAGCAGATATAAAAATATCAAACACAACGGAAACATAGACAACATATATACTGACATCCAAACCAAAACACACAGGTGTACACCACCTGACAAGTCCACAATACTAAACCGTAAATAAAATATCGACACAAAATAAATCCACAATATAAAGACCAAGTCCATACATAAACTAGAGTCCAGGACATAGACAAAATCCATAACATAAACACAATCCTCGGGAGACTCAGAAAAACGGAGATGGGATGGATCGCTGGCGCAACTCTAAGCCGTCACGAAGACTTCAACCATTACCTGGGCGACAGAAAAACCCAGGGTCCATGGTGGTGAGTAAAACTCAGCAGGTAATAGAAAAATATGTATATATCAATATCACATGTATTTCGATAGAAAAATCTACAGGTATCACTAGCATGATAACATATCCAACAACTATACAGGGATCCTACACGACCGTATAAGCGATGCGGGTATCATATATGAAGATGATGTACAACCAAATGCAACAAGCATAGTACAATCAAATGCAGCATCACAATAAGCATATATATATAGACTGCATCTATATATGCATACTAATCACAATCATTCATATATATATATATATATATATATATATATATACACACACACACATGCATATATGTATATATATGGCAATATGCAAAAATGTCATAAGTCGGCAATGCAGCATGCATGGTCATGTCGGCTCACCCTAAAGCTGCCACGACCCCAGTGTGGCCTCGGTGGCTCGAGCATGACAACTGTCCCAACTCAACACCAATCACTACTCTCGAGTGGCCGAGTGGGCAGTATGATCGAGTAGCATATAAGCGTGAAGAGCAAGCTACACGATGGGGGTCTCTGCTGTTAGCCACTCCGACAGTTACTACCTATGAGTGGTCGAGTGCCACACACGCAGGACTACGACACGCAAATCCCACTACCACCGTCTATAGTAGTAGAGTGGGGCACCACAATGCTCTGCCCTCACACCAGTTACTCCTCCTATGAGTAACCGTGGAGGCAGGATGACTGGCGACCCTCTCAACCACAAGGGAGATCTCATCGCCAGCGTGCATGCAAATGACATGAATGCAACGTCTCACGTACAGACATCCACCATAGACTCTCTATTCTACAGAGAGTCATACTAATCAGATCAATGCACTCTCTATCCTGCAGAGAGTCATACTCAACTAATCATAACACTCTCTATCCTATAGAAAGTCATACCAATCTAATCGATGCACTCTCTATCCTGTAGAGAGTCGTACTCAAACTGATTATATCAAGCTAGGACCACCGGTCCATAGCGACACACTAAATATCATTCACCTGACCATTTACATAATACATGGTCGGTAGTAAACATGCAACCTAAGGGTACTAGAATTAACCCTAGGTTCACAACATTATCTACCTACGGATGCCTTTTTTGCCAAATTTACAGTCAGGTTGTCATCCGGACTTTACTATTTGCACTTAACTAAACAAATTCTAGGTTACTTACATCACCTATTTATATAACTCCTAATCATGATAAAATCAAACATGATAGCAGCAATGGAGTTAACGGCCAAAGGTAAAGTATCAAGCGCAAGAGTAAATAAGAACAGAGTCAAGGTAACATGATCATATAAGATGATCATGCATCTAAATATGTATGCATTAAAACTATCTGACCAGGGTAGGAATTACCCACCTGCTACGAAGACTATGCTGATGGTCTTCACATCCATAATTCCATCTCGAATCAAATCCTAGCTTAGCTTCCATTGCAAAGAATCTATACAACCAGATGGGTTCAACCAAAAGATTAACCCCTTGTTCATGGACTCTTAGTAATCAAATCCACAACAAAACTAACAGTAAGCATATTACACAATCCTTTGATATCAAATATGTACTTACCGAGCTTGTATTATCCACACCACTCCCTACATCAAGTATAGTGTATTAGGTCTGCATTTACTCAACCCGTATATGGAAATCACCCTGTCGAAACCTGTAATCACTGTTCACCAACTATTGGTTATTAATCCACAACAAATCTGCTCATAATATAACTATAATCTCATATTCACATCGAATCAATAACAACATCTAAATCCATGATTACCTTACAATTGCTTCAATCACACACAGTTTCCTGCTTCAATCGGACCTAAGTCCAAACAGTTGAATTGGAGACAAACACCCACTGATTGCCCTTATCCCTAGCATAGTTTCAATCCCAAAGATTGGGTAGCCTGAAATCACAAATTTAACGTCAAATGTAAAATTATTACACAGAACACCTTCCTCACCTTTGTTTTCCCCTTTTTCCCTCCAATCCCGTAGCCTCAATCCACCAGTCCCTATGAAGGGGAAAAATCGATAGTGGTGAATCCATCACTCATGATAGAGAGCTAGAAAGGGATCACAGACAGTGGCAATCGAGTCGGTGACCTCGATCAGACATGGCAACAGCATCTAATCCATCGCGCGTGCAAAGAGGACGGCGATGATGAAGACAAGGAGAAGAAGATGCGTTCGACATAGGGATATAGAGGTTGCAGAGCTTTGCTGCCATCAGGATCTGAAGAATAAAGGAGACGATGACAGATCACTCCGACGATGAAAAGGAAGGTGGCGACGGCAATGGCGGTGAAGGCTTCATCGATCTGACTCCCGAACTGGCAACCGGATCGATCAAGAAGGGACGCGATCAGCGGTTGAGTAGCGGCGATTCGAGTTCGCAAGAAGGGGGTGAAGGCGCCGACGGTGTTTCGTGGCTGGCCATGGTCGACTGGTGTCGCAGCTAGGGGACTGCGGCAGCCGGAGGTGCGGCTGTGGACGACAATGGAGAAAAGGCATCGGGGAAGAAGACGACGGCGAGGAGGCGACCCTAGGGCGGAGATGAGCGGCACAGAGATGCAACGGTGGTGGTAGGGTTGCGATGGAGGTTGGGCGGCGATGAGCGGCGCAAAGACACCAACCGGCGCGGTGACGAAGAAGAGAAGAAAATCGCACGAGGGAAAACTGCCATCGGAAGAAATGAGCAGGTGGAGAAAAGGAAATATGGAAATGGATCACGGCTGGGAAAGAAATGCTCGCATGGAGAAGAAAAGTTCAGTGATTAGAAACCGAAGAAACGAAAGAAAAGAGAAAATGCAACGGGTCGGGTTCGGGAAATAAACGGGTCAGATTTCAGAATCGTTAAGTCTTTTATCTCCTTATAAGCAAAGAGGGTCTTGGAAATCTCCATTTAAGTCCAAAAAAATTTCTAAAAATTTCTGAAAAATTTCATAGGGTATTCTCCCAATTACCTAACATTTATTTTATTTTATTATTATTTTTTTGTGGTATTTTACATTTAGGGTTTATTTTATTTTGTTGTTATGATTAGATGATAACTTTAGGGTCTATTTATAATTTCAGATGATGAATTTAATGTTTTGTTAAAGTTTAAGGATATTGTAGATTATATATCATTAGGATTTTGTTAGGGATTATGTCACGCCCTAAGAGTATACCGAGCTGAAAAGCAAACGGACGGTATCTCTCCTGTACATGACAATATATCCTGTAAGGCCCTTCGACCCACAATCACAACATAATAAACATATCTAAATCAAAACAACAACGGAAGACATTACAACATAATAACAGACGTTCAACAACCCATACCGACATAAAAATCCGAAACAAACATGGGTGTACACCCACAGAACAAGTCCATGACACAGAACGTCGAATAAACTCCAAATACATACTATAGTATACGAAAAGAAACTAAAATCCACTGGAGCCTCGGAAGTGAGATGGGATGGATCGCTGACGATGCTTCAAGTCGTCATGAAGACTTCTACCTGTTATCTGGGCGACAGAAAAACCCAGGGTCCGTAGTGGTGAGTATAACTCAGCGGTAATATGAGAGAACATGTATATATCAAATATCACATGTAATTCAACAGTATAATCTACAGGTACATCAGGTATACATCAATATAATAAACATATATACATGCATATACCCTCTAAACAACTGAACAACAAAAGATGCTGACATACCTGATAGTCAGCTACTCTATACTCATCCAACCTGAGCATATATCCACAATATGAAGAGTAATACTAACTCACACTATATCATGATACGGGTCAAAGGTATCAAATAGACCAACCAACAAGTATACAGATATCCGACATCTGACCATATAGAAAATGCAAGTATCATATATGAAGATGTTCAAACAAATGGAACAAACATAGCACAAACAAATGCAACATCACAATAAGCATACATATAGATGTCATCTATATATATACTAATCACAATCATCCATATATACATGCATATATGTATATATATGACAATATGTAAGACGCCATATAGACACGACAATGCAGCATGTATGGTCATGCCGGCTCACCCTAAAGCTACCACGACCCTAGTGTGGCCTCGATGGCTTGACATGATAACTGTCCCAACTCAACACCAACCACTACTCTCGAGTGGCCGAGTGGGCAGTATGGTCAAGTAGCATATAAGCATAAAGAGCTAGCTATACAACAGGGGTCCCTGCTATTGGCCACTCCGACAGTTACTACCCATGAGTGGTCGAGTGTCATACACGCATGACAACTGCACGCAACTCCAACTATCACCGTCTATAGTGGTCGAGTGTGGCACTACAATGCTCTTCCCTTCCACCAGTTACTCCTCCATGAGTAACCTGGGAGGCAGGATGACTGACGACCCTCTCAACCACAAGGGAGACCAAGTCGCCAGCATACATGCAAATGACATGAATACATAGTCACACATACAAACATCCATCACAGACTCTCTATTCTACAGAGAGTCATACCAATCTGATCAACGCACTCTATCCTACAGAGAGTCGTACTCAATTAATCACAACCAAACTAGGACCTCCGGTCTGTAGCGATGCACTATCGACAATCCATATGACCCTACATAATCACATGATCTGAAATGGTACACAACACAAGGGTTTATCATAAGATTTAATTCTATGTTCAGGACATTACTCGCTTCCCAAAATAACCTTTTATCCCATTTATAATTCATCTTCATCCGTACTCTACTAAATACACCTAATTAAACAACTATAGGTTTACATGCATCACATCCATAACTCATAATCATAATGAAAGAAAATGTGATAACAACAATAGAGTATTTAAAATGGTCAACGACTAAGTATCAAGCATTAGAAAAATTAGAGTGGATTTAAGGTCAAAGTGATAATACTATAAAGTTATATACTTCAGGGTTTAGCTACTACCTGACCAGGGTAGGAAATTACTCACCTGATATAAAGCTCGAATTAAATATCTTCACGACCACGGTCCTGTCTCATATCCACGTCCTGCATAAATCATAATACGCATTAAGTTCAAACACATGACAACATATTATTTACTACTATATCGTTCCTATAGTCGCATCCTTTTTATCGAATACGATTTAGGAAATCCCCCAAATCATCCAAGGTCAATTCACTATAACCAACCTCCCCTTTGAGCCCTCAACTTGTACAATTAACATCATATTTAAAACCTCCCATTTCTAATTAGTAAATACGCAAATCTACACATTCAATTCCATACACCAATTTCTACATTAATCGAATATTCCACAACCCAAAACAACTCTCTAATCATGTAAACAACCGATCACAGCTCCTTTACAGCCATTCACAGCCCAAAACCAACTAACACTCCAACTCACAGCCGCAAACATCCCCTAAACAACCAATGTCCAAATCCAGCTCCTTATGTGATACAACCAACAGATCGAAATCATTCGCATCTACAGAGTACTCGACATATATTATCGGAACTCACAGATCACATGAAAATAGAAGAACAAAGTTATCAAACCATGATAACTAGAAGTCAGCAAGGATATAAAATCAAGTAACATCCAGAATTAATTCTAACACCGGCACATACCTTCTATTCCGCCCGTAGCCGTGAAACCCGAAACACAAGGCACTGCTGCAGCACAAGAGAAATTGAATCAAGGTCGCTAAGAGTTATTCCACAACTTGATCTAATAAGGAACACCCATGGTTAAACCCAACGAAAAGAAAGAAACTAATAACCTCCCAGCGCATGATCTCTGTCGCGGCGACAACATCGCTGATCAATTCACACAGAAGGACCGATGAGTGCCAAAGAGAAAGGATTCAAACTCAGCGGCGTAAATCACGCCCCTAGAAGACTCCACTGGCAGCCAATCCTTCCCCGATTCCTCAGTCCACCGGAAACAAACCACTGCCCAATGACACAAATCAAGCTCAACCAAGGCAGATCCACAGAACTCCAAAATCCCGTCCACGATAAGAAAATCCATGGCGATCGCTTAGATCAACCCACAACCGACAATGACAATCGAGAGCAAGTGAAGATGTCTGACCCAACTCCTAGCCCTGTGCCGCTTACCATTCCGACTCATCCGGCCTTTGGCGAGGAACTCGCTTCGATCACTTGCGAGGTAAGAAGAATACCAACGAGCAAGAAGAAGAAGGCGCTCGACAGTCGCGTGTTTCGGAAGAGGGGAGGAAGATTGCGTGGCGAGGAAGAGGAGGTGTTGGGGTGAGGAAAAGGGAAAGCCTCGCGAATGGGAAATGCCCTAAGTGAAGAAGTTCGGCGAGGTTAAAAGTTGGACGGCGCAGAATCGACAATGGGTGAAGAGCACGGTGAGGAAGAGGGGAAGTCGTCGAGCTTGCAGTGAGAAACCACTCGACCTAAAGAATTGGGTCGGGTTGAAAATACGGGTCGGGTTTGAAGACCCTATAAGCCTTAACCCTAGCTTCAATTATCCATATCCATTAAAACCTAGGTTAGGTTTTAATTTAAAGCCCTAACCATGAATATTTTTTTTTCTGTGGTATTTTACAAATTAGATGATGAATTTAATTAGGGTTTTTTTATCATTTAGATTTGAAAATATTCATGGTAATCAAGTAGTAACTTATTGCTTAGTTTATAAATTTGAAGATACGTTTTCAATTATATGATGATTTTAGAATTATTTTGCGATTAGAGGATAAGTTTAGGGTTTTCTTATTCTGAGATTATAATGTTCGATGATAAACATAGAGTTATAATGTAAATTGTAAATTAAGTTGTGTGAGGTTTAAATTATAAATTTTGTAATTATTTTGTATGTGATAACTACATTTAAGTTGCTAAATTTCTTTTATTGAAAATTAACATAAAAATTATTTTATATATGGTTAACTAGGGTTCAAAATTATGGATAAAAGTTGGATAATGATTCAGAATGAGATTAGTCCTGAATATATAAATGGGTCGAATCAATTTATAAATATGACAGAAAATTACATGATCAGTTTGAATCTATTGAAAATTCATTGTCCATATTGACGGTGTGATAATTTGTTTCAATATTAATTAGATTATGTGCGAGGATATCTTTATAGATGGGGATTCGATAGATTATATAAAGTCTAGAACTTTCATGGAGAAACTTCTACATCCTCCGGTAGTATAAATATTATCAATCAAGATGGAAATGATTTTGATGTTGAAGTAGATGATTTCGAAGACTATTTTAAAGACATGTTTACTGATTTACGAAATGTAGAAAATTTAAACAATAATGAGCCTCAATCAGATGATATTAATATAAACACGAATGCAAATGATTGTAGACGAAGTTATACTTCAATGTTGGAAGAAACACAAAAAGAATTATATCCCAATTGTACTAATTTTTTGATTTTCAATTTGTGGTGAAACTAATGCATGTGAAGGTGTTAAATGGTTAAAGCAATAAATCTTTTGATATGTTACTTCAGTTATTACAAGAGGTATTTTCTAAACCGAATGTGATTTCAAACTCTTATTATGAAGCCAAAAAATTATTAAAAGAGTTAGAATTGACATATGAGAAGATACATGTCTGTAAGAATGATTGTATATTATTTTGGGATAAGAACGAGAATAATGATGCATGTCCAGTGTGTAAGGAGCTCAGATACAAGTATGAAGGGATAAATAAGAAAAAGAATCCTCAAAAAATTATTCAATATTTTTCTCTGAAACTGAGACTTAAGCGACTGTTTATTTCGAAGCATACGGCTAAAGAGATAAGATGGTATAAAGAAAAGTGAGTTGAAACAGATGGTGTATTAAGACACCCAACTGATAGTGAATTATAGAAAAAATTTGTCAATGCACATGAAATATTTGCAAGTGATCTACGAAATATGAGGAGAATAATTTCTTGTCATTGCAAACATGAATGGTTGCACCGGAGTCAAGCCACCAATTATTGGACTTTATTGCAGTCATGTTGGTTTCGATTATCATGTCAATTTCCATTTTTGAGATCATTGCACATATGTCTTCATGTTGTTTTTCAACAACATCGACATTATTGACATTGATTTCTTTATTGTACCTACAGTCATTTTTGCAATGACCTTTCTTGCCACAATTGAAATATTTATCAAGAAACTTTTTCTGGTCATTTCCGAGCTTCTTGAACTTTTTGTCATTATTGACTATGAAGTTCTTTTTAAACTTGTTTGCTTCAGTAATGTTAACTTTAGAGGATTCATAGCTATTGCCCTTGGGATTATGAGACATAGTCTCCTCTTCAATCCTCAAATATTTTTGTAAATCCTCTAAAGTTAAATCATCTCTGCTATACAAAAGTTTCTTTCTATAACCATTCCAACTCTGAGGTAATTTAGCAATAATTGTACCCACTTAGAATGATTCAAAAATCTCCACTTTTAAGTCACGAAGCTTTGTAACAATGAGTTGTAGTTCATGTATTTAATCAAGAACAGACTTTGTATCAATCATGACAAATTCAAGATACTTCAAGATAAGGAATTTGTCCATACCTTCTTTTTCGACTTTGTATTTGTATTCAAGTGCATTTCATATTTCTACTGGAGATTCAATTAAATTGTAGAGATCATAGAGTCTATCAGACAGAGTGTTGAGAATGTGACTACAATATATCACCATGTCTTCTTCTCGCTTCTTCCATGCATCCTTAACCATATTAGAATCATCATCCTTTGGTTTGGGAATTAGCTCCAACTTTGGATCAAGAACATATGCAACCTTGAGAATAGTAAGTAGGAAGAATAATTTTCCTTTCAACAATTTACCAAACAACACACGTGAAGTTTAGAATTGTCCAAACAGTGCCTCATACTTTCATATTTATCAAAGGGCGCACCTCATTCCTTTTTTATCCCTCCCGCCAAATGTGTATTTAATACTCAGATATTGCATGCATCCGAACCACAATTGAAAATCCCGAACCATCCAAATGTGGTGTTGGGAATTCAAATCTCAGGACCACTGTTAAATACGGAAAATTTAAAATATTAAATTTAATGGACAAAGAATTAAGAAAAATAATCCTGAAAATTTTTCGGGATTTTTAGGGAATTTTTCAGAATTTTTCTGGATTTAAACGGGGCTTGTACGAGATAATTACGGGAATAAAATAAATAGGCTTTGGTGGAATCTATTTAAGGGGGTTAATAGATGGTATTAACCTAAATAAAAAACCTAGATTTCTTCTTTTCTTTCCCCCCGCCGTGCCCCGACGCCCTTTTTCCTCTCGCGACTTTCTCTGCAATTTCCCTCGCGGCGGTTTCCTTCGCGAAACCTCTTTCTCGCCGCAGAGCCTCTTTTTCCCGAGCCCTTTCTCTTTCTTCCACCGGCCGTCTTGTCCTCCTCTGCCACAGATGATGTCGCTCAGGCTTACGGCCGCTCCTTCGCAAGCGCCGGCAAACGTCGCCTCCTTTCTAGTGCCCAGGCCGCCGCGAATGTTTTTTCTTTTCCGATTGCCGCTTCGCTGCCTTTGTAAGTACATCGCCGCCTCTGTTGGTGCAGGGGCACTAGATAATCGAACCTGTGTTTTGATTATGGCAAAGACACAAAGTTAAGTCTACATTGTTATCTCACGAGCTAAATCAAGTGTGCAGAAAAGTGTTAAAGCTGGAGTTGAAGGCTAGCGACACCCGGAGGAAGCCGCGGTGGTCGGGTGACACTCGAGTGACTTCGGAGGGAGCCGAAGGAATCGAGTGGAAGGCCGGAAGTGAGAGCTACTATCGAGGTAAGCTCGTGTGAGTGAGAGATTGTAAGGTCGTGTCCTCTTTACGGGGACGATCGTAGGCGGCGATTCAACTAAGACTTCCTGTGGAAGGTCTAGGTCGAGATCGGACAGTTAGAAACCGTCGTATTTATCATTTTTCGAGCTAACCTCTTATTGCAGGGAAGTGGGCCAGTCGGGCATGATCACGGACATGGAACGATCGATGATGCCCATCGATCGCGATGATGGCCGATTCACTTTTAGGTCAAAACGGATAACATTTGACGCGGCCACTTCGTGATAAAATTTGGACAACTTCATGATCCATTCCGAAATAAGAGGAGACAAAATCAGAGGCCAAAGTCTATAAAAGGAGGGGAGGATTCCATCTCCAAATCACATCAAGTTTATTCATCAAGTGCTCCTACAACGCCAACGCTCCAACATCATCATAACGCCGACGCGACGTCAAGTTTCGATCTTCTTCGGCAGTGTAATATTTTTGATATTGTATTCTTTGTGTTTCTTCATAACGAGGTGAGGTAGGCTTGTTGCCTCATCCTCGTATATTCGGTTTTGTGATCGTTGTCTCCTACCTCCAACGAGGAGGAGACGTTATAGTGCTTTGCCCTCCGTACGTGGTCTAGGACTGATAGGGCCTTGGAGTAGCAACCGCTGGGTTGTGAACCAAGTAAAATAAACGTGTTCATTTATTTTCCGCTGTGCTTACTTTGCGTATCGAACGAACGAAAAAGAAAAGATTTACGATCGCTATTCACCCCCCCCCCTCTAGCGACGCTTCTCGATCCAACAATTGGTATCAGAGCGGGGGTGCTAAGATTTGGTGAAACCACCAATCTAGCACGTTTTGGTTTTCTGTTCGTATTTTTCGATTCGTATTTTTTTTTGGGTCTTTTTCCTCCCGCACTACTAATCCAAGACGAAGTCTTGGTACGTTTCTTTTGGTTGTGTGCTTGCAAGTTTTCTCTCTTGGAGTAGCCGACGGTAAAACGGCTATAACTTTTCGCACAAGTGGACTCACATAACGATCTACCTACCAAATCGAAGCTCTCAGAAAGATCTACATTTCTTACCAGGGTTTACCCTCATAACAAGCTGTTTCCAGCCCCAAAATCCAACGTTTAGTACCCTTTCGGGGACATCGAAGGTCGTAAGTTTCGAGTTTTTGTTAGTTTTTTTATTCTCCTTATTTATTTCTGTTTATTTCCTATTATTTCCCACACTACTAATCCAAGACCAAGTCTTGGAATTCTCTTTGGTTTTTATTCGTGTTTTGCAAGATATTTAATGGCTCACATTGAGGGGTATAGCACCACCCGACCTCCGTTCTTTAACGGAAATGATTTCCGTTATTGGAAAGGTCGGATGGAGTGTTTTCTAAAAACACAAGTCGAGACTTGGATAATAATCCAAACCGGCTTTGCTCTACCCACCAATGATCAAGGAGAGGCTTTGGATTTCAACAAGTGGACAAATGCAACCAAGAGACAAATCGAAGCCGATGCAAGAGCAACCCAAATATTGCAATGCGGCTTGTCCAAGGAGGAACTCAACCGCATCGGAACATTCATTAGCGCCAAAGACCTCTGGAACAAATTGATTGATTTACACGAAGGGACGGCCGATGCTAAGGTATGTAAAAGAGATTTACTTTTAAATAAACTGTACAATCTAAAGATGCAGGATCATGAGACCGCCACCCAACTACATGCGCGGATCCAAGATATCGTCAACGGTCTTCATTCGATCGGGCAAGCCATAGAGAACCGGGACCTTATAAGGTACGCTTTAAATGCTTTCCCTAGAACTACCTTGTGGGCATCCATGGTCGATGTCTACAAGGTCTCTAAGACCTTTCGAAGCTTAGGTTAGACGAATTATTTTCTGAGTTTGAACTTCATGAGCAAACTAATGTGGTCCGGGCCGAGAGAGGTATTGCTCTACTTGCAGGACAAAGAAGGAAGCCACCTACTAAGCAAGTAGATGAACTCGAACCCGAAGACGAATCCGAATCCGAAGAGGAGGCCATAATAGTCAACATTGTGCGGAGAATAGTTCGACAAGAAAGGAGGAAATTGAAGAATGAGAACCAAAAGAAAAAGGGAGCAAGGAAAGCCTTCCATGCAACTTGGAACAACAGAGAAGACATAGCTTTCATGGCGAAATCAATTGAGTCAGACACGGAGACCGAACCTGAACTTGAGTCAGAACCTGAGGATGACTCGGACTACGAAGCTACCTTCAAGTCAAGCCACGGATACGCATCCGGTTCAAAAGATACCCTTAAAGTGAGTCGAACTTTATTTAATACTTTACATAATACGGTTAGGTTTTTGTCTAGGAAATTAGTTAAGTCCGAGTCCAAGGTCGAGACCCTGGTTGAGGAGGTCAAACTCCTCAAACACAAGGTCTCCCTAACCTCTTCAACTAGTCAATTTCGAGAAGAGGACCCAACTCGAGCTGAAAAGCTCGAAGTTGAGAACTCTCTCTTGAAAAGTCAAGTTGAAGATCTTAGGAACACGTTGGAAAGGTTCACTTCAGGATCCAAAGGACTTGACCTCCTACTTGAATCTCAAAGGGTCGTGTACAACAAGGCTGGACTAGGGTTTAACTCAAACACGACTAATAGGTCGTATATGTCGATTATAAGTCGACATAGGAAACATGTCCAAGCATGGGTCCCTAAGAACTTTTTGATTTCAACTCTAGGATCCAACCCGTACTGGGTTCCCAAGGACCAAATCCACTATGTGAATAGACCGAACCAATTCAACAGTCTAGGGGGAGCCAGTACAAAACATGTTTGTGCTTTAACTTAGAAATTGCATTCTTTAACTTAGAAAGTTTATGCTTTAAAACGTGTGAGCTCACTTAGAACACGTACATAACCAACTAAAATCCTACGAAAAGATTGAGCCTCGGGGAGCCTCTTTTCAAAAAAATAACCAATTAGACTAGGAAATAGTCTTAGGTGAGTCAAGTCATCATTTTCTTGAAAATAGCTTTGTCTAAGGAAGTGGTCGATGATCCGATAAAAGAAGGCCCCTGTGCCTCGCCACGACCTGGAAGCCATGATCTTGAAAAGGTAAACTTGACAAGCCTAGGGTCAAATCCAAATCTAACATAAAATTACTTGAACCTAAATGCACTTAATCAACTTAATTGTAAGTCATCTCACAAAAACACATAAGTATAACATGCTTGATCATATAGACACAGGTGAGATGTTAAGGATAATTGAAATATAGTTAAAACAACCTCTTCAAAATACTACTTATTTTCTCAACTATTGTACTTAACAACTCTTAGGCCAAAGTTTAGCGCCCCCTACATCTCTTATACTTCATATATTTGACTAAGGGGGAGAGCAAACTAACCCTAAAGGGTTATATTACAAACCTTTAGATTATTGGTGCAGAGGGACACACCTCGAACCAATCTATCTAATTACTGCTAGACGCATGCTTAGACTCATAACTGATTTATCTTGATGCATGCATATACCATATTGTTTTTAAACCCCTATTTTACATAACAAACCCCAACATTTATTTTGATTTATGGCAAAAGGGGGAGAAGAGCGAAAGTTAAGGGGGAGTAACACAAAATTTATTTAATTTTGGACTAAAGTATCTCTTTCAAAACTCACCTAGGGTTAAGGGGGAGTTTTTGAAAATGGCATTCATCATTTACTATACTTGGTTTATGCTTTAATTTCCCTTAACTTTGTGTTGGTTTGTCATAGATCAAAAAGGGGGAGATTGTTGGTGCAGGGGCACTAGATAATCGAACCTGTGTTTTGATTATGGCAAAGACACAAAGTTAAGTCTACATTGTTATCTCACGAGCTAAATCAAGTGTGCAGAAAAGTGTTAAAGCTGGAGCTGAAGGCTAGCGACACCCGGAGGAAGCCGCGGTTGTCGGGCGACACTCGAGTGACTTCGAAGGGAGCCGAAGGAATCGAGTGGAAGGCCGGAAGCGAGAGCTACTATCGAGGTAAGCTCGTGTGAGTGAGAGATTGTAAGGTCGTGTCCTCTTTACGGGGAAGATCGTAGGCGGCGATTCAACTAAGACTTCCTGTGGAAGGTCTAGGTCGAGATCGGACGGTTAGAAACCGTCGTATTTATCATTTTCTGAGCTAACCTCTTATTGCAGGGAAGTGGCCAAGCTGGCAGTCGACTGCTGGACATGGAACAGTCGACTGATGCCCATCGGATCGGTGATGGGAGGCATCGGATCGTGATGGCGCGATTCGACTTTAAGCGCTAGGTCAAAACGGATAACGTTTGACACGGCCACTTCGCGATAAAATTTGGACAACTTCATGATCCGTTCCGAAATAAGAGGAGACAAAATCAGAGGCCAAAGTCTATAAAAGGAGGGGAGGATTCCATCTCCAAATCACATCAAGTTTATTCATCAAGTGCTCCTACAACGCCAACGCTCCAACATCATCATAACGCCGACGCGACGTCAAGTTTCGATCTTCTTCGTCGGCAGCAGAATCAAGTAATATTTTTGATATTGTATTCTTTGTGTTTCTTCATAACGAGGTGAGGTAGGCTTGTTGCCTCATCCTCGTATATTCGGTTTTGTGATCGTTGTCTCCTACCTCCAACGAGGAGGAGACGTTATAGTGTTTTGCCCTCCGTACGCGGTCTAGGACCGATAAGGCCTTGGAGTAGCAACCGCTGGATTGTGAACCAAGTAAAATAAACATGTTCATTTATTTTTCGCTATGCTTACTTTGCGTATCGAACGAACGAAAAAGAAAAGATTTACGATCGCTATTCACCCCCCCTCTAGCGACGCTTCTCGATCCAACAGCCTCTGCGCGTTGCTTGCACGCGGCGAGCATCCCCAACCTGGTGTTTGATTTATGTACTCGTGGATGTGTTTGTATGTCCTTATGGACATCTATTCGGATTTTTATTCGATAGGGTTTGGTTGTGTATTCCTGCCCAGATGGCAGAAGGGGTAGGTCTAGATGTGATAGACTTTTTATTATTTACTTTGATTGTTGGCCTGAGGCCTATTTATGACCTGCGTGTGTAGTTTGGATTCGGTCGTGTTGACCGATATATAGTGGTCGTATAGGCCTTGTATGCAAGATTGGTATTATCACCCGTACAGTGGAGATGCTGTCGGATTTTCGTTTGGTGGGGGCTCCCCCGGGGTGTGACAATTTATTTGGTATCAGAGCTCAATATCCCCACCTGTTTACTTAAGGTACGTGAGATATGTTTTCAGTACTTGTGGTATCTCTTACTCATTATGCATCTGAGTAGGAAATTTATGGACCAAATTTTTATTAGTGGAGGAGAATGTTAAATATGGAAAATTTAAAATATTAAATTTAATGGCCAAAGAATTAAGAAAAATAATCCTGGAAATTTTTCAAAATTTTTAGGGAATTTTAGAAATTTTTTCAGAATTGTTCTGGATTTAAACAGGGCTTGTACGAGATAATTACAGGGATAAAATAAATAGGCTTTGGTGTAATCTATTTAAGGGGGTTAATCGATGGTATTAACCTAAATAGAAAACCTAGATTTCTTCTTTTCTCCCCCCCCCCCCCCCCGCCGCGGCCCGACGACCTTTTTCCTCTCGTGACTTTCTTCGTAATTCCCCTCACGGCGATTTCCTTTGCGAAACCTCTTTCTCACCGCAGAGCCTCTTTTTCTCGAGCCCTTCCTCTTTATCATGCCCGAAGCCACCGCTTCTTCATCGCACTCTCGTCGTCCACGGTGGCCGTCCTCTCTACCACAGAGCAGCGGCTCGGGCTTACGGTCGCTCCTCCTGGCGGCGCAAGCGTCGCCTCCTTTCCGGTGCCAGTCGCGCGAGTGTTTTTCGGTCGCCGCTTCGCTGCCTTTGCAAGTACATCACCGCCTCTGCGCATTGCTTGCGCGCGGCGAGCATACCCAACCTCTGAGCACTCGTCGCCCATGAGCACAACCCATCGTGACGCGTCCGCAGCCACAAGACCGCCGCCGCGAGCCCCCTCTACGTCGTCGGTGATCGCTGCATCTAGGTAAGGGTCGACCTTGTGCTGTGACTAACCCCTGCGGTATATTCTGTGGTTGACCGTGGATTTGATTTGTGCAGTGGGATAGTTTTGAGGGAAGAGTTGGTTGCCGGTGAAGTGGAAGTTTCCGATAATTACCTTGTTTTTATTTTTCCTTTATGTCCAGCGTGTGTGTTGGTGTCGGGTGGTGAGACATGGGAAGTGGTCGGCTGTGAAACAGGGATTTGGTCGCCTGTTAAGGCTGCGAACAATTGTGGGTGGGCAGTGCACGGCTGTGGTTCGGAGTTGTGGTCGATTAGGGCCTATAAATTTGGGGTTTTGCAGGCTGTGAGTGAGGGTGATTGGAGGGATGGTTATGGGTCCTATTATTGTGTTATTCGGTTAATTGTAATTATATTCAGTGGAGATTAGATTGTTGGTTGATTGCGGATAAATTTTGGGTTGTGGGATAGATCTACTTTGGGTGAGTTAGTTGTGAGGTTTTGTTTTGGATGTTGTACACATGATGATAGGGGTTGTGAAATCATATTCGAGTAATTGGACGAAAAGACGGTTATATTAGGTGGAAGGTGATCGAGATTTTTATTAAGCCTTTGGGTTAATTGGTTATTTAAGAAATCGATTAAGTATTTGATTTGGCGGTGGATTGTATTTTTGTGCTTAACAATAGTTATGTTGTATGCAGGTTTCGGTCACGAGGCAGGTTCACGGGCGTGACGATTTCGTTGTTTTCTCGAGCATTTTAACAGACGGGTATTTTGACTTATCTTTTAGATATAGTCATGTTGATATGCTAGTTAGTTATAGCTTGTAATAATTTTCATGTTTATCTGCCTTGTATGTTATTGTGCCTACTTGATACATGCATTTGATCAGTTTATAGTTATACCTTCCTTGTTTTACTTGGATCATTGATATGTACCTATTGGTTGTGCATATTATTCGAATATGTATTTTAGTTGGTATTACATGCTTTAGTATCATGCACCATCTTGCATGATTGCATGCTTGCTGGACGGGGTTCCTTTGTAGTTGAGCCCGCAGCCAGTTACATGGTCTGCACACGCTGCCACTCATGGGTTAGTGGTACATCAGGAGGGTGTGTGCAGTAGCTCTGTCAGGCTCTGCTGGTCCGCTCATGGGTAGCGATGAGGCAACGTGGTAGTGGGCAGGGATCCCTCCTCTGGTCTACGACACCGGGAGATGAGAGCTTTGCTCCCCCACTCTGTTTGGGGCAGGAGGATAGGTGTACTCCGACAGCATCCTGTCCACTCGCTCACTCAGGAGCAGTGATGATGGAGTGCACAGTTGTCATAGCCCTACCCACTCGGCTTCACCATCACATGTGAGGCGGCTGACTGGCGTCAAGGGTGACCATGTCATTTGCATCGCATGCATTTTGCATAGATGACATTTGTATTGTGTTTGTTGCATTTTGATTATTGCCTTGGATGTTGCATATGATTGTCATGCATGCAGGATACATATTTGTATTTGGTCTGGCGGCTTTATTTCTGCTAGTATGGCACATGCTCCTATATCAGGATAGGAGATTCAGGTAAATACAGTCTTTTCGTATTTCTTTCTTGCATATCCTATATATGAGACTGTACTTGCATGATTATTATTGTTAGTTATATCTTGCTATGCATATCGACTATTATCCGCTGAGTTCTTTGAACTTACTCCATTGTTCTATATCTATTTCAGGATGAAGCTGTCAAGAGAGTCCAGCTGTCAAACCACCTCTTCATGAAAGTTTTTTTCTTGTTATTTGATTTATGATTTAGAAGATATGTTTAGGACTGGTGTTTGATTTATGTACTCGTGGATGTGTTAGTATGTCCTTATGGACCTCTATTCGGATTTTTATTCGATAGCGTTTGGTTGTGTATTCCTGCCCAAATGGCAAAAGGGGTAGGTCTAGATGTGACAGACTTTTTATTATTTAATTTGATTGTTGGCCTGAGGCCTATTTATGACCTGCGTGTGTAGTTTAGATCTGGTCGTGTTGACCGATGTATAGTGGTCGTATAGGTCTTGTATGCAAGATTGGTATTGTCACCGTCTGAGGAGATCTTTGGGATTTTTATGCAGCGGGGACTCCCCCAGCGTGACTTCTTAGAATATAATTCCCAACACCATCATTTTTTTATCTGATTTCTAATTTATATCGGTATGATTTCTAAAATATTACTGTGAATACCTAATAAAATCTTGAATATCAAAAATTTTAGTCACGGATACACAGATGGACACTACTCAAACTCAATGAACTTGGATTGGATTGAAGAAGAGGTAAATAGGGTCATCAATGGATTTTGACCGAAACTTATTGATGAACCTAAAGGAGTCCAAATTCTGAAATTTTGACATAGACTGAAAGATCTTACAACATGAATTTTTGATATATCAAGAAAACTTAGTTCTAATCCTCCTACCTCCCAATTTTGACGGTGTGTCGGAAAAAAAATGGTGCTGAAAATTAAATCCCAACACCACAGTGGATTTGTAAATCTCAGCACCACAGTGGTGTTGGAATTGCAATCCCCAGTATCACAGTGGTACTGGAATTGCAATTCCCAGCACCACAGTGATGTTGCAAATCCTTTTAAGGCTTTATTTTTCCTCACTTCTCAAAGTTTTTTAATGAGATTTATTGATCAATTACCCCCAAGATACAATGACCCTTTCAACACAATATCTAAAAAAAATATTGAGTTGCTAGAACATGTTTAAAATCTCTAGAAATCTGGATATTTATAGAGAGATTGATGTCTTTTTATGAATCAATGTGTCTTAAAATCAAAGGATGTCTTTTCATGAATCAATGTCTTGAAATCAAAGGATGCAACTCTTCATTTAATTAACTATTAAAATCAATTATAGATGCATACACTCCACCAAAAGACACATACGTAAATTACAATCTCTTACAATCATAGCTAAAGCTTCGAATACACACTCTATAATAACATGAAAATAAAATGCCACTTGTATATCTATGTGTAAAATTCTTGCTGCATCATATTGAATATAATTTTTTTTTATTTCTGTACAAAATTAAACTCTCAATTTCTAACTGAAAATCAAATAAAAATGAATGCTAATATATGTTTTATCTGTCTTGCCGATCAATATTAGGAAGACGTATCCAATGCAAGTGGTCTCATCTTGAGATGGTCAGATCATCATGCTGAATTATCAAATTATCAAACCAAAGAGAGGATTCGAATGGACCTGAGTATCAATTGTTGAGCACTCGAGTGTGGAGGCCAAGTACAAGTACATTAGCATCATCGGCTCAAGTGCCTAAGTGCTTGAGCACCAAAAACCTGAGTGTGTGAGCATCAAGAGCCTGAACCTAAGTGCTCGATTGCTCGAGCGTTGAGAAGTCAAGGACTAAGGGGCCCAAGCCAGAGTACGAGATGTGGGATCATGAACTTAAGTTCATCATATACGAACAAATAGTGGGTGTCTTTATTATAATGTGGTGATGATCGTGGTTATGAAATAGTGACGTCAATTGCAATTAATGTAGTGCGCCCTTTGGGAAAAGACGAGTTAATTTTTCACCGCTTTCGATCCCTCTCTCTATATAAGGGATGGATAGAATATATATCCCTTGTATATATTCACTAATTCAGTGGAGAATATATATTTGTGTACTTGTTGTTCAAAGATAATATGTTGTCTTTCGAAATGGCAGTATGGTATTATGGATAAAATATAACAAATGTCATCCTGTTGTAATCATAATTTTATTGCCAACTTTCGTAGAAGACTCACTATATCATCAAGTTTTTCATGTACATGCAACACGCCATTAATATTGGTGTGCCATAGAAATTGTTAAATATTGAAAATTTAAAAATGTAAATTTAATGGCCAAATAATTAAGGAAATAATCCTGGAAATTTTTCGGGAATTTTAGGGAATTTTAGGAATTTTTCTGGATTTAAACGGAGATCTTATAATATTATATATGGAAAGAGTCAACAGGCTTTTACAAGGTCTGTTTGATTTATCTGTGTTGAGGGGTTAATAAATTTTATTAACCTAAGGTTTTAAATAATAAACCTAACTATTCCCTTTTTCTTTTCCCAGCCGCGCCGACACCTCTTCTATTGCAATTTTTTTCGGTTCTTTCTCTCGCGCGACCCCCTCTTCTCCCGACCTCGTGCAACTGCTGTCGTTCCCAAACTTTTTTTTTTCCGAGCCCCTCTTCTCTCGCGATTTCTTCTCTGCTGATGACCAGGCCCCGCCGACTTCTCTTCCTCGCGTCCGCAGCCGCCGGGTCTTGCGGTCGGCCGTCCCTCCGCAAGTGCCGCCGCAACGCCTTTCCGCCGTCGCCTGACGACCCTCTGTGTGCTCGCTGACCACAGCCGCGGCAACAGGATCGCGCCGGCCTCCTCTGCCCTAGACGACGAGCGCCGACCCTTTATTCTCATCTCCGGACAATGCGCCTCACCCCAGCGCCGTCGCCTCGGCTCGTCGTTTCTCCTTCTCGGCAGCTTCTTCTTCTCGTCCCTGCGTCCTCTCTGTGAGCGGCAGCGAAAGGATCGCCCTGTTTACACAGTGAGTTTACTGTAATTACGTATTGGATTAATTAAGAGTCTAATTAAGTTGGGTTTGTTGATTAATCAGATTAATTAAATTAATTGAATAGAAAATTGGTTGTGTGGTGTGTGTATGGCTGTAAATGGATGTGGGTTACATTGGGTTCCAATTAGGGTTCATTAGATCCCTAATTTCGTGCAAGGTCGGCTGTGAACAATATTTTAGCAGTTGAAGTTGAGTTGGGGATCTGATTTGGGGAAAAGAAATGGCTGCCAGTGGGATCCTAGAGCTGGTAAGCATGATTTTGGTGTTTGAGGCGGCTGTGATTGGGTTGAGAGGGATGTAAGAGTCTATTTGGGGGTCAGGTGTATTTTGCTCGACTGTGTGTGAGTGAGGAAGGACTAATGGAGTGAGTGTTTCATTTAGGGTTGGTTAGAGCCCTAAATCGGTGTAATTATGGGCTATTAATTGTCACGCCCCGAGAGCATACGGAGCCGAAAATCAAACGGACGGCACCTCCCCTATACGTGGCAACATTTCGGGTTAATACAAGGCCCGTAGGCCCACAATAACAACAATATATATGTATGAAAACAAAAATTACACAAGACACAGCGGAAACATACTACAATCTCACAAACGACAATACACGTGCATACCGGTATGACTAACACCGACTCAGGACACCATAATAAAACCAGAAAGGAAGAAAAGGGGTACAACATCAATAGTCACCACTACAATCATCACATAAAACAAATCCATAACGGAATACAAAATGAGAAAACCAAAAAAATCCCGGACTCTCGGAGTTGAGATGAGATGATGTCAGCCAGCGGTGCTCCAAGTCCATCACGAAGTCGGCTACCTGTTACCTGGGCGACAGAAAACCCAGGGTCCGCGGGGATGGTGAGTAAAACTCAGCAGGTAATAGAAAACATGTATATATGTAATATCACATGTATTTCGACAACATAATCTAGATGTACAACAGGTATATCAGCATAGTATATAAATACAAGCATATACCGTCTAACTGAAATGAATAACATAAAATGCAGACATACCTGAAGTCTGCCACGCTACTCTGATCCAACCTGAACATATATCCCACATATATATATATAACAGGAAGAGTAGATCAACTCAAAATATACTCTAGCTACATGTCAAGGTATCTAGTGGTCTGTCCAACACATACCAATATCCGACACAATCGTATAACAAATGCAAGAGACATGCATGAATATGATGTCCACCCAAATGCAGCAAGCATAGTACAAACAAATGCAACATCACAATAATCATATATATATATATATATATATATATATATATACTGTATGCATATATGTATATATATATGGTAATATCTGGCGCTTATCAAATCTACGGCAATGCAACATGCATGGTCGTTCGGCTCACCCTAAAGCTACCATGACCCGGTGTGGCCTCGGTGGCTCGAGCATGACAAGCTGTCCCAACTCGACACCAACCACTACTCTCGGTGGTAGAGTGGGCGGTATGATCGAGTAGCATATAAGCGTAAGAGCAAGCTACGATGGGGGTCCCTGCTTTGTTGGCCACTCAAGCAGTCACTACCCATGAGTGGTCGAGTGCCACACCGCGAGGACTACGACACGCAAATCCAGCTACCGTCTATAGTGGTAGAGTGCGGCACCACAATGCTCTGCCCTCACACGGGTGACTCCTCCTATGAGTAGCCGTGGGCGGGATGTTGGCGACACTCTCAGCCACAAGGGAGACCTCGTCGCTGCAAATGCATGAATGCAATGTCTCACATACAGACATCCACCATAGACTCTCTATTCTACAGAGAATCATACTAACCAGATCAACGCACTCTCTATCCTGCAGAGAGTCATACTCAACTGATCATAATACTCTCTATCCTGTAGAGAGTCATACCAATCTAATCGACGGACTCTCTATCATATAGAGAGTCCTACTCAACTGATGGACACACTCTCTATCCTGTAGAGAGTCGTACTCGTCTAATTATAATAAGCTAGGACCACCGGTCCATAGCGATACACTAAGTATCATTCCTCTGACCATTTACACAATACATGTTCGGTGGTAACATACAACCTAAGGGTACTAGAACTAACCCTAGGTTAAAGACATTATCTACCTACGGATGACCTTTTTGCCCAATGTACAATCAGGTTGTCATCCGAACTTTACTATTTGTACTTAACTTAAACAAATTCTAAGTTACTTGCATCACCTATATGTATAACTCCTAATCATGATAAAATAAACATGATATCAACAATGGAGTTAATAGCCAACGGTAAAGGATCAAGTATACGATAAAAAGAGCAAGGTCAAGATAATATGAACACCTAACATGCTCATATCTATGACTAAATCTGAATACAATACATCTACCCGGACCAGGTAGGAAATTACCCACCTGCTGTCAATGCTCGTAGTAATAGAGTCCTCACGTCCGCGGGTCTGTCTCGTATCCACGTCCTACAAATATCAAACACTATGATTAAGTGCAACATACAACGAATGATTAAATTGAATCCTATATCGACTTCGCATCCCGATCAACTAGATTGATCTAGTTACCCAATTAACCTAATCAATCCTCAACATTAATCCCTTAGTTTGTAAAGTTAACACCGTAATTAAACCCACCGGTCTCCAATTAGCAATTATGCTAACCTACAATATTCAACTCCATACGTCAATTCCTACATTGACAAACTGGTTCATAGCCTCCCAGTCCATTACAAACAGGTTTTCAATTACACCTTGTCTATCTCAAACTTAGCCACTCCATCGAAGAGAAATCCACCATGAATCAACCAATCCAATCTGTTCATAACTCCAACACGAGTGAACAGAACATCACCAGTAAATCTCTAAGGAGAAACATCACAGTTAACCCTTCTCACTCAGCCACTGTTGACAGTTCACAAACTAAACTCCACTGTTTTGATTCACCACCCTGCCACCCTAATTTAGGAATCTAACTATTTAAAACACTTCGATAAAAACCAACACCTCAGTTCTCCCCCACACCATCCCATTCAGCCAACACTCCAACACCGGCTGCACAACACGGAACACACATTGCTATACAATAGAAGAACAACCACAACATTAATCCACAGCAACACGATGAATTTAACTGGATTGATAGAACAAAAGCAACGGCTCATGCTTACCAGCAAATCGGAATCTCACCGGCAGCCAACCCTTTCCCAAATTTCACCATCCGCCAGGAACCAATAGGAACGCTGCTGCCCTAGTCCCAAACACACAGATCTGGACTTGTGCCGGCAGAACTCGTCGCTCCCGAACTAGTGTAGACATTGCCGCGTAAGTCTCGGTCATTTAGCTCTGGTAGTCATCGGCCCCCAAATCTCGGTTCCGCCGGCGAAATCGAGCGGCCACAAGCCTCGCCTTAGCTCCAGCTGACGATCGGCCCAAGCCAACTTGATGCGGCAGCGGTGGTGAGTTCTTCTTTGTCGGGATCACGGGAGAAGGGAAAAATCGCGAGGAGCACCATCGGCGGAGGAGGAGGCAGCGGAGGCGGGTGGATCGGCGGCGGCGGTGAAGGGTCGACCATCGTGGCGCGCGGTCGCTCGGCGGCAGATCTCTCTCGCGGCAGCGAGGCAAGCGGTAGCGGCGGCGGCGGCCGAGCTCGAGCGTGGGCGGCACGCGGAGAGAAGAGGCATGGCATCGGGACGGCACCGAGTGCTGCGGCGAGCGGCGTGGAGGCGGAACATTTGGGCAGAGAAGAGGAAAAGATCGTGAGTGGGAAGAGGAGAAACGACCGATCGGGAGAAAGGGGAAAGGTCGCGCGGTGAAAAGAAAAATCGACAAAAAGAAACGGAAGGAATCGATTAATTAAACCATTTAATGCATTAGAAGATAATCTAAACAGGTTTTACAAAAGCCTGTTTGCTTTATCCCCATGAGACATACATAAAACTTCCGTTTAAATCCAGAAAAATTTCTAAAAATTTCTGGAAAATTTTATAGGGTATTTTCCCAATTATCCAACGTTTTATTTTATTTTGTTTTTTTTTCTGCGGTATTTTACATTCTCCCCAACTTATAAAAATTTGGTCCCCAAATTTCGTACTAACATGCAAAGATTACTTCAAGCAAGTTTTCGAAAGGACCACATATATTCCTCAAGTGAACATATGAGACTATCGAGCTCGGATAGTATCTTCCAGCTCCTAAGTAGCCTCCTCATCAATATGATGTTGCCATCCAACCCTTATGAGTCGGATGGTTTTGTTCTGCAATTGACGCTCATTGCGACCAGGAATACGCACTGAAATCTCCTCGTAAGTCGCATTAGACAGAGGTAGAATCGAAACCTCTTTCAGAACATAATCAACATGCGACACGTATTTCCTTAGTATAACAACAGGAAATACGTTGCGAGCACCCGCAAGTGTCGGAGGTAAAGCCAACCGACAAGCTACCCCTCCATAATCCACGACACAAGATCGGAATAGATCCTCCAACGGTTGAATGTCATGCTCAGACAGTCCATCAGTCCGCGGATGAAATGTTGCACTAAGCCGAAGCTCTGTGCCCATAGTCTGGTGCAGACCCTATCAAAATCACGAGGTAAATCGTGAATCTCTATCCGATCTGGTACTTAAAGTATCCCACGCAATCTGATACTCTTTCGGTAATACAACTCTACCGAATGATCCAACAAGTACGACCCACGAATAGAAAGGAAATGAGCTAATTTGGTCAATCGATCCACACTCACCCAAATCGCATCATGTCCTTTACGGGTCCTAGACAATCCTGTAACGCAATCAATAGTGATATGCTCCCACTTCCATTTCGGAATCAGAATTTTCTAAAGCAATCCAGCGAGTTCTTGATGTTCAGCCTTCACCTACTGGCATACTAAACATCGAGCAGCAAAATCTGCTATAACTCTCTTTATACCGTTCCACCAGTATAACCGTTTCCAATCTCAGTACCTCCAAGTACCACCAAGGTATATAGCCCATCAAATGATGTGCTTTATGTAGCAACTCTTCCTTGACTGGATGCGTGTCCGGAACACACTATCCTTCTCAGAGACGGGGGATTATCTTCTCAAAAGAGGAATTCATCAACCATCCAAGATACACTTCACACACGCTATAAGTGCATGGAAGACTATAACAATCAATCTCCCTTGTTGCAATTGTTGCAACTGTTCGCGCTCCAGCAACTCCATTGTAGCTACCCAGTAGCTTATTAAATTCAATGAGCACTTCTGCTCCATACAACTACAAATCCAGATAATAACTACTAAAGTCACATCATGCATATGACAGACTATCTCGTAGTTTCTTAACTGACGTAGGCATAGGATATGTCTCATTCAACTGCATCGGAAATCGTTTCGATCCCTGAAACGACGTATTGCGTACATCATCCTTTTATCCACTCCAGAAGGATTAACTAATACTTGTGTAAAAGTTAACCGTCGTCTAGGTCTTGTAACCGGTTTCACCAGCTTACGACTAAACGATTTCCAACATCACCGTTGTCAAACAAGTCTGTGGTATAGTAATGCTAAGACATTCTATCCACATCTACAGTACTAACCAAACCATACAAGGCAAACCACCATCTACGGTGGTCGAGTGCGCAACTCCAACAACTACCAACTGATCCAATCGTGTCCAGGATACACGATTCTCAAATCCAGTGGTGACTAAATCGTTAATTAGTCTAACAACTTACATCAAAATTCATACAATTCATACCAAGTATGAAATTGTCGTCTCCACACATCTGCATCCCCTTTTTCTCTAGGCTGATGATATATCAATCATCACAACGACAATGATAATTGTATGGCACCATGTCACTACAATATCAACCCTCCAGTCGTAAACCAACCTTAGAGTATACACAGGTGTCTTTGGCTGATCTCAATAGATCATCTATCCCCAACGAAGGATATTCTTCACAACAACTACTGTATTCCATCATCGTTAATCGATGCATACTTTCAAAGGTCCATCTCTCTTTCAACAAAGAGTTTCGAATCTTCTCAAGGAGAAATACTGGGATAGATAATTATCCCCTCCAACATCTCCTATAATTACAACTTACATTCTTCCAATTTCTATAGTGTTTAGCAACACTGATACCTACAAAACTATCACTCGATATGTGATCTTCGATACCAGAACTATTTTCGCAATCATTTCGATTGCCTACTCCACTTGCCTATGCAACGACAAGCCTTGGAGTTCATCCGAAATTACATCCGAAGGCTCTCAGATTATACGCACATCTGAGAGACATATCGTACCATACTTCCAACAATTTGACCATCCGTAAGGATATGTCTACAGCAAAAGTATGTCTATCAAAGTCTAAGGGTATCCCTTGACTTCTTAATTGTTGGTCCAGATCTCACCTGACGGTAGAGATACCACCGACCCACAAGTCGATGCATAGGAACCCTTCTAATCCGAACTAATAATGTTCTAGACACAGATACATGTAAACTACAAGTATCTCTCAATATATTAATCCAGAGGGTAAAACTAGAGTAATATCCTGAACGATCAAATATCTGTTGATCCGATCCAAAAGGCTCCACACAGGTCTCCGCCTTTCTCCGAAGAGAAAAGATCAGATTCAACAGTCCGCGACAAAGCGGTCGCACTTCTGTGACGAATGCCTCGGGGATTTTCCCTAGATCATTTGATCCATCCTTTAATCCTACGAGCTGCAACTATAGAATACTGAATAAATACGACCATCGTCGTATACTCTCTCCTCTGTACTAATCAAATCACATCTGGAGGTAACTGTTGTTGTCTGCTGAATCTTCTAAGATGTCTTCTGCTGATGCTGCTTCTGTGCTGATCTCTGCTGAAGGGGAGTATCACGGAACTTCAACCACGCCTGAGGTAGTAGGTTGATGCTGATAAGGTAACCCACATCTTCTGTGTTGATCTCTGCTGTCGAGACGATGCATCTTCCTCCCGGAACACCATCGATAGTCTTCAACTGAATCTTCAAAGTACACCTCCTTCACGATACTGGTTGCTCACAATAGCAACAGCTGAACTGATCCAACGGATAATCTGACTTCGCGTGTCTTTGTGGTCCGCACTGCACGCACACAATTCCTTCGGAGTCTTTGTTCTGATTTTGCTGATATCCACAAGAACCTTCTGATGATCTGCGATTGGTCTTCTATAATCGGAAAGTAGCCCCAAGGCCTCTGACTCCGATCTTGCTCCTTTTGTCCAACATTCGGAGGCTTCTTACTCCAATATCTGACTTGCAATATCTGCTTATCGATCTTCATCTCCTAAACACTTATACGGAGTCATTCCTAAACTCCTGTCTCAATCCAATGTCTTCCGGCAGGATCAGGTAGAAGATCCCGACATCCTAATCCAACTATAAGCCAAACTCTGGGTGGCTTAAATCATCCATCCATCTTCTTGAGCTATTAGGTGGTCGTAACCTCCGCAAGTCTCACGACTCTACACCGTATACTGTTACTAACCGATCACCCTTTCTTGAAGCTCAAGAATTCCTTATAATGTGTCACTAAAAGTAACACGGGAAAATACTCTCTTTCAACATCACTAATTCATGATCAAGTGATATATTATTTCCCGAAGATTATTTTCTGCATTTATCACCAAATACCGGCTTGACCCCGATAATGGTATGTAAATAACTCTACTTTCTCGGTATAACATGAGTTAAGTACTTAAAAGTACTCTCAAAGTTATACAACTCAGTACGAACAACTCAGGGATAAAATCCCTATGAAACACCGTAACCTAGCCTTCCGCTATCTGCATCACAAATAATCTACAAGTCTGTTCATTACCCACAGGTAATGATCTGACTAGCACCGTTAGTGAAAATCTCTAAGGCTAAAATCTCTGATTTCAACCAGAAATGTGACGACTTGACCCCTGTTTTCTGACTCGGTATCAGTCGACTCTCAGAGGTAAATCACCTCCTCGACACAGGTTCAAGACTCACAGACTCAACAGATCGTTTCCGGGGTCAATTCATACCACGGTTACGAACAATAACCAACAAACTACAGGTTATTCCCTGTTATAAGCATCTAAATGCATAACCAACATAACCGAGAGTATAAACCCTAAAGGTCACTCCGGTTGGTCGCCTCGGTGGACGACCCCTACTACTGAGTCCGCGCAGTGTCATAACTATACTGTATACACCTACTGATCAAGTTTAGATAATTATCTACTAAACCATAATTTATCAGAAATTCTTACCACGTGCTGTTTGGAGCTCAGGCCGCTGTCCATCTTATCTCAAAAACCAAAACCGGATAAATCGACTCCCGAGAATCCAAGACTCGACACAAAACATCATTGTATGGCATCGCAGAACCTTGGGCTTTGATACCACTAAAGTTGTCACGCCCCGAGAGCATACCGAGCCAAAAATCAAACGGACGGCACCTCCCCTGTACGTGGCAACATTTCGGGTTAATACAAGGCCCATAGGCCCACAATAACAACAATATATATGTATGAAAACAAAAACTACACAAGACACAGCGGAAACATACTACAATCTCACAAACGACAATACATGTGCATACCGGTATGACTAACACCGACTCAGGACACCATAATAAAACCAGAAAGGAAGAAAAGGGGTACAACATCAATAGTCACCACTACAATCATCACATAAAACAAATCCATAACGGAATACAAATGAGAACACCAAAAAAATCCCGGACTCTCGGAGTTGAGATGAGATGATGCCAGCCATCGGTGCTCCAAGTCTATCACGAAGTCGACTACCTGTTACCTGGGCGACAAAAAACCCAGGGTCTGCGGGGATGGTGAGTAAAACTCAGCAGGTAATAGAAAACATGTATATATGTAATATCACATGTATTTCGACAACATAATCTAGATGTACAACAGGTATATCAGCATAGTATATAAATACAAGCATATACCGTCTAACTGAAATGAATAACATAAAATGCAGACATACCTGAAGTCTGCCACGCTACTCTGATCCAACCTGAACATATATCCCACATATATATATATAACAGGAAGAGTAGATCAACTCAAAATATACTCTAGCTACAGGTCAAGGTATCTAGTGGTCTGTCCAACACATACCAATATCCGATACAATCGTATAACAAATGCAAGAGACATGCATGAATATGATGTCCACCCAAATACAACAAGCATAGTACAAACAAATGCAACATCACAATAATCATATATATATATAGACTGTATCCATATATATATATTAATCTCAACCATCCATATATATATATATATATATATATATATATATATATATATATATATATATACATACATGCATATATGTATATATATATGGTAATATGCAAAGCGCCATCAAATACGGCAATGCAGCATGCATGGTCATGTCGGCTCACCCTAAAGCTACCACGACCCCAGTGTGGCCTCGGTGGCTCGAGCATGACAACTGTCCCAACTCAACACCAACCACTACTCTCGAGTGGCCGAGTGGGCAGTATGATCGAGTAGCATATAAGCGTAAAGAGCAAGCTACACGATGGGGGTCCCTGCTGTTGGCCACTCCGACAGTCACTACCCATGAGTGGTCGAGTGTCACACACGCAGGACTACGACACACAAATCCAACTACCACCGTCTATAGTGGTAGAGTGTGGCACCACAATGCTCTGCCCTCACACGGGTGACTCCTCTTATGAGTAACCGTGGAGGCAGGATGACTGGCGACACTCTCAACCACAAGGGAGACCTCGTCGCCAGCGTGCATGCAAATGCATGAATGCAATGTCTCACATACAGACATCCACCATAGACTCTCTATTCTACAGAGAATCATACTAACCAGATCAACGCACTCTCTATCCTGCAGAGAGTCGTACTCAACTGATCATAATACTCTCTATCCTGTAGAGAGTCATACCAATCTAATCGACGCACTCTCTATCCTGTAGAGAGTCCTACTCAACTGATGGACACACTCTCTATCCTGTAGAGAGTCGTACTCGTCTAATTATAATAAGCTAGGACCACCGGTCCGTAGCGATACCCTAAGTATCATTCCTCTGACCATTTACACAATACATGTTCGGTGGTAACATACAACCTAAGGGTACTAGAACTAACCCTAGGTTAAAGACATTATCTACCTACGGATGACCTTTTTGCCCAATGTACAATCAGGTTGTCATCCGGACTTTACTATTTACACTTAACTTAAACAAATTCTAAGTTACTTGCATCACCTATATGTATAACTCCTAATCATGATAAAATAAACATGATATCAACAATGGAGTTAATAGCCAACGGTAAAGGATCAAGCATACGATAAAAAGAGCAGGGTCAAGATAATATGAACACCTCACATGCTCATATCTATGACTAAATCTGAATGCAATACATCTACCCGGCCCAGGTAGGAAATTACCCACCTGCTGTCAATGCTCGTAGTAATAGAGTCCTCACGTCCGCGAGTCTGTCTTGTATCCACGTCCTACAAATATCAAACACTATGATTAAGTGCAACATACAACGAATGATTAAATTGAATCCTATATCGACTTCGCATTCCGATCAACTAGATTGATCTAGTTACCCAATTAACCTAATCAATCCTCAACATTAATCCCTTAGTTTGTAAAGTTAACACAGTAATTAAACCCACCGGTCTCCAATTAGCAATTATGCTAACCTACAATATTCAACTCCATACGTCAATTCCTACATTGTTAAACTGGTTCATAGCCTCCCAGTCCATTACAAATAGGTTTTCAATTACACCTTGTCTATCTCAAACTTAGCCACTCCATCGAAGAGAAATCCACCATGAATCAACCAATCCAATCTGTTCATAACTCCAACACGAGTGAACAGAACATCACCAGTAAATCTCTAAGGAGAAACATCACAGTTAACCCTTCTCACTCATCGGCCTTGGCGGTTCACAAACTAAACTCCACTGTTTTGATTCACCACCCTGCCACCCTAATTTAGGAATCTAACTATTTAAAACACTTCGATAAAAACCAACACCTCAGTTCTCCCCCACACCATCCCATTCAGCCAACACTCCAACACCGGCTGCACAACACGGAACACACATTGCTATACAATAGAAGAACAACCACAACATTAATCCACAGCAACACGATGAATTTAACTGGATTGATAGAACAAAAGCAACGGCTCATGCTTACCAGCAAATCGGAATCTCACCGGCAGCCAACCCTTTCCCAAATTTCACCATCCGCCAGGAACCAATAGGAACGCTGCTGCCCTAGTCCCAAACACACAGATCTGGACTTGTGCCGGCAGAACTCGTCGCTCCCGAACCGAACTAGTGTAGACATTGCCGGCGTAAGTCTCCAGTCGCTGTCCGCTCCGGTAGTGATCTCAGCCCCCAAATCTCCGGTTCACCGGCGAAATCGACGGCCACAAGCCTACTGCCTTAGCTCCAGCGACGATCGGCCAAGCCAACTTGATGCCGATGACGGTGGTGAGTTGTTGCTGTCGGGATCACAGGAGAAGGGAAAAATCGCGCAGGGGGAGCACCATCGGGCGGAGGAGAAAGCAATGGCGGAGGCATTTGGATCGCGCCGTGGCGGTGAAGGTCGGCCATCGGTGGCCAATCGCTCCGTAAGAGTCTCTCTCGCGGCAACCGAGACAAGCGTATGAGCGTGGCAGCCCGGCTCAGCGTGGCGTAGGCGAGAAGAAGAAGCGTGGCGTCGAAGCGGCGCCGGCATGGAGGCGGAACATTTAGGCAGATCGTGAGTGGGAAGAGGAGAAAGCGACCGATCGGGAGAAAGGGAAAGGTCGCGCGATGAAAAGGAAAATCGGACGAAAAAGGGAATTGATTAATTAAACCATTTAATACATTAGAAGATAATCTAAACAGGTTTTACAAAAGTCTGTTCGCTTTATCCCCATGAGACATACATAAAACTTCCGTTTAAATCTAGAAAAATTCCTAGAAAATTTTATAGGGTATTTTCCCAATTATCCAACGTTTTATTTTATTTTATTTTATTTTTCTGCGCTAGCGCCCTCGATATCCCCAAAGCTGCGGCCAGCGCCCGTGACAGCCCCATAGCGGCGGTCGGCGTCCACGACAACCCCACAGACGAGTCGGAACGGCAAGCAGGCGCGAGGTCGTGAGGTGGGATCAGTGGCGACGACGCGGTGTTCTGATCGGAAGCGGCGACTCACTGTCGAAGTCGGGTAAGGCAGTGTTCTCTTTCGACGCCAGAAGGAATTCTTATACGATGGATAGTTGATTTGAAGTCAATTGAACAGGGGGTTTCCGACGAGAGTTAGAGTAGTGCATCGGTGAACAGGGCGTTGATTTTTCCGGTGAGCAGAGTCGTCAGTTAGGGTTTCTCATCGTCGATCAACGCTGGAACAAGGTAAGATATGGATGTTTCTTACAGTGGGCGGGATTTTTGAATTCTGTAAATTGCCGTGACCTAACCTGAGTTGGGCAGTGGTAGGTTTCGACGGACGGTGGAACAAGGCTGCTGGTTTTGGTGTGTGGGTTGTCGGCAGAAGTTACAACAACAAGGTAAAGGTGGTATTACCTATTTAACCTTTTTGTTGTTATGGATTTGGTGTGGCTAAGCTTGAAACCTAATTTGAGCAGTAGGTTCGATTTGTGAACGGAGGGCTGCCAGGATTAGGACTATACTGCCGGTGGAGGTTCCAAAACTTGCCGGTAAGCAAGCCATTTTCTGTTTTGATTTTTACAGTGTAGGTCAATTCATTATTGCCCTTGATTTAGCTAGTTAACAATGGTTAAATAGTTGGGTATCAAATTGATGGAACTGGGTTGAATTAATAATAAGGGTTGGTCGATAGTGAGGTTTCGTTGGGTGTTTGACCGATTGTGAGATAGTAGTTGTGTTGGGCTACAAATAGAGATGTGTATCGGTGTGAATATAGGTTAGATTAATACTTAATTTGTTAGTGATCCTATTACACCAAATTAAGTATAAAAAGATTAAATCTTCATGAGATTAACTTTGTTAAGTCGAATATAAAATTGTATGAGGAAGTTAGCACTTTTGCTAATTAAAACCGATGGATGTAAAATAAACGGTCAAGTCTGGCTAGCTCGGGTTTCTAAATCGTATTCGATAAGGGACGCGAATATGGAAACGATAGAATAGTAAATTAAATATATCTATTGTCATGTGCTTGAACTTAATGCATATTATGGTTTGTGCAGGACGTGGATACGAGGCAGGACCGCGGCCGTGAGGATTTTTATTGTCACGAGCTTCTTATCAGGTAGGTAATTTTCCTACTAGTCGGGTAGATGTAATGATTTCCAGATTTAGACATAGATATGAACATGTTAGGTGTTCATATTACCTTGACCATGCTCTGTTTATCGTATGCTTGAACTTATCGTTGATATATATGTGTACTCGATTATTGATAACACATATTCCCTAGCATGATCTAGGAGTTTCAGATGTGATGTAAGTAGGTCTAACTGTTTAATAGGGTGTAGATGTTAGAGTACGGAGGATGACCTAAATTGTAAATTTGGAAAAAGGTCCTCTGTGGATAAGTATGGCCCTAAATGTAGGACTCATTCCATACCTGTATGTTGCACCTTTATTTACCAACCACGGGTTGTGTAAATGGTCAGGTGAGTCGCGGACAGTGTGTCGCTACGGACCGATGGTCCTAGCTTGTCATGATCAGATGAGTATGACTCTCTACAGGATAGAGAGTGTACTGATCAATTGGGTGTGACTCTCTGTTGAACAGAGAGTCTATGGTAGATGTCTGTATGTGAGACAGTACCCTCATGTCATTGCATGCATACTGACGACATCGTCTCCCCTTGGGGTTGAGAGAGAGTCGTCAGTCATCCTGCCTCCCAGGTTACTTCCAGAGGAGTAACTGGTGTGAGGGCATAGCATTTGTTGTGTCGCACTCTACCATTATTGACGATGGTTGTTGGAGTTGCGTGCAGTTGTCCTGGGTGCGTGGCACTCGATCGCTCATTGGTAGTGTCAGTCGGAGTAGCCAGCGAGGACCCCGTTGCGTAGAGCTCTTTCGCTCATATGCTACTTGATCATCTGCCCACTCGGTCACTCTATAGTAGTGGTTGGTGTGAGTTGGGCCGATTGTCATGTCGTGCCACCTAGGCCACCTGGGGTCGTGGTAGCAGTAGGGGTGGCGAGCATGACCATGCATCTTTGCATTCAGTATCATCTGATTGCTTTGCATATGGTTATATATATATACATACACCTTGTATATATATATATGGATGATAGTGATTAGTATACATACTGAATCTGATCCATATGTATACTCACTTTGATGATGCATTTGTATGTACTATGCTTGTTGCATTTGTTTGTATATATTCATACATGATACTGCATTTCCTGTATGGTAGTAGGCTGGTACTTGTATACTTGTTGGTTATTCACGGTGATACCCTTGGATCATATTCAGGATATTGTGCGAGTTAGTGTTATTCTTTTATACCCTATGATGTGGTTATATGCCCAGGTTGGATCAGGATAGAGTAGCTGACGGTCAGGTATGTCAGCATCGTTGTTGTTCAGTTTATTTAGTGTATGCATGCATATATACCTTTTATGCTGATGTATACCCGTTGTTCGAGTAGATTTAGACTGTTGAATGACATGTAATATTGATACATATATTTACATGTTTTCTCCGACACTCTGAGTTTTACTCACCACCTCCGACCCTGGGTTTTTCTGTCGCCCAGGTAACAGGTAGACGCCTTTGTGACGACTTGGAGCTGTGCCGACCGATCCATCCCATCTCCATTTTCCGATGTCTCCCGAGGAGTTTATTTTGTTTTTTTTTCTCTCTTATGGTTTGGACTTGTTTATGAGTTATGGATTTTGGTCATATGTCATGGACCCTTGTTTTGTTATGGACTTGTCGTGATGTCGTTGTTTTATTTACGGTTTTTGACTGTGGACTTGTCAGGTGGTGTACACCTGTATATTTTTGTTATGTATGTTGTGGGTATGCACTCTTTATTTCCGCTGCTGTTATTTGTTATATATATTATTATTGTTGTGGGCCTACGGGCCTTGTATTAACCCGAAATGTTGCCACGTACAGGGGAGATGTCGTCCGTTTGATTTTCGGCTCGGCATGCTCTCGGGGCGTGACAACTTTATTAATTATCGAGCTGCGGCAGTACCGACAACCCTGAGATGAGTCTCCAAGATATAATACTCATTTTTACATATCATTTCTGTTGTAGATTACTATGTCTTCAAATACGTCAAATACCCTCTCTCTGTGATCGGTCCTTGAGAAGGACAAGCTCAATGGAGCAAACTTCATTGACTGGTTCAGAAATTTGAGAATAGTTCTCAAACAGGAGCGGAAACTCTATGTCCTAGAGTAACCCATTTCTGAACCACCCGCCAATAATGCTACTCGTGCAGATAAGGATGCATACAAGAAGCATCAAGATGATGCATTAGATGCATCATGCCTTATGCTTGCAACCATGAACTCTGAGCTTCAGAAGCAACATGAGAACATGGATGCCTTCGATATGGTTGCACACTTGAAGCAACTATATCAAGGGCAGGCGAGCCGAGAGAGATCAGGTATCTAAGGCATTATTTTCATGCAAAATGCAAGAAGGAACACCCGTAGGAACTCATGTACTCAAGATGATTGGGTATGTTGAGAACCTTGAAAGATTAGGGTTTCCTTTAGGCCAAGAGTTGGCCACTGACTTTATTCTATATTCGCTGCCTAGAGGCTTTAGTCAATTTGTCATGAATTATTACATGAGCGAAATTGACAAACCATGGCCTGAGCTCTTAAGCATGTTGAGAACTACTGAGAGCAATCTTAAGAAGATGCAACCTGGTACTAATGATGTACTTATGGTTAAAAAGGGCAAAGGTAAGAAAAAGTCTAAAGGCAAGGGTAAGACCCAGAATAAAGATAAGGGCAAAGCATTGAAGCCTAAAGGTGGGGTGGCCAAGGAAGGGACCTGCTTCCACTGCAAGGAAGCTGGACATTAGAAGAGGAACGCAAAAGTACCTCGAGGAAGTTCAGAAGAAGAAAGGAAGTGAGACTTCCACTTCAGGTATACATGTTATAGAAGTCAATCTATCTATTTCTTCCTCATGGGTATTGGATACCGGTTGTGCTTCTCACATTTGTACCAATGTGCAGGGCTTGAGAAGAAGTAGATCTTTGACAAAAGGAGAAGTGGACCTACGTGTTGGCAATGGCGCAAGAGTTGCTGCTATAGCTGTAGGAACATATTCCTTATCATTACCCAGTGGTTTAATTCTAGAACTTGAAGAGTGTTATTTCGTACCTGCAATAACTAAGAACATTATGTCTATATCTTGTTTGGACAAGAAAGGTTTTTCATTTATAATTAAGGACAAGTGTTGTTCTGTATATTTAAATGAAATGTTCTATTGCAGTGCACACTTGATGAATGGACTCTATGTTCTAGACCTCGAAAACCCAGTCTATAACATAAATACCAAACGATTCAAATCTAATCATTTGAATCAAACATATCTTTGGCATTGTCGCTTGGGTCACATAAATGAGAGTCGCATAGCCCAGCTCCATAAGGATGGATTACTGGACTCATTTGATTTTGAATCATATGAGGTATGTGAATCTTGTCTTTTAGGCAAGATGACCAAGACTCCATTTAGTGGACAAGGTGAACAAGCGACAGATTTGTTAGGCCTCATACATAGTGATGTATGCGGTCCTTTCAAAGTCGCAGCCAGAGGAGGTTATCAAGATTTCATCACATTTGTGATGATTTGAGATATGGATATGTGTATCTTATGAGACACAAATCAGAATCCTTTGAAAAGTTCAAAGAATTCAAGAATGAAGTACAGAACCAACTTGATAAGAGTATTAAGATACTTCGATCAGATCGAGGTGGGGAATACCTAAGCCAAGAGTTTAGTGACTATCTAGTTGAGTGTGGGATAAGATCTCAGCTCACTCCACCTGGAACACCACAGTTGAATGGTGTATCTGAGAGGAGAAATCGTACTCTATTAGATATGGTACGATCAATGATAAGTCATACATAACTTCCTCCTTCCTTCTGGGGATATGCTCTAGAGACCGCCGCTTTCACACTTAACCGTGTTCCTTCTAAGGCAGTCGTAAAGACACCATATGAGATATGGACTGGGAAGAGTCCCAAGATGTCTTTTATGAAGATTTGGGGTTGTGAGGCTTACGTACGACGTCAAGTATCATATAAACTAGGCCCCAAATCAGATAGATGTTATTTCGTTGGATATCCCAAGGAAACTAAGGGATATTACTTTTACAACCCCACACAAGGCAAAGTGTTTGTTGTCAGAAATGGTGTTTTTCTAGAAAGGGAATTTATTTCTAGAAAAATAAGTGGGAGTAAAATTGATCTTGAAGAAGTTCAAGATACACAAAATAGCACTGATACCTTAATGGAACAAGAAACTCATCACAGGAGTTGTGATACAACTGTCGGGTAGACCAAGCTCTGTGCAGGTCTGATAGGATACGTCATCAACCTGAGAGATATTCTTTTCTCTTGGATGATAACGATGGTATCATGCTTGATGAGCCGACATCCTATCAGGAAGCTGTAATGAGCCTAGATTCTGAGAAATAGCTCGAGGCCATGAGATCCGAAATAGAATCCATGTACACTAACCAAGTCTGGACTTTGGTTGATCCACCTGAAGGGGTCAAACTCATTGGGTGTAAGTGGGTCTTTAGGAGAAAAACTGACATTGAAGGTAATGTGCATACCTATAAAGGGTGATTGGTAGCAAAAGGATTCAAGCAGATTCATGGTATTGACTATGATGAAACCTTTTCTCCAGTTGCGATGCTCAAATCCATTCGGATCATGCTTGCTATTGTAGCTTACTATGACTATGAGATCTGGCAGATGGATGTCAAAGCGGCATTTCTTAGCGAAAATCTACTCGAGGATGTGTATATGACACAACACGAGGTTTTATCGATCCAAAGGATGCTGGAAAGGTTTGTAAGTTGCATAGGTCCATTTATGGTTTAAAGCAAGCTTCTAGAAGCTGGAATCTTCGTTTCGATAATGCGATCAAAACGTTTGGTTTCATTAAGAACGAAGATGAACCTTGTGTCTACAAGAAGGTTAGTGGGAGCTCAATTGTTTTCCTCATATTGTATGTAGATGACATACTGCTCATTGGAAATGGTATCCTATCTTTATGATCTATGAAGACTTGGCTTGGGAATTGTTTTCAATGAAAGACTTAGGTGAAGCGACCTATATTCTAGGCATCAAGATCTATAGAAATAGATCTAAGAGATTGCTTGGCTTGAGTCAGAGCACATATGTGGACAAGGTGCTTAAGCGTTTTGCCATGCAGAATTCCAAGAAGGGATTTTTGCCAATGATGTCACATGGTATGAGTCTTTCGAAGACTCAATCTCCCTCTTCTAAGGAGGAGAGAGATCGCATGGATCAGATCCCTTATGCATCAACTATAGGATCTATCATGTACGCCATGATTTGTACTCGCCCCGATGTCTCGTATGCTTTAAGCATGACGAAAGGTGTATCGACGATCCCGGTGAATGTCATCGATTGAATATTCTTAAGTACTTGCGAAGGACAAAAGAATATTTCTTGATATTTGGAGGCAATGAGGAGCTAGCCGTAGGGTTACTGATGATGCGAGCTTCCAACCGACAAGGATGACTCAGATCGCAATCGGTATGTATATTTCTTGAATGGTGGCTGTGAGTGGAAGAGTTCAAGCGAGACCGCGATTGCATTTTACAATGGTGAGTATATTGCTGCGTCTTCTGCGATAAAGGAGGTCTGTTTGGATCCAAAGTTCATCACTGAACTTGAGGTGGTTCCTAGCATAGCAGACCCAATAGACCTCTATTGTGACAATAATGGGGCTATTGCTCAGGCTAAGGAACCTCGCTCTCATCAGAGGACCAAACACATACTGCGGCGGTATCACCTCATTCGAGAGATCATCAATAGAGGAGATGTTCAGATATGCAGAGTAGACATTGATGCTAACATTGCGGATCCCTTGACCAAGGCTTTAGCACAGAGGAAGCATGATGGTCATACTAGGTCACTGGGTCTTAGAGATTATAGTGATTGGCACTAGTGTTAGTGGGAGATTGTTAGTATGAGCCCTTAGTGCCAATTATGAGATGATTGGTGAGGGAGACTTTTGTATTATATTCTTGCATTAATAAAGGCAAAGATTGATTATTATATTTCTTTATGCGTGTGCCAGCTAAATAAATATAATAATGCCCATGAATAGTAGGTTGTTATCTGCAGTATATCAATTGGTAGAATTGATTATGAGAAGCTGTAGAGAACACTATTCTTAAATATTCCTAGTCGAGTATTGTATTAATAGACAAGGGTTATATTGATACATTGAGACTAGCATGTAGGTCAATGGATGACTTGATCTCACAAGTCATGGATATGTGATATCACATTGACACATGGGTATATATATTGGAGACTATATATACTGAATTGACCCACCATGAGAAAGTATCATGGATCGTTATATGAGTGTCATATACTTTCTCATGTGACTATTGGTATGAATAGTCCTTAGACCTGAAGTCACTACAGTTCCCTACATAAGGAGTTATGTACTTTGGTATCGTTTAACGTCACACCGTAATTGGGTGACTATAACGGCGATCACTGAGTATGTAACGAATTATGCGGAGGGATGTGAGTGATGTAGATGGGATCTATCCCTCCCATATGATGGGAGTGATATCTTTGGCCTCTTGATAGAGTAGGACCACAAAATGCATGGCCATGCTCAAATGAGTCAATATGAGATATTGAGCTCATTTGTTTGAGTGAGTCTACTTGGGGATCAAGAAACATAAAGATTGATAAGAGGGTGACATGGTCTATGCCTCATTGATCGATCTGAGATATCAAGGATAGAAGGACACTGTCATATGATAATAGTCACGGAAGAGGTTGTCGGATCTCGACATTCTCATCACTTGGTTAGCAATGATGTATTGCTAGATGCCGCTCATTGCTTATGTATCTAAAATGGTTTTGGATACATTGCCAACGTTATGAGAGCCTATAGGGTCACACACAAAGAACATATTATTTTGGAGAGGAAATCATTTTGGTTTAACTAAAATGAATTATTAGTTAATTGGATTAACTAGAATGAGTAAGACTCATTACTTGGCTAAATTTGAGTTGGACTCAAATTGGTTTATGTTGAGTTAGACTCAAGTCAAACCAAGAGAAGAAAGCTAAAATGAATAATACATGAATTAATAATATAATACAAGAATTAATAATGGGGTTTTAAATGGGATTTAAAACTCATTAATGTGCATTTAATGAGCATTAATTGACTTCCTTTCTTTTACCATGGAGAATAAGGAAATGCATTTAATGTCTCATTAAGGTGTATTATTGTTGCTTCTTCTTCTTCAACGTGGACAATGAAAAAAAAGAAAATCTGATTTTATTTTTTTTTCGTTGACAACACAAGAGGGCCAAGTATAGAGTGAAAAAAAGAGAGACCTTGGAGTGGTTGCTAGCACAATCGAAAGGGCTTACCTCTTCTCACCAAGATCATGTGTGTGTGCACCGTAGAGGCGTGGACATTTTGACCACGCTGAGATCCACAAGTGTTGCTGACTGGAATTCGAAGGGCACGCTTCGAAGGTAATCTCGATTCCTATAGGATAGAATCGATAATTGAAACGAGTATATTTTTTTTTGCTTGGATCTCTGGAGGGATTCTAAGTTTTCTGCTGCGAATTTTGTTTATCGCTCGGGATCCCTACAGTGGTATCCCCACAGCGTCCACGACAACCCCACAGACGAGTCGAAACGGAAAACATACTGGTCACTTGAGGAAGGTATGTGGTCCTTTCGAAAACTTGCTTGAAGTAAATTTTTGCATGTTAGTACGAAATTTGGGGACCAAATTTTTATAAGTGGGAGAGAATGTAAAATACCGGAAAAAAAATCCCTTGGTAAGTAAGAATTATCTTGTGGAATTTTTTTGGAGTTTTTAGAAATTTTTCTAGCATTGAATGGAGTTCATATGATCGATTAGGAGGAAGATTAAGGCTTAAATTGAGGATTGGGTTAGGCTTGAGCTAGCTCAATCAATTGGCCAGTTTTAAACAAAACGCTCGAACCCGATAACCCATTTTTTTTCTTTCCGTTCGTTTTCTCACCGTGCCCTTTTTCTTCCCAAATCGCGACTTTCCTTCTCTCGCACCGCCGCTCCCTTTTCTTCTTCTCTCCACCGTCACCGGCTGAGCCCTAACTTCATGAGCCTTGCCCGCCGTTCTTTGCTCCATCGCGCCGCTGTCGCTCCATCGCCCGTGAAAGGCGGTTATCGCCCGATCTCGACTAGGCTTCGATTTCACTCGAGCGTCGACGGTTCCCTTCTCTGCTCGCTGGCCACTCGTCGTCCCGGTGGAAGATCCGACTGAGGGCAACCTTGACTCTTCTTCTCCGGGCTCGCGTGGATCTCTGCGCGTGAACCGATCGGCAGTGTTAGCGCTGCGACGGAGGGCTGCTACCACAGATCTCATGATGGTCGCCGGAGCAAGTTCATCATTCCGGCCAGAGAGGAGCTTTGGCAGTGGGGGATTGGGGAAGCGATGGTCAGGCGGCGGGATTCGGCGAACAGATAGATTTGGGGGGAGCTTTCCAGCGATCGTCGGAATTAGGTAAGGGCGCCGATTTCTCCTTGTCGAATCCCTTGCTTTGATTTCCTTGGTTGAACGGGATTTTGGGTGTATGGGCAGGGATCGCGAGTGTCGGTTGCAGCCGGTGAACATGGTTGCCGGTTCTGTGGAGTTAATGCCGGTGAGGATTAACTGCCGATGGAGTCTAGGGCTGGTAAGTTGATCTATCCTCTTTCTTTTAGCTGTAATTACTAGGTTTTGGGGCTGTGAGTGTGTTGTTGGGTGGTGTTCCTTTCGGTGAAGGGGATGTGAAGTTATGGGAGTTGCCGGCTGAGAGTTTGGGGGAGTCGTGCAGTAGCTGTGATGATCGGGATGTTGCTGTGAATAAGGTTTGTTTAGGGCTTGTTGGTGGGTTGTGAAGCTGTGCCGGCTGCGTGAGTGAGTTGTAAACGGTTGTGCGGTTGTGAGCAAGGAATGGCCGACTGTGCGACTGTGAAGTTGTAGAGAGCCATGTCAATGGCGATGGCTAGGTTGTATGGTTGGACGATAAGCTTGAGAGATTAGACTCACTATTTTGGCAATCGGTAGTCGAAGCCGGGGTGACCTATGAAGTGGTTAGATAGCTGATTGGATTATGATCTATATGATTGGTGGAAAACTTAGTAGAATTTTCAAAAGACAGTCTATACATATGTAGGATATGTCATCTAGATTTTATCGAGCATTTGATTAATTGATTTGTGTAAGGGATCAGCTTAGAATTCCATTTGACGGTGGATCGTATCATTGAACTTAATCATAATGTTTAATATGTGCAGGACATTGATACGAGACAGGACCACGGCCGTGAAGATTCTATTGTCACGAGCTTCGTGTCAGGTGGGTAATTTCCTACCTGGTCCGGGTAGATGTATTGCATTTCAGATTTAGTTATTGATATGAGCATGTTAAATGTTCATATTACCTTGACCCTGCTCTTATTATCGTATGCTTGAACTTATCGTTTGATGTATTTATGCTCAATTGTTGATATCACACATATACCCTATCATGATTTAGGAGTTATAGATGTGATGTAAATTGACCTAGTTGTTTAGCATGGTGTAAATGTTAGTACGGAGGATGATCCAATTTATAAATTGGCAAGAAGGTCATCTATGGGTAGGTAATACCCTAAATGTAGGATTTACTTCCAATATCTGTATGTTGCATACTGTTACCAACCATGAGTTGTGTAATGGTTAAGTGAAGGGTGATTAGTGTGTATCATTTGGACGGTGGTCCCTTAGTATGATTAGTCGAGTATGACTCTATCGGATAGAGAGTGCGTCGATCAGTTGAGTACGACTCTCTATTGGAGAGAGAGTTATGATCAGTCGAGTACGACTCTCTATTGGAGAGAGAGTTATAATCAGTTGAGTACGGCTCTCTACAGGATAGAGAGCCCGTCGATCTGTTGAGTACAACTCTCTACAGGACAGAGAGTATTGATTAGATGGGTATGACTCTTTGCTGAACAGAGAGTCTATGGTAGATGGTTGTACGTGTGACAGCATACACATGTCATTTGCATGCATTCTGACGACATAGTCTCCCTTGGGGATTGAGAGAGTCGTCAGTCATCTTGCCTCCCAGAGCACTCCCCGAGGAGTAACTGGTGTGAGGGTAGAGCATCTGTTGTGCCGCACTCTACCACTATAGACGGTGGTAGTTGGAGTTGCGTGCAGTTGTCCTGGGTGCATGGTACTTGACCACTCATTGGTAGTGTTAGTCGGAGTGGCCAGCAGCAGGGACCCCGATTGCGTAGCGAACTCTTTACGCTCATATGCTACTTGATCATACTACCCAACTCGGTCACTCGAAAGTGGTGGCGGCTGAAGTCGGGATAGTTGTCATGTCGTGCCACCTATGCCACACTGGGGTCGTGGTAGCGAGTAGGGATGAGCAGGCATGACCATACATGTTGCATTGTCGTATCTTATGGCACTTTGCATATTACCATATATAGATACATATATGTATGTATATATATATATATATATATATATATATATATACGGATGGTTGAGATCAATATATATATAGATGCGGTCTATATATATATATGATTATTGTGATGTTGCATTTGTTTGTACTATGCTTGCTGCATTTGGGTGGACATCATATTCATGCATGTCTCTTGCATTTGTTATACGATTGTGTCGGATATTGGTATGTGTTGGACAGACCACTAGATACCTTGACCTGTAGCTAGAGTATATTTTGAGTTGATCTACTCTTCCTGTTATATATATATATATGTTGGATATATGTTCAGGTTGGATCAGAGTAGCGTGACAGACTTCAGGTATGTCTGCATTTTTATGTTGATCATTCAGTTAGACGGTATATGCTTGTATTTATATACTATGCTGATATACCTGTTGTACTTCTAGAGTATGTCATTGAAATACATGTGATATTACATATATATACATGTTTTCTATTACCTGCTGAGTTTTACTCACCATCCCGCGGACCACAGGTTTTCATTGCCCGGTAACAGGTAGAAGACTTCGGGACAGCTTGGAGCACCACCGGCTGACATCGTCTCATCTCACCTCCGAGACTCCCGTGTGTATTTGGGCTTTCCGTCCGTTGTGTATTGTGTTTTGGAGTTTTCGTGATGTACATGTTGTATATTCGGATTTTTGTCGAAGTTTTGTATCGTTGTAATGTGTTAGTCATACCGGTATGCATGTATGGGATTGTTGTATTGTTGTGGTATGTTTCCGTTGTGTTTTTGTGTAGTTATTATTTTGTTATATATATTGTTGTTATTGTGGGCCTACGGGCCTTGTATTAACCCGAAATGTTATCACGTACAGGGGAGGTGCCGTCCGTTTGATTTTCGGCTCGGTATGCTCCCGGGACTAATGGAGTGAGTGTTTCATTTAGGGTTGGTTAGAGCCCTAAATCGGTGTAATTATGGGCTATTAATGGTTGTAAATGGATTGTGGGTGCCAAGTTGTGGGATCCAAGTGTTGGATCATGTTTTGAGGTAAGGATTGGTTGAGTCGTGTGTATGTCACCTAGAGTTAGGTTGGATTCATATTTATGATCGGTTCTGTAATTATGTATGGAGGATTGATTAGTGTTGAATAGGATAATTAAATCAATCTAGTGGATCGGATATGAGGTCGCTGTAGGATTCGATTTGATCATTTGTTGTGAGATGGATAATATTTTCATATGATGAGTATTGATCATGGTGAGATTAATTGCAAGGATATGTTCTTGGATTGAGGAGTTAATCACAATTTATGACCTACGGGTTGAGGGTCTACTTGGAGATACATAGTAGTATTTAGCACGTTGTCGTGTGCTTGGATTTGATGGATTTACTTTGGATTAATTGGTTATGGAAGTAATCGATTTAGTATTTGATTTGTCGGTGAATGGTATTTTATGCTTAACAATAGTTATGCATTATGCAGGTTTCGGTCACGAGGCAGGATCACGGTTGTGACGATCTGATTCTCTTTGCGGATATTTGGCAGGCGGGTATTTTGACTTATCTTTTAGATATAGTCATTGTTGATATGCTAGTTAGGATAGCTTACAATAATTTTTCATGTTTATATGCCTAGTATGCTTTAGGTGCCTACTTGATACATGCATGTGGTAGGATATGATTATATCTCCCTGTTTGACTTGGATCATAGTTATTTGGATTATGGATATGTACATATTGATTGTACATATTATTCGGATAGGTATTTTGAGTAGGATCTACATGCTTTAGTATCATGCACCATTTTTTCATGATTGCATGCTGGCTGGACGGGGTTCCATTATTGTTGAGCCCGCAGCCAGTTACATGGCCTGCATACACTGCCACTCATGGGTTAGTGGTGCATCAGGAGGGTGTGTGCAGTTGCTCTGTCAGGCTCCGCTGGTCCGCTCATGGGTAGTGATGAGGCAGCGTGGTAGCGGGCAAAGATCCCTCCTCTGGTCTATGACACCGGGAGATGAGAGCTTAGCTCCCCCACTATGTTTGGGGCAGGAGGATAGGTGTACTCCAATAGCATCCTGTCCACTCGGTCACTCAGGAGCAGTGATGGCAGAGTGCACAGTAGTCATAGCCCTACCCACTCGGCTTCACCATCGCGTGTGAGGCGACTGACTGGCGTCAGGGGTGACCATGTCATTGGCACGACATGCATTTTGCATGGATAGTATTTGTATTGTGTTTGCTGCATTTTTATTGTTGCCTTGGATGTGCATATGATTGTCATACATACAGGATACATATTTATATATATGGTGAGGACTTTATCACTTCTAGTCAGGCACATGCTCCTATATCAGGGTAGGAGGTTCAGGTGAGTACATTCCTTTTTCATTTATTTCTTGCTTACCCTATTGGTGAGACTGTACTGGCATGATTTTTATTGTTAGCTAGATCTTACTTGCATATCGACTATATCCGCTAAGTTCTTTGAACTTACCCCGTTGATTATATCTTTTTCAGGATGAAGCTGTCAGGAGAGTGCAGCTGCCAAACCCCCTCGTCGTGGAAGTTTATTTGGTTATTTGTTTTTTGGTTTTTGATATCTTGTTTAGAAGATATACTTAGGACTGGAATTGGATTTATGTATTCGTGGATTTTTTGGTGTCCTTATGGACCTCTGTTCAGAGTTTTGTTCTGGATTGGATTTCGGTTGAGTATTCCTGCCCAGATAGCAGAAGGGGTAGGTTTAGATGTGATAGACTGTTTATTTATATATTTACTTGGATTGATGGCCTGAGGCCTAAATATTATCTGTGTGTGTTGTTTTGGATTCCGGTCGTGTTGACCGATGTATAATGTATATAAGTTTGGTATTGTCACCGTCTGAGGGAAGATGTTCTGGATTTTAAATCTGAGTCTCCATCGGGCGTGTGAAATTAATACGAGCACATTGATTTGTGTCATGAAAAGCAATGTGAGCACATTAAGCCTAAAATAGATTAATTGGTAGCCGTTATTTATTTTTTACTTTGGCTCAATCATATGTGCAATGGGAATTTTTATTTATCTAATATGTGTACTATATATTGGGGATTAAGATTGCTAAAGAAAGTGAATAGTAATTTGTGATTCTCAATCGTTCTTATTCACTGTGCTCATCTCTAATAGATTAGTGTGCAGTTGTTTCGACAACGTAAACAATTACAAACATAATATGATTTTATGTGGTTTTGAATTAGAAGTGCAAACGAATCAAACCTATTTGTGAACTTTTCAAACGCATTTCAAAAATATTTGATTTGTATTAAAAATTATTAAATTTGAGTTGACCTCAAACATCACTACAAGAACAACGAAATTTAGAGACCAAAATCAAATTGATCTCTAATTAGATATTATTAAATTCTAGCTCTAATTAAAGATAAAATTAAAATTCGATCTCTAAATTAGATGCCGATTTGAATTCGATCTTTAAATTAAAAATTGAATTAAATTTTGGTCTCTAAATTAGAGTTCAAAATTTAGTTCAGTTTTTAATTTGGAGATCGAAATTTAATTTGGTCTCTAAATTAAAGACCGAATTCAAATCGATCTCTAATTTAGAGACCGAATTTAATTCGATCTTTAAAATTAGAGACCAAATTAAATTTCAATCTCTAATTAGAGATTGAATTTCCATTTGGTCTCTAAATAATGTTTTATTTTAATTCTTGCCCTAACTTTTTCTCTCCGGTGCACACCTTCTCCAATCTCTCCACAAGTTCGGTACTTCTCCCCTCTCCCTTCTCCCCTATCCTCCCTCTCCCTTCTCCCCTATTCGGTCGTGCGAGGCCATGATCGTGCCCTCGATTGCACGAGGTCACAGTCACAGTCACCCGAGGCCAAAGTTGTGATCGTATGCGGTCGAGGTTGCAGTTGATGAGGCTCTGTCGCAAATGTGCCAGGGGCACTATGGTGCGAGCTAGGTAGTGACCGTGTGAGGTTAGGTGCATCGCGTCAGGCAACGGTTGCGCAAGACCGAGACACAGTCACACCAAGAAGTGGCTGTGTGAGGTCGTGGTTGCAGTCACACAAGGCAGCGGTTGCACGAGGCATCGACCTAGGTCAGCCAACCCACGACCTAGGTTAGTCCGATAGTGACCTAGCCTTGTTGTGCATCGGAAATTGCCATGGCTTGTACCTGTGCTTGTGTAATGCATTCCTACTTTGTCTCTTAATTTTTTTTTTTAGTTTATTATTTTCTCTCTAATTTTTTCTTACTTGTTCTTAATGCTAGAAGGAAGGAAGATCTCTTCCACTAGGTTAATTTTGGTAGTTCCAATTGTTGTTTAGGATACTATATAGTAATGTTAGAATACTACATATTTATTTATTTATTTTGTTATATCTCTATTAGACATGACATTGATTATTACTGCTACATCTTCGTGCATTTTTATTACTGATACCCTGCTACTATATTTTTTGTTTGAATAGTCATTTTGGTTAGCTAATTTTTAATTGCATTCCAAATAAATTTGTTTCGATGAGTTAATCTTTTATTGTTAATATTTCATTTTGTGTCTTAGTTACAAGTCTGAGAACTAGTTGCCCAAACATTCCTCTAGGCCACAGGAATGGATAGCTATGTCTTGTCTTTCTAATAAATTTAATCACCTTATTTGTCTACTAATTGCTAATACTTGTTTTTTTGTAGGTTGCATGGTGCATGACTCCAAACAGAAGGGATAATTATATACTCTATTGTTTTGGATAATTATGTGAAGCCATCAGTTCTTGGACCATTGATAAAAGTGAGTAGGCAAATATTTACATTTTGAGTCACTTGTTCAATCTTATCATGTTCAACGGATTTTAACAAATAAATTATGTTAATATCCATTCAAGAGCATTCTAAAGGTGGTAAATGCATTGTGTTTACTCAAACAAAATTAAACGAGATGCAGATAAGTTATCTTTTGTCATGAACAGAAGTTTTGGATTTAATGAAGCCTTTCATTGTGGCATCCCTTTGGAACAACCTCATATAATTACATATATATTGTTATTTGTTTACCCATATTGTCATTTTGAATGGTTGATATGTGAAGTTTTTTATTTGATTTTTTTTAATTTTCAAAATGGTTCTCAAGTTTGATACTAGTATTACTTTGGATATTTAATCTTAAAATTTGAAGCTATCTCTGCTTAATAATGACTATTTTATCTTTTATCATTGACTATTCTATTTGTCTCTTGTTATTAATGCATCAGTTTTTACCTATGATAACATCTTTATTTATGGAAACATGTAGTTTTAAGTGATATTTAAATATGTTTTGTTTCTAGTCTTTTAATTTTCACTATTTAATTCTAAGATTCATATATATTTTTCTTTTATTAATATCATCTATCCTTAATATGTATATCCAACACTACCAACTTATGTTGAATAATAAAGTTTTCTTTAGAAATAATTTTATAATTTTTACAAATATGTTTATCCTTTTTTTCTCACAATAAGAAAGTTAATTTGTAATTTATTATTTTCACTTTTTAAATTTGACTAAATATTATTCTCTTTTCTTAAAAAAAATATATTAACTATTATAAGTACATATGTTATTATAAAATCTAATATAGTTTTTTTTATTTTTCATTACTTCTTTCAAATCCATAACCTTCGTGTACCCTATTATATTACCAGAGCCGACCCTCGACCTTGGGGGAGAACTGTTGGGGGCCTCGCCCAAGGCCCCAAAAAAATTTTACCATTAAGGAGGGTCCAATTTTCAAATTTTTCAATAGAAAATAGGGCTTAATTTCTAAATTTCGCCCGGGGCTCTAAGTTCAAATTCTAAAATCAGGATCAACTTTGTATATTACACATTTTTTATTCCTACATACTCATTCAAATTTTCTCCTATTAATTAAAATCATTTCGTTTAATAGAATTCTTCGTAATACCTTATATAAATCTTTCCAAAATCTAATTTTTAAAGAAATACTAAAACTCTAAAATACTAAAACCTTTTAAAGAAATAACATATTAAAATTATCATGTTTTATTAATATTGAAACTTTTCCTATCGATCCCCATAGAATGCAATATAAATAACATAATATTTCCAATGGAAGTTAATAACATTGTTTGCTTGTATTAAAAACTATCACATCATCCATTAGCTTAAACATTAGGTGTGATTATAATAAATTATTGAGGTTTGTAGTTGTTTTTTTAGATTTATTTAATTTGGTATTTTAAATCTTTTTGTAAAATTATCATATATTTTTTATTCAATATAATTACGATAGTATAAGTATGAATTTTATAATTATCATATATTGATTTTTGATTCAAATATTAACACATTATTTTTTTCCAGGCCGATCATATACAAAGAAAAAAAATCAGATTACTGTCTTTAATAAAACTCATTATAGCACGTCAAAAGGATGTAGTGGGAAGAGGGTCGAATCTGTATATGTATGCTACAATGTGATTTAGTGAATTTATTCTTAACTGTGCATAATTATTTTTAAAGATATTTTTAATATGTTTGTTATTCTTATGATGATATGGTGAGACTGCATAATGAGTATGTTCAAACACAAGAAAATTCAAGAAATGAAATCGATGCAGTCCAAATTGTAAATCAGTTTGTGATTAGGTCATTGGTACTCGTTCTGTGTACATTAGAAGACTTGGAAGTGGGTCAAAGCCAGTTAGATCCACTTCTTCATATGTCACCTCCTCATCCATATTGTTATTCGTTTCGCATCGTTAGGACTGATTTTTATGAATTAAATTGCAATAAAACAGAATGTAAAACAACCTTACAGTGGGATTCGCCGGATTTGTTATTTTGTCATCGGAAATCTTGTCGTCTAAGAAGCAATCACGAGCGGAAGGCTTCTATTCGTCCATGAACCAAGATGGCCGCGCCTTGGATGTTTTCTGATGATCTCTGTTCACTCCCGCAGCCTGGTGGCAGCACCGACAGAACTCTATCTCTACTCTCTTTTCTGCTCTCTCTCGATGAAGCAGCAAAAGCCTTCAGCCCCCTCTTGAAGCCTTGGACACACCTCCCTTTTAAAGGGAGGAGATCATGCACACACGGCTTATGTCGTGCGTGCGTGATGGTGGTTCCACAAACTGCCATCGCAGTTCGTAGAACTGCTCACAACTTACATCTCCCACTCGTCCAAGGTATGTCACATAGACACAATGATCACATAAACCATTTAGAAGAGGTATTCAGTCACATAGACTAAATAATCATATAGACTATTTTAGAGAGGTATTCAATCACATAGACTAAATTGAAGCAACATAGATCAATATTCACATAGACTAATAAAACATCCAATTCATACATTAGAAAATGGTCCATGCGACAGCAAGCACATTGAGCATTCAAATGCTAAGAAAGTTGTTACACCTTACATAGCTGCTCATAGAGCGATATATGCTAAGAGGAGTTGTTACGCCTAACTTAGCCACTCTCCGAATGATACATAATCATTCTCTCGATGACACAAAGTCATCTCCAGGTGGTACAAAACCATTATCTTATGACACACAGCCATTCTCTAGGTGACACACAGTCGTTTTCCAGATGATACAAAACCATATTTCTGATGGTACATAACCGTTTACCTGGAAACATCCATGTCTTGCTATTTATCGAGATTAAATAATCTTATTTACATCAATATGAATATATCTAATCCCTCTTAATGATCATCATATCAAGAACATGTCTCATATTCCAAATATTCACAAATATTTCTGTACACAACAGAAAAGAGTCGACTAGTGAATAATACTCATTAGATGTAAACCTATTTAATCTTCCTTTTTAGTGTGAATCTATTCATTTTAATCAATCGCTTTCCTAGCCATGTTTCATTGACCGAATCATACATAGTCATAGATAGACATGCTAAAGTAGCAAACCTTGATTAAAACTTCAAGTAGACACCTAAATAGTCACAAAGGGAAAATATTGAGATCAACATATAATCTCAAAGGGCTCACATAGTAGAGAAGCAGGGATCCATTCTCCTACTACCCTTATTGTCATCTTAGCACATGTGGTATGAATCACATACTATGATGTTTTTCCTCTTTACCAATAAAGAGTGCATGTTATTATCAAAGTAACATCATACAGATTTCGATCTAGACATTCCCAATGCCTAATCCAGAATTCAACATATGAATTCTAATCTGGCTCAAAACATGTATAGTAAATGGTGGGCTCATTTACTTCGATCGTTTACCACAAAATGATCTTATCTTGATACAAATATCAAGACGACCCTAACTTATAGGAATGTAACAAATTTCTGACTTCCAAAGCCAACAGCCGCATAAGCTGACCTACAAGCATCGGTCTTACCTCTATTCATACACAATAAATAGAGATGATTGTCCATGTGAGAGGATCAATCACTACCTGTCAACATGCTTATCAAGATCTTATCACTAGAATGTAACATAACATACACATACACTGAATAAATTATGGCTTTCATAAAAAGAATTACAATCAAAACATATCTGATTGTCAATTACAACGTTGTTACATTTTACGAAGTCCCATGGACTTTACATGCTTATTTAATGACTCGCTAGTCATCGGCTTAGTAAAAGGATCTGCAAGCATAGCTCGTGTAGGGATATACTCAAGAATCACTTTCTTCTTAGCAACAATATCTCTTATAAAGTTGTACTTTATAGCTATATGCTTGCCCTTGCTATGATATTTGGGATCCTTAAAAAAAGCTATAGCAGCTTGACTGTCACAATAGATGGTCACTGGACTCCCACTGTCCTCAGCAATCTTCAAATGTTTCAGGAACCTCCTCAACCAGACTGCTTCTTGTACAGCTGCTGAATATGTCACATATTCAACTTCCATTGTAGATAAGGCCACACAGGTCTGTTTCTTGCTATTCCAGGAGATGACGCCACCATTCAATAGGAACGCATAGCCTGATGTTGATTTTCTATCATCCAGGTCCCCAGCCTAATCTGCATCTGAATAGCCCTTTAGGCTCATATCTGATCATTGATAACAGAGACAATAATCTATCGTCACCTTCAGATATCTGAATATCCTTTTTACTGCTTTCCAGTGTCTCGATCCTGGGTTTGACTGGAACCGGCTGACTAAGCCCACTACATAGCTGATATCGGGACGAGTACACAACATAGTATACATTAAACTACCTATGGAATTTGCATATGGTTTTTTATTCATCTCGACTATTTCAGCTGGAGTCTTGGGATTCATACTTTTGCTCAGAACAGTACCTTTCGCAATAGGTGGTTGTTCATCGTTGTAGTCAGACATGCTAAAATGTTGTAACATCTTAGTTATATAAGACTCTTGTGACAAACTCAAAAGTCTCTTAGATCGATCCATGATGATCTTTACTCCTAAGATGTATTCAGCTTCTCCCATATTTATTGTGTCAAATTGTGAAGACAATCACTTTTTGACTTCCACCACAAAACCTATGTCATTTCTTGCTATCAGCATATCATCAACATATAATGATAAAATGATATACTTTTCTTTTATCCTTCTTCAGGAAAACGCAATGATCCTCATTGATCATTTCGAAACCAGAAGATAAAACCACTTTGTTAAATCTTATGTTCCATTGTCTTGACGCTTGCTTCAGTCCATATATAGATTTCTTTAATCTACATATAGTGATTTCTTTAATCCACGTTATATCCTTGCGTTTGTGTGTTTGTGTTTTCGTTATTGCTTTATTATCTTTGTTTCCGTTGTGCTAACGAAAATTGTAGACAAGCACGCGAACGTTTTCCATCTACGCAAGAGTAAACGCTATTCACCCCCCCCCCTCTAGCGGCGTCAAATTTCCAACAAGTGGTATCAGAGCCCGGGGCTCTTCTACGGACTAACCTCCGAGAGCTAAGACAAAGAGGCTAGAGGGTGAAGATGGAAGAATCATTGGGATGGGACATCAACACCCTAATTCTCTATTCCTTCTATGGACGAGAATGTTTCAATTCTTAGAAGGCGAGAATTGAAAATTTTTTGATGATGAGAGACCTTGAGAAGTGGTCCGCGTTGATGGAAGGATTTGAATATCCTAAGGGACCAAAGGGAGGGTTTCTCAAGAAGAAGAAGTGGAGTGAGGAGCAACTCCAACAATTCGAGAAAAACAAGAAGATAATCAAATTCATCTTTGATTTAATTCCTAATGAGCTCTTGTGTAGTCTAGGTGACTATGTGGATGCCAAGGAGCTATGGAGCGATTTGTCCAAGCTCCATGAAAACCCTCAACTGGTCCAAGAAGAAGAAGAAGATGTAGAATGCTCATCGGTTCAATCGGAAGAGGCCGAAGAAGCAAGCTCCTCCTCACAAGCAAGTGAGGATTCGGAAGTTGAAGAAGAGTCAACATCCGGGGCAAGAGGAGAGTGTGAAGAATTGGAAGTTGAGAGGTCATCAATCTCCAAGGAGGTGGAGGAAGTGGAAGAAGCATCCACCTCAAAGATTGAGGGGGAGGAGATAACTTCCATACCGGAACATCAAGAAGAAGTTTCGACATCCGGTCAAGATGAAGAAGCCCAAAGTCCAATTTCGGTCTCAATTAACCTAGGTAACTCAAACATATGTGTTAATAATAAAATGCATATAATATGTTTTGAGTGTAGGGAAACCGGGCACTATAAAAGCAAGTGCCCAAAGAAGAATAGGAAAGCTCCACCGGCTCCAAAGGTCAAGGATGTCGGTCCCTCAACGCAAAAGAGCAAAGAACAAGTAATTTGCTTCAAGTGCCGACAACCGGGACATTTCCGGAGTCAATGCAAGAAGGGGGATAAGAAGACTCAAAATGGAGCATCATATGTAGGGGGAGCTAAGGCAAACCCTAGGGTAACTTCTAATTTTGCTCCTTCTTCAATTTACAAGCAAAAGCATGCTAGGGATTTCAATTCACTTGCAATTTATGAAAAGCATGCTAATAGGAACAAGTATTTTTGCTTAGGAGCTAAGAATGTCTACTTAGATAATAGGGAGAAATTTGGGACTAATGTCCCTAAAAACAATTTACCTAAGGACAAACCTAGGTCAAATAACTCAAGATCAATTTTACCTAGGGAGACAATTAGAAAGGTGCAAGAGCACCTAGGTTTCAATCCTAAATGGACTAGGCATATGCCTAAAGAAAATGGTAATGCCCAAAAACTTAATCAAAATTCTAAAATTGGGCAACTAGAATTAGAGAACCAAGTCTTGAGATCAAGGCTTGAGAAATTAAAAAAGACCCTCAAAATTATGCAAAATCAAATGCAAGGGTCTAGTGGTCAAAATCAAGGGTCCAAAAGTCAAAGTCAAAGGTCTAGGACTCAAAGTCAACACCTAGGAGCTCAAAGACAAAAGTCAACCAAGGGCAAGCAAGGTTTGGGTCACAAACCTAAGCCTAAGATGGCTTACCATAGTGTTCCATTTGATTATGGAACACAAACTAGGTCTAGGAAGACCAAGGTCAATTGGGAAGTCATCCCTAAGGTTGACCAAAGGTTGTGCCTAGTGGATAGGATTTCTAGGAAACCTAGGGTGGCCACTAAGAAGGTTGCAAGGGGAGTTACCCCTAGAGTCAACCTAGGTAAGACCCAAATGACCAAGGCCAACAAGCCTAGGAGGGTCATTAGGAAGGTATCTAGGGAGGTTATCCCTAAGGAATACCTAATTAACCCTAGGAGCTCAAATCAGTTTTGGATTCCTAAGAGCGTGATTGATTCACGCTAAGATGGGTTTAGGGTGTGCCAACCTTGATTGGATGGGTAGTTAACTCAACCATGGTAAAGGTGGCACTTTAGGATATTTTCAAGGTTATGGTTACCTTGGAAATAGATTTGAATCAATATCCTAAAAGATTTTAGGATGTGCCAATGCACTTTTGAAATTAAGAAAAATCAATTAAATTGGCACAATTTAGGTTTAGAGGTTAGTGTGTCATTTTGGGTTTTTGGCACACTAGGGAGATTAGGTTAATATGGCAAAATATGATTAATCCCAACAAATGACAATTAATATTAAAATTTAGGTATTATTATACCTATATATTTTATATGTCATGCTTTGTTTGCCATATAACATGCCATGACATCATGCTTACTTTTAATCATTTTATATGTCATGTTCATGTTTTAGGATTAAGGTTTTAAATGTCATGTGTTTTTAGATTTCATCTTATGCCATGACATCATGATTATGAGCATATGCTTATTTATATCATTTCTAATGCCATAATCATTCACGCATTTAAGACAATTTGTTGAAATTGATTTAAGGACTATGGCATGACTTGAAATCCCATTTATAAGGGAATCAAGTAGGGTTGCCTAGGAAATGCATGAAACCCTAGATTATGATGAACAAAACTCACATCTCACATTAAATTGACATGTATATGTATTTTATACACCCTAGATACATGTGAGATGCTAGGATATGAGTTGAGTTCAAGGTGCATAGGTTTTGCATCTAGATGAACTCAAACTCATCTTATATGATTTGTGGATCATTGGGAGAGCATGTGTACAAGTCATGTGCATATAGCCCAAGGAATATGATCCAAAGCATGGTTTTGAAATCATTTTAAAATCAATTTAGAAAACCTTGGTGAAGTCTATCTTTTGATAGCAATCACCATTGATAGAGTTGATACAAAATAGGGCCAAAACATTGAAAATTTCAATGGTTTTGAGTTTTGTATCAAACTCACTATTTTATGGGTAAAATAATTTTCAAATATTTTTCACCCATTGTAATGACTATAAGTAATATACGTATCAAATTTTATGATTTTTCAAATTACGTAGAATTACTTATGCTTTTCTAAATCTCGATTCTGATAGCTGAAATTCAGAAATTTCAGCTATCAGTCGATCACTACTGGTGGCGATCGTCATGATATAGTGTGATCGGCTGATTTCGGATTAACAAGGTTTGTTTAGCCCGTGTTCAGCTATGGAAAAGGTTCCTAATCACTCCTAACCCTAGGATATGCTTTAGGAAGCATTATAAAGGGTGAAAATTCATTGGATATGGATTAGGAGTTGTGTTAGGTCAAAGTATCAAATTTAGGGTGAGTGAAAGTTCTATGTTGAACTTAAAACCTTAATTTTGATGGTTTAGAGTTCCTATTGGCTTAGGGGCTTCCCAAGGACATTGTTGGTGCAATGGTCAAGGGGAAGCAAGCCTTTAGGGGGAGGTATCCATCTTGGGATGATGGATATGTTTTTCTCCTTGAAGAGGAGAAGTTATTGGGAGAGTATCATCAATTGGGAAAATTGATGGGTTTTTGATACCCAATTTGGAAATTGGGAGAGAGTATAGGATTGTCTCTCTTGAGTGATATGTGAATTATCACTAAGAAGATGGTAGGCATCCTAGGTATTTATTTTTGGATCAAGGGGGAGATTGTAAGATCTCATTGGGACATGAGACATTGACCTCCTTGGAGAGAAAACCTTTTTGATGTTAGTCAAAAAGGGGGAGAATGTTTGGGGGAGAACATTTGGAGAGTGTTTACCGATTTGGGATAATTGGTAAGGGATTTGAGTTAGTGGTCTAACTCAAATATTTTGTTTGGTTTTTGTCAAACATCAAAAAGGGGGAGATTGTTGGTGCAATCAGCCCAGGTCACGATTGACCAGGACTCGAGTTTGACTCGAGTGATGTTTTGATGTTTCGACAAAAACATATGACAATGTAATTATCATGGGAAAGTCCAAGTCTTGTGTACTTAGCATGGAAAATCCAAGTGGAACACTTGGCACTTGGTAAAGACCAAGTGGAACACTTGGCATTTGGTAAAGTCCAAGTCTTGAGTACTTGGCATGAAAAGTCCAAGTGGGACACTTGGCAATGTAAAAGTCCAAGCATGGGTCTTGGCAATGTAAAAGTCCAACATGGGTTGGCAAGGGAAAGTCCAAGCATGGTCTTAGCATTTGAGAAGTCCAACATGGGTTGGCAAGGGAAAGTCCAAGCATGGTCTTGGCATTTGAGAAGTCCAACATGGGTTGGCAAGGGAAAAGTCAAAGCATGGGTCTTGGCAATGTAAAAGTGCAACATGGGTTGGCAAGGGAAAAGTTCAAGCTTGAGTCTTGGCATGAGAAGTCCAAGGGGTTTGATATTGGCTGCGTAAAGTCCAAGCGAGAGTCTTGGCAGCATAAGTCCAATGGTTGGCGGCGTAAAGTCCAAGCGGAGTCTTGGCGGCGTAAGTCCAATGTGCCTTGGCGGTGTAGACACCGTTAGCATGACATAGCCGACGGAAGCACCTAGAGGCTAGCGCGATGGATGAACAAGTCATAGATGACTTAGAGGGATCCGAGATGCGTGAGGCTGATGGAGGTGGCTAGAAGGCTTAGGTCTAGGATAAGGGTGGTCTAGAAAGTATGGGGGCACCATACTTGGGTTAAAACCTCATTTTTGAGGTTGGCAGTCGACTGGCATTATGGTCGGTTCGACTGTCGTGAGTTGACTTGAGTTCGACTGCCAGTTTAGAGTGAAATGCTGCGGCAATGATCGCTTCATTCGAGCGATGATCGCTAAGGGTCGACAATGATCGCCACCCAATGTCGAAAGCATGAACGCTCCGTAGTCGGCTACGGCGCCGGCAAATGATCGCATGTTGGCGCGCCGATCGCCAAGAGTCCCGTTGGAACTTGTCCGACGTGGATTGAGTCGTTGTCTCACGACAACAGTGGCATCACGATCGGGACTTGTGGCGGATCGATAAAATCCGACGCAAGATAAAAAGGGGAGCTCGTGGAGGATTTCATCATCAGTTCTTTGGGGACTTTGGTGAGGCGATTTGAAGGCGATTTGCAGGTGCATTTCAGGGTCCTTCAAGCTCATCCAAGCAACCGACAAGCAAGCGCTCAAAACCCTAGTTTGTAAAGTGTTCTTTACATTTTCACTTGGATTTGCTTGTATTTCTTTCTTTTATTATTGTAAACATTTGTACGAGGTTTCTCCGCCTCCGACTTATTGTCGAGAAGGAGTTTATTGATTAGTGATTGCATTGGCATCGCTAGAGCTCGTTAGAGCTCGATCCATGGAGTAGGAACCGGTTCGGTTCCGAACCACGTTATATCCTTGCGTTTGTGTGTTTGTGTTTTCGTTATTGCTTTATTATCTTTGTTTCCGCTGCGCTAACGAAAATTATAGACAAGCACGCGAACGTTTTCCATCTACGCAAGAGTAAACGCTATTCACCCCCCTCTAGCGGCGTCAAATTTCCAACAAAAATATCTCTTCAAAGTCTATATCCTCTCTTTGGGTAAACCCTTTTGCAACCAGGCAAGCCTTGTATCGGTTAATCGATCCATCAGATTTCCTCTTTATTTTGAGAATCCATTTATTCCCAATGGCCCTTCGACCAGGAGGAAGATCGACTAACTCCCAAACTTGATTCTCAATCATTGACTCCATCTCTTCTTCCATTGCACTTTTTCACTTATCTCCAACTCTACATCCCAACACTTCCTCAACTGATTGAGGTTCATCTTTGTCAACTGGGAGTGTCAACATTGCCTCATTCTCAATATCAAACCTCCTTTTAGGTATGATCTTACGAACACTTTTTCGTAAGGTGGGCTGTTAAGAAGTCACCCTGTGATCAGGCACATCACTCCCACTCAGTTGACTAGGTCCAGGTATCCTATTAGACACCTGTTTTGTTGATAACGACTCATCCTCCTCAAAAAGAGGAACTGTCTTATCAACTTCTCCCCTCGTTGGGAACTCAGTTTCTAGAAAAGTGGCATCTCTAGATTCAATCTCAAAGATCATTCCATCGTGTTGCTCACCTATGAAAACATAACCTTTTGAGGTCTCAGAATATCTTATAAAGATACATTTCTTACCTCTAGGTCCAAGTTTTCCATACTTGTGAGAACTATCATGAACGTAGGTAGCTGACCCCCAGGGTCTCAGATTGCTCAAATCTGATTTTCTACCTGTCCAACGTTCATATGGGGTAGATGGAACTGACTTTGAAGGCACTTTGTTAAGTATATAGGCCGCAGCTAGTAATGCATCTCCCCAATATGAGACCGGCAAATTAGCCTGCGTCATCATAGACCTAACCATTTCAAGAAGAGTCCTATTTCTTCTTTCAGCAACCCCATTTTGCTGTGGAGTTCCTGGGATCGTTAGCTATCTAATAATTCCTTTTTCATTACATATTGTCTTGAACATATCAGACAAATATTCTCTTCTACGGTCAGTGCGTAAAGTCTTAACCTTATGTTCCGTTTGATTCTCAACTTTGTTCATATAACGAATGAAGCAATCCAATGCTTCAGATTTATGAGAAATCAAATACATATAACCGAAACGAGAGAAATCATCAATAAATGTAATGAAATAGGAAGCTCCATGTCTAGCCTTCACACTCATCGGACCATAAATATCCGAATGAATTAATTGCAATGGTGACTCTGCTCTAATAGTCTTTCCAAATGGTTTCCTTGTTGCTTTTCCAGCAAGACAATGCTCACATATAAACAAGTTGATCTTAGCACGAGAGCCCAATAAACCCTCTTTAGCTAACCTATTCATGCGATCTTGTCCTATATGTCCCAGTCTAGCATGCCAAACCTCATCAGTTATCTCTGCATCGCTAGTAAGAGCAATATTCGAAAAACAACTATAAATTGCAAAATTCACATCAGGCACCACATCTAGTACCATAAAACTATTTGTTAAATAACCATATCCGATTGACACTGAGTCAATCTTAAGTTCAACACACCGCATGTAAAAATTTACACAGTACCCTAACTCAAGAAGAGAAGTTACATAAACAAGATTCCGTCGAATCTCAAGAGCATACAGGACATCATGTAGAAACAAAGCACTACCACCACAGAGGTTAAGTTTGCAAGTGTCGATCCCTTTGACCTCAACTCTTGCATTGTTTCCAACATAGATCCAATTGTTGTCTGCTGGTATGCGACGGTACTTCACAAATGTAACTCGCTCCCGAGCTACATGATTGATTGCTTCCGAATCTATAATCCACAAAGGATAAGAATCAGCTAACAACACAGAGCTAGCAACAAAATGCTCAAAAGACAGATTCAAAGATACCTTTTTCGGCTCAGTGCACTCCCAAGCGAAGTGGCCTTTCTTGCCACAATTAAAATAAGACAATTTTTTTTTAGGTTTCTTTCCTGTCTTCTTCTTCTTTTTCTCAGTAGGGCCTTGTCCCCCAGCTTCAGCCTCTGTCTTCTTTCCCTTCCCTTTCTTTTTCCCAAACCATTTCTTCTTTTTGGATCCAGATGATCCAGCAGCACCTACAGCCACATAGGCTTGACCAGAAATCCTTGCGGATTCCACTCTCTTCGCCTCTAGTTCAACATGGCGCGAGACATCTGTAAAAGTCTTAATACTTCCACTGTGCGTCAAGATCTGCTTCATAGTTTCCCAGGAATCTGGAAGGGAATGGATTCGCTTGAACTCGTTGTTCATCTGGAACTCATGACTGCGGTTTAAGATCCCGAATCATGTTTGACATCTCCCTGAGATGCTGAACCATAGTGATATTCGGGCGCTTTTTATAGATGTCGAACTTAATCGTTAGCTGACGAAGCTTGCACACACTAACCCCACTGTACTTATCCTTAAGGGCTAACTAGACCACATTAGCTGATGCAAAAGTTGCATACTCAAATGCCAAGTCGTCCACCACTGAACTTATCAATATGCCCTTAGCAGTGGAGTCTTTCTTCTTCCATGCCTTGTAGGCATCAAGATCTCATACATTACGGTGAAGGACCATCTACAGGTTCATCCATAACCTGATATACGGCTTCTAGAACTTCCTGTTCCTCTAGGACATACTGTATCCTGAGTTGCCAAATTTTGTAGTTATCTCCATTGAGTTTTTCTCCCTTATTCAGTTCAACTATTATATTCTTTGTAGCCATAATCTATCACAAATAAATAAATCATTCATATACTCAGTGTATGTTATCTATGTATGTAATCTTAAATTAAACTCAAAATAAATCTGATATGGTTTACAAAATCAAGTGATAATTACGTTATCACTCATCATTTGTATGTGTCAATCTGACTTATATTGATCTATTTTATTACATACATCCCACTTAATGAAATCAATCATTATCATAGCATGATATTTAACAATAAATGAATACATCATTTAACCATATACTCATAATAAACTAATCAAGGAGTATAACAATAAAAAAAAATCATGCATCATGTAGAGTTAACAGCATAACATGAATATATCATTAACTTAAACAAGTTGTACAATGTTAACAAATAACTAACTCTACTAAGAATGTAACAGATTACATTCTTACAACTCATAACATAAATAACTCTAATAGGCTAGATAAATGATTACCACTACAACTAAGACATACACTAGTGCAATAGTAATCATGATATGTCCCTTCCGTCTGGACTCAACTACAGATTCTCACCGGGACACTCACGAGTAACCCATCTTTGCCGCTCGACGAGTCCTTAGAAGACCTCACATGTAATAGATCACATCCCTCCACAAGGTCTTCCTCAGGATCCTCTTCACATTCAGCATAGTTAATTAGCTCTGTGCACAATCGGATATATGAAATGTGTCCTTCATGTAACCCCCAACATTGTCATGCCACGTCAGCAAGATTATCGGGCAATGAATGAATCAACGCCCAAATCAGAGTTATCTAATCTTGAAACTCCTCGCATCTCGAGCTTCGAATAGTCTGGCCCTAGCCTTCAATGACTCCCTGGTAAGGGTCATAGTCCAACTCTTCAATAGCCTCTCTGTACCGATTGCGCATCACATCGCGTCGTGTCATAGTAGTATACATCCGCGCCATCTGTAAAATTGAAATGCATCATGTCAGTACATAACCGACAAAGTCAGTACAAATACCGATTTATTTCAATTTATCAAGGCACAGAACAAATATACAATAATCAAGAAAAACTAAAATTTCTTGATTTTTAGGGGCTACTTACAATTGACCCATAGACATTCATTACTAGTCCTACCTTTAAGTTATCCATGTCAGGTTCCAATTGTTCCAAAACAACCAATCTGACCATTGTTATGAGTTTAGTTGACCAAAGTCAACTTTGTCAACCACTGTTGACTACTTATCGTGCTCTTCCCGAGCACACAGTGGGCTTCCGGACCAGTTTATCGCAAATGCCGACCGGTCAGTGTAAATCCCGAGCCATCAGTTTAATTCCCGGGCAGTTTCCAAAACTGCTCGGAACTACTCGGAAAAATTTGTAACTGCACGGGAAATGATCACCGGACCCATCTGAACAAATCCAGACTGGTTTGAGCTATTTTCTGACCCATTACAACAACTCCCGACCTGTCAATTTATTTGTCGATCGGCGCATAAATACCGAATTGCCTATGCAAATTCGATCGACTCTACAAATCTCGGGCAACTATATAACCGCTCGAAAGAAACTGTTCCAAACTGCTCGACAAAATCATTGTTCATCGTTCCCAGAACGATGATTTAGTGATTTTATTGGTTTAAACTATATAAAAAAAATTATTTTTGTACCAGTTGACTAGCTTTTGGAAGCTGTCAACTGGGCTTAGGTTTTTCGTGGAGAAAAAAAACTTTGTTCCTTTGGAACACTGTTCATCTTCTCCAACGAGCCAAAAAATAGTTTTTCGCTGTTTAAACCTATTCTAACGACGCAAAACTGCTCTGATACCATTGTTATTCGTTTCGCGTCATTAGGACTGATTTTTATGAATTAAATTGCAATAAAACAGAATGTAAAACAACCTTACAGTGGGGTTCGCCGGATTTGTTGTTTTGTCGTCGAAAATCTTGCCGTCTAAGAAGCAATCACGAGCGGAAGGCTTCTATTCATCCACGAACCAAGATCGCCGCGCCTTGGATGTTTTCTGATGATCTCTGTTCACTCTGGTAGCTTGGCGGAAGCACCGACAGAACTCTATCTCTCCTCTCTTTTCTGCTCTCTCTCGATGAAGCAGCAAAAGCCTTCAGCCCCCTCTTGAAGCCTTGGACGCACCTCCCTTTTAAAGGGAGGAGATCATGCACGCACGGCTTACGCCGTGCATGCGTGATGGCGGTTCCACGAACTGCCATCGCAGTTCGTGGAACTGCTCACAACTTACACATATTAACTAACACAAGTGAAAAACTTGAAGGTACTGAACAACGACTAGAAGGCACAGAAGAAGAGTTAACAAATAGTTGAGTTCAGTTAGCAATCACACAAGATGAGTTGGCATTAATGAGATCAAGATAAGATATGTTTGAACAAATTATGAATCTCCTAACCCGGATCATTACAATTCTTGATCAATGATTCCTCTTCAGCTCCACCTCCTCCTCCACCTTAGATTTTGATGGTGTGAACTTGATTCATTGAACTTATTTGTTGTTAAAATTGTGAACTTGATGTTGTGAATTTATAGTTGTGATCTTAATTTGATGTTAAGTTATTGCTTGTTTTTAAATGTTGTGAATTCAAATGATATTTATAGTTGGGGTATGACAGGATATTGTTAAATGAAATTATTTGAATGTATTAAGGGCATGAATACAAATTAATGAAATATATATATATATATATATATATATATATAGAGAGAGAGAGAGAGAGAGAGAGAGCAGTTTTCAACTGCGCGCCTATGCGCGAAACACTACAATGAACAGTGATTTCATTGTTCATCGCAGTGTTATGAACAGTGAACACACTGTTCATCAAGGTGTTTCATGCACAAGCACGTTTGACTTCGACGTGCAGCTGATAAAAATTAACTCTCTGATTTCATGCCGTAGAAAATTACGACTTAGTGACAAAAGTTATATATATATATATAACTTTTGTCACTAAGTCATAATTTTCTACAGCATGAAATCAGAGAGTTAATTTAGTGACAAACTCATACTTTCATCGTTAAGTCATAATTTCTACGACCGTGGCAAATTTCAATGGCTGATTGTAAACCTCTCTGGAATTCCTATTAAACATTAGAAATTTACATCATTATTATAATGAAAATTAAAAGATAAAATTTAGAAATTTTCATCATCATTTTCAATGATATTAAACATACAAGCTACAAGCTAATCAAATAATTATTTAATCTTTCTTCCTATTAGAAATCCTTTCATAAATCACTTAATATTAATTCATTAAATTAAATGAATAAGTTCAAACATACATATATATTTAATGTTCATAAATAGATTAGATTATAAGTCGTTCATAAACAATATTTATAAATAATTGTCTTTATGAATGTAACATCATTTTGTAATTATGAATTCAACTTGTTAATAATTTTTTTATGTTATATATTTAATAAAATTTTAGCCTGTCGATATTATTAAGCACAATATTAATCATCAACTCTCACTGAAGATGACATTTTAAAAAATGAGACTAAATGCATATTCAAAATTTCTTCATTGCCTTTAACATAAATTAGTCCATTAGGATCCCCTCTTCCTCAACCCTTAACATAGTGGGTAAGTAAATGATGGTTATAAAATAAAAAATTAAAGCCAAGCTAATTAGTCATGAACTTATTAGTTAGTCATGACCTTATTTAATTATTTCATTTATAAATATTAGATATTTTAGCACACACACCAAGAGGCCAACTTATACATCCATTTCGTAGAGTCTAGACATACGAATTGCTCTACATACACTTGAGCAAATTCATCCAAACAAATATTCTTACATTATAGTAGTAGAATAACTAGCAAACATAGCTTTAAGGGTATGGTCCATAGGCCTTCTTTGGTGCATTGTGGTGACCTTCTGTAAGGCGATACATTTCTGTGGTCACATTTTTTGCATCATTAATCATGCCTGATATACGATCACCAACTGTCGTTGTGCTAGTAGTATCTGCTAGCTTTCTCTCCTCGTTTTCTTTTTTATGAACAACATTGGAACTAGAGATAAATCTATTCATGTTGATGTATTCATTCAGTTTGTTGGCCACTTGAAGAGAGGATGGTAGTGGTTTTTCCTCAAGTTGCCTACTTACCACTACTGTTTTGGAGATCATGATCATACAGAGTGCAAAGAAAGCTAGGACAAGTGAGTTCTTCATTGGTAAGTGTAGCTGCACATATAAACAAACATCAATAAAGTATAAGCTTATTCATCTACTATATGTGCTAGTTTAATTAGTAAACGAATAACATAGTTATGTCCTATGTAGTTCTATGGGCAAAGAAAATATAAGCAAATAAATGAAGAAACAAGAATTTTGAAAGTTAACTACCTTGTGTTCCTTTCCTCTAGGTAGAGTTGATATATTTTCTCAAGCATGAATACATGCATATATATAAGCAACGACTAGATTATTAAAATAGATAAATAAATAAGATAAACATCACAAATCTAGTGATACCTTTTCATCGTGCTCATAATGTATCAAATTGTGTATAACACAATCAATGAACTATGGCATTGCGCTATTCATTGACCGCACTAACGAAGTGGAGAATATATATTTATTTTGTGTATTTTTGTTGAAGGTCATTATTTATCTTTCATAATGGAAATACGAAATCGTGGATAAGACTCAATAAATGTTTTCACAAGGAACACTTATTATCATCACATTTTGTAGTATACTCATTATATCAACCTTTTGTATGCAATATGGACTTGACTATATGGGTGTGGAAAAGAAAAGAATGAGTGCATACATGCCCTTGTTTATGTGTCCTTAATTACTAGATCATAACATACGAAATACGAGAGTCCCTATTTTGCAACCTTTACTAACAAAATGTGGATTTTGAACAACTTAAATTATTAGAAATTAAAGTAAGATTAGCACCTTTGCTAGTAATTCCCATCATGCCAATAATTAATGTCCTTCCATTCATATTTTAATGAGAGAAGAAGGTGCAATTCAATATGTCACTGGTGAAATTGATGAAACATTTCCACTTTAAGTGAATCAAAGGGGCAACCTCATCTCCACCCACGTGAATCTATTGACATTGTTCGATAAAAAAAAAATTATGTGTGTTCTTTGATGCGTTCATTAGTTTAATTAATGTGATATAAAAAAAAATATTCAGCTATTTTACAAATTATGAACGAAATAGTAATATCCCTTCTGGATGGATTCGATCTCCTAGCTAGCTCAAATTGTTTGAAATGACTTAGGCACTTATGCATTATTTATGGACCGTCCCATGTTACTCAAGTATAGAACCTTATTATGAGTGCAGTACTTGTCCTAGGTTTTGTTTTATTAAACTAAGGCTATGATTTCTCCATCAAAAGAACAAGCATGGCATATGATGTCAATTCTTACTCTTTTGGAATTATGTAGCCTTGTTTCGGGGTACAAAGGTGAACAAATTAACTTGTCAAAGAATCTCTAATCATACAGTTTATATATACATGCAATTAATGTTTACTACTTTCCAACTAAAATTATCATCTTACAAGTAAATATATACATTAAATGATATTTTCTCAACATGAATATTGATCACTCAACTTTGTTTCCTTGTTTGAAATGTAAGATTCTTTTAAACTTAATGACTTTTATATCTTGCAGAGAGATTTTCATGACTAGTTTGCTATATATGCTTGAAATTTATGGTCGGATATGCAAAATGCATAGACTAGATATGATATGTATAACCATAATCCAGTTTATATCCTTAGTTCATTTTCATGACATTTACAAAACATAAGTGATTTGAAAATAGCAGAGCAACTATTTATTATAGGGACAATACTTAAACTGCATTAAATATTGTTATAGGTCAAATAAACTATTCTCTTAGGAGTTGAAGTTAATGTGTGGGCAGCTTAAACAAGCAATTATGAGCTAACATCACGGTAGAGAAAGATATATTTTTATTTATTTATTAAAGTTTACTACATTGGTCGAGAAGCTTAATGATATGTATGCTTGACATGAACATGGATATATAACACACATAGTATTTAGCAAATTTTATCATGTATAAACACATAATGTCACAATTCAAAAGTCTATGTTCCTATATAGAGAATGAACTCTTTAGTTGTAATAATATTAAACATTACATTAAAACTGTAGAATAATACGCAACTAAACAAAAAAGCACCTAAGAATAGCAAAGATCATATAATAATGGCAATATAATATAATGACATTTTATTCTCTTATTCAGCCCCCACAAAATTTTATCTTTTCCATTACATCATTAGGCATCACATTTATAATATTCCCCCTTGAAAACAATACATAAGTATCTCTCAATTTCGCATACTGAATCATTCGCGAGATGAGTTTGACAATGTAAGCAATAACGCCCACCTGAATGAGCACTAGCTCATTTAGAAACTATAAACTCTTCTAACCAGTGGATTTATAATAATATAAGAAAATCATACATTACGCACTTTACGCTTGAAATATAATAATAGCAATTAAATTATGAAAATAAAACTATGATAACCATAATCATATTAGGTCACATGTAGCATTTATATATGCTTAAAATCAGTAGAGGACTTAACCTAACCTTAGGGTTAATCCTACAAGTTGCCTATAAGGAAAAGCAAGCACGACAACACTTTAAAAAAAAATTTATGCACATTCATAATGTAAAATGAAAAGAAAAAAAAACCCTTAAACTAAAATAAGATGTGAACATCACCGTAACAAGCACAAATAAAGGTACGTATATATTAGACATGGAGGTTGGTATTGGATGGTTAATTAGAAACAAAAAAGTTAAAGCCAAGCTAGCTAGTCATGGATTTATTTATTTCATCTATAAATATCAAATATTTTAGTAGATAAAACAAAAGGCCAAGTTACACGTCCATGACATAATAGTACTCTAAGCATAGGATTTGCTCTACATGCAGCAAATTCATTCACATACACATTCTTACACCATGTTAGTAGAATAACTAGCAAGCATGGCTTTAAGGGTGGATATTGGAAAATGGCTTGACATTCATCAATATTGATGCTTTGATGGTTCGTGGTGAGTGTCCATGTCTATGATCAGGTTGTATTCATCAATATATTATCACCATTAATGCCATTTTTGTCAAGCAATATATAGATCACCAATGACTCATCCTTTATTATCTCCAATATTGTTGGCTTTTATTAACTTCCTTTTCTCATTGCCTTTTTCAACACAAATAATATTGGAGGTATAGACAAATTAACCTATTGGTATTAAAGTATACATTTTTGTTGTTGGTTGCTTGAAAAGGAATCGTAATGGTTTTGGAGATCATGAGCAAACAAAGTGGCAAGAATGCTACGATAAATGGGTTCTTCATTGATAAGTGTATTGCAAATATGAAAAAACATCAAGGTATATGCTAGTCTAGTAAACAAATAGTTGAGAAGGCATGACTATACATACGTATAACCAATGGCTAGGTTACCAGAATAATCAATTTAAACAAGATAAACATCACAAATATTGTGTTGTTTTTTCATCGTGCGTGTTCATAATAGAATGAAATACATAACACAATCATTGTGTAATGGTATCAACCACACTAGTGAAGTGGAGAATATATGTTTGTCGTCGGTATCTTTTAAAGATCATTATGTTGCCTCTATGAGATCATAGATATGAACTAGTGATTGTCTTGGCAAGGAATACTTATTTCACCTTTTTGTGCGTGTGTGGGTGTAGACTTACTATATGAAAAACTCTTTGTATGCATTATGGACTTAATTATTGATGTGGGAAAACAAATAATAAGTATGTTGACATTTGATTATCAATACAACACAAATTGATTGCCTTTATCTATGTGTCCTTAGGTCTTAGGACTGATCACAACATAATTTATAATAAGTTTAAGTCGTTAGAAATGCACACTTTCTTTTACTAAGAATCGATAGACACTTTCATTTCAGATGTGATTGACCTAAGGGCACATAGAGGGCAAACAATTTGTGTTGTATTTATAATCAAATGTCAACATATTTATTATTTTCTTTTCCAAACCAATAATTAAGGGCCTAATGCATACATGAAATGATGAATCTACTAAAAAAGAAAAGAAAAGAAAATATAATGAAATGAGTATTCCTTGTCAAGACAATCGCTAGGCGTATTCATTATCACATAAAGACAACATAATAATCTTTAAAAGATATGACCGACAAACATATATTCTCCACTTCACTAGTGTGGTTGACGCCATTGCACGATAATTGTATTATGCGCATTTCATTATGAGCACGATGAAAAGGCATCACAATATTTTTGATGTTTATCTTATTTAATTTAACTATTCTAATAACCTAGTCATTGTGTATGTGTATATGTATATATAGTCATGCCTTGAAAAAACATCTCAATTCTACTAAGAGGAAAGGAATACAAGGTAATCAATTTTAAAAATTCTTCTTTCTTATACCTTATTTTCCCATGAAATATATATATATATATATATATATATAATAAAATATATATATTTTTGATATTCTTTCATATGTGCAGCTACACTTAACAATAAAGAACTCACTTGTCCTAGCTCTCTTCACAATTTCTTTGTTCGTGATCTCCAAAACCACAGTGGTAAGTTAACGACTTGCAGACAAACCACTATTATTCTCTCCTCAAGCAACCAACAACGAAAATGAATACATTAGTACCAATGGGTTTGTCTATACCACCAACGATGGTGATGAAAAGAGCAATGAGAAAAGGAGGCTAATAGAAGACAACAACCTTGGAGATAATAAAGGAAGACTAGTTGGTGATCTATTGATTCACAAAAATGGCATCAATGGTGATAGTAGTGATGCATACAACTTGGTCACGGTCATGGACACTCACCATGCATGAACCATCAAAAGAACAATATGGAAGGATACCACACCATATGCCAATCCACCCGTAAAGCCTTGCTCGCTAGTTATTCTACTAATGTAGAATAAGAATGTGTCTGAATAAACTTTCTCCACTGTATGTATATTTGATATTTATAAATGAAATAAATAAATCCATGACTAGCTATCTATCTTGGCTTTAACTTTTTGTATCTAATCATCTAATACTAGTCTCCATGACTATTTGTGTTTCTAACCTTAATGATTATGAGCAAACCGATTGAATTACAACCAAAAGTGAAATTTTTATGGATGATATATGATATGCCACTGCATATCAGAGCAAAATATGAACATATTTTTTTTAAATATTAGAATAATTTTATCTATAATTAAAAATACAATATAGAAATTTTAAAAAAAAATTATAAGTGATGAAAGTAACTTTTAGTTCAAATTTTATTTTTGTCAAGTTAGTTACTAACGTCATAGGCAAGAGTAGTCGAGAATAAACACAAGTTTTTTTTTATTTTTTTTATTTTTTTGCTTCCACACATACACATGATGTTCACAAATCATGCAAAATAAAATGTGATAAAATAAGTATTGCACCATCTTCACAAGCACATCGATGTGTGTGATGTGTGTTGCGGAGGACTGGTTCAAACTCCCAATGTCGACGCCCTTGAGAAGTTTTTTAAGTTTGTGATAATTGGAAGCAAACAAAATTTAAGAGTTTTGACCTCCATGCTACTAAAAGCTTCGAAATGTATGCGTGCATGCCTTTTTAGTTTCTAGTGGGGGTTTTTTCTAGCTTTTCATGTCTGCCGTGGCTGTAATCATCTACACCAAGTAGAAAAGAGAATTCGAAAACTAAGTAAATTAAAAAAAAAAAAAAAGCATTTGTTATCGCTTAATTATTCTTTATTTGATATCTCAGTCAGTAGGTCCAAATCCCTTCATTTAACTATATATTAGTAGAGAGAGATCCACCTACAATATTTTAAATGAAGTACTTTAATTATAAAGTCTCGTGAAGCATATACTTCAAGTAACCATTGTTGAGCCCTCGTGCATGTATCACACCTGTTTCAAAAGGGGAAAAAAAAAAGAAGAAACCTTTAATTTCTCTTTTTTTAACTAAACCTTCATATCTAGGTTCACGATCTACATGCAGCACATGCAAGCTAAGAGGTCACCTAGCAGCTCTAAATCAGGGTAAAGACTTGTGAAATGAAACGCAAAGGAGGCAGGTGACCATTGTTATTACTCTGCATAGCTAGCCATCACGAAACAAATTAAAGCTAATTAAGGTACCTAGTGATTTGGATAGGAGTGGTTTAATAACTTCGGCGCCAAGAAGCAAGTGACGACGTGATATTTAGCTTAATTGATTACTTAGTTTCCACATGTTTGCAGAATTTCCCCAAGTAACTGACATCAAACTAGCTACAGCGGTGAATATTTTGATTTAGATGTTTAAGTAAAAAGCATCAAAAAGAGAATCAAGAATCAACGACCATGTCTTTTTCTCTCCATATTGTTCTTAATTAAAGTATATATACAATTATATTGGAGCACACATTTTCATCAGTATTAAAGGAATGCATCCTCTAAATTGCATCTCTTTTGGACTTTAACTCGTTTTCATAAATTTCAGAGAGGTTTTAGCAATCATGGCGGGAGAGCCTTGGAAGATCCAAAAGAAAGCAAAACATTCTCGAGGACAGTAATGGTCCTAGGTTTGCTTTACTCATGACGGCTATGATTATGTTCATGATTTCTCTATCAGAAAATGACCGAGCATGGCCCCAGACCAAAAGATAATTAGTTAAAGGCCAAGCATGCATGGCCATGCACGATGTCAACTACTACATCTAGCTCACGTAGGAATTAGCCATAGCTAGAGACAATTAATATTCCAGGCGTGATTATTATCTCTATCTGAAAACCCCAGATAATATTCCAGAACGATCAAACTTGGCTAGTTTAAATCTGGACGCATAACTTAATGTTAGTTAATTCTATATAGCTCTACGTCATTTCTGCAGATATACGCTTCAATAATCTCATAAGCGATACTAGACCGAACGAGGTAAGAAAGTTAGACGTACACCAGATCCAAAAGCATAACACACTAATATGGCTACGTATATAGATACATTATTACATGTTGACATCAATAGCCATCGTCAAATACCTTTTTCTTCTCTGAGCTGCGAGAATATAAATCATAGAAGGTGTCGGATCTGGTTAGTCAAGTTCATGATTAGCAGCAGCATGCCTCGCTACCAGTGCACTTTAAAGTGCCAAAAGAACCTCCATCAATCATTACCTCCCATATATGTTATGTGTTCCACTATAGTTGAACGCCTCCGTGCCTTCGATATCTGTAATCAGTAAGCAAACTGTGTAGGTATATGCATATTATGCAGCAGCATAATATGAAAGCAAACGACTAAATATATAATCTAGGTAAAGAAACAAACAAGATAAGGTACTTTGCAACAAAGACAGGCGGATAAGATCCTTAGTAGTTAACCATTAACTAACCTTAACGAACTAATTAAGTGTGTTTAGGAATATCTGCTACATCTCACACAACTACTCGATGGATGTTTATGGATCTATCATCTAGTTTAAACGTCAAGAGATAACTATTGCATTTGTCACAGTCGTTCCAGTTATTTTTGTGTTTTTTTTAATCTGAAATGTAAATTTAGTGTTTTTTTAATAATACCTATATTATAATTTGGTACGGTTTATGGTATGGTAACATCTAATTAAAAGGATAGAATATAATTTAGTTACACCTCAAATAAAATTTAGTAATATTTATAATATTTAATTGCATGTATAATTAATATATATTTGTTAAGGTCGTCATAGCGAGTGACAAATCGTTTCTCATGGGTCATTATTTTGGCCCCGTAATTTACATGAATCGTCAAATATATCATGGGCTGGGTTATTAATGAGTATTGTATGTTATGACAATTGATCAAGATGCATCTGATGAATCATCTCATACATTTCCAATTTAAATTAATTATAGCTTGGAAATCATAATATGATTTTGTCTAAGTATATTAGATTTATAATAAATTTAAAAAAAAACTACGCAAGGATATCACATTAGTTTTGTCACGCCCCGAGAGAGTCCCCGTCAGACAAAAATCCGACAGCATCTCCCATGTACGAGTGATAATACCAATTTTCATACAAGACCTACACGACCACTATACATCGGTCAACACGATCGGAACAAAAACATCTACACACGCAGATCATAAGGCCTCAGGCCAACCATCATAGTAAATAAATGAAGTCTATCACATCTAGACTTACCCCTTCTGTCATCTGAGCAGGAACATACAACCAACTAATTGAATAGTCCATAAGGACACCACAAATATTCCCAAACTTCCACAAGTACATAACCAAAACATCATGACCTAAACATATCTTCTATACAAAATCCAAAACCATAAGACCAATAAAACCTATCCATTTCGACGAGGAAGATTGGCAACTGGACTCTCCTGACAGCTTCATCCTGAAATAAAAATATATCAGCGGGGTAAGTTCAAAAAAACTCAACGGGTATAGTCAATATGCAAAGTAAGATATAGCTAACAATAAGAATTATGTCAGTACAGTCTCATATAAATAGGGTATGCAAGCAAGAAATACAAAAGGACTGTACTTACCTGAATCTCTTGCCCTGATACAGGAGCATGTGCCTGACTAGAAGTAATAAAGTTATCGCCATATATAAATATGAATCCTGTATGCATGTCAATCATATGCAACATCCAAGGCATCAATAAAAATGCGCTCAGACTGTCCATCTATCTGGGGATGAAATGCAGTACTAAAACGAAGTTGCGTGCCTAAGGCCTGCTGCAGACTCTGCCAGAACCGAGACGTGAATCGGGGATCTCTATCGGATATAATGCTCAAAGGAACACCATGCAATCTGATGATCTCCCGACAATATAACTCTACCAAACGATCCAAAGAGTCGGTCAACAACTACCCAAATTGCATCATGGCCTTGATGTGTCCTAGGCAAACCCACCACAACATTTATAATAACACGCTTTCACTTTCATTCCGAAATCGGAATTTCCTAAAACATCAGTTCCTTAAACTAATGCAACTCCGGAAACCATTATCCTCCTCGGAGTCAGAGACGGTAGTCCATCTAACGTCCAAAATCCACTCCACCACACACTCTATAAGTGCATGGGAGGCTATCGTGACCAAACTTCCTTGTTACAACTGTTCGTGTTCCAGCTACTCTATAGTAGCTATCCAGTAGCTAGCCAAAACCCCATGAGCATTACTGCTCCTCACCTCTACAAAACAACATAAAAATTGCGAAGTTCACGTCATATATATGACGGCTTATCTCGCAGTCCTTTAACTGTCGTAATCTTAGGTTACATCTTATTCAATAGCATCGGAATCGCTCCGATCCCCGAAATGATGCATCCTTATACACTACCCTTCCATCCACACCAGAATGATTAATCAACACTGGCGTAAAAGTCAATCATCGTCTGAGCCCTGAAACTAGTTTCACAAGCTGAAGACCAAGTAAATTTCATCACCTTCCTAGTTCAACCAGTCAGCGATGTAGTACCACTAAAGCATCCTATCCATATATATATTAATAATTAAACCAATACCAAGAAAACACCATCTACGGCGGCCGAGTGCACAACTGATCCAATCGTGTCCAGAATACACGACTTCCCAAATCCCTGGACGACAAAGTCGTCAATAAGTCTAATAAGATAATCATAAGCTCATACAATTCATACCAAGTATGAAATTGTCGTCGCTATACAACTGCATTCTCGTTACTCTAGGTTGATGATATAACAATCATCACAACGACAATGATAATTGTATGACACCATGTCACTATAATATCAACACACCAGTCATAAATCAATCCTAGAGTATACGCAGGTGTTTTATAGCTGATCTAAATAAATCCTCTATCCACTATGAAGGATATTCATTTCCTTCCACAACTACCGCATTCTATCATCGATAATCGATACATAATCTCAAAGGTCCATCTCTCTTTAAACAAAAAATTTCGGATCTTCTCTAGAATAATACTGGGACAGATAAATATCTCATCCAACACCTCATATAATAAGGTAAAACGATCTTTCATCGTCTTGACCAGTGAAAGCATACACGCCTTATCCATAACCAAATCACTAATAGTAGGGACTGATATTCTCTAAGGGTTTACTCCTTGTCCTTCCGATTGGTGGCTAGCAAGCCAAATCCCTAGCTTCCTAATTCGACATCAGTCGGCACCTCTAAAGAGTTCATACTTCTGAAATCATCGTTAGGTTCCTTAAGGTCAATACGTCATCGACCTCGTCCTTGACCATGAGTAGGGGCAATTTCACTATGTCTATACTTTTCCTAACCACTAAAGTACAGTAACCACTAAAGACAACACTTTTCCTATAGCTCAGAGATATCCTTCAGCTCGCCTGGTCCCAAAACATGAGAACTCCCAAAAATCCAAGGAAAAGAAAATCCTCGAAACACAAAACCCACAAATCAAAACCGCAAACCAATAAAATTGTCACGTCCCGGGGGCATGTCCATCATCCAAATGACAGAGGAGCCCCTTAGTGACAATATTCCGAAATACATGAACCAGATCTGGTAAAAACCTCGAAATAATTATAGAAATACCAATATTTTAATAACTTCATGCATGCATGACTAAACATATATCAATTAAAGTAAAATAGTTTTATGACCCCAAATTAAATTGCGACAAAATTCAAAGTGCATAAACAAAATGCAACATCGGTAAAGTAAATCAAGCAACATCTCGACAATGCGATGGGATAAGCACGGCCAGGGACTCTCTGAGCGACACAAAAGTAGGTCAACAGGACACGTCCTCCATCAGTTAACCTAGAGGATAAGTGAGGAGGGGGTGAGTACAACCACTCTGTGGATGTATAGACAATAGTGCATAATCATAATGCACATAATGGAAGTCACAGGGAACAAGCTAGAGTAACTCAACCCTCAGAGTACCAATATCAGTCTGCAACTATTCTGATCAGCAGTATAACAAATATACCCGCAACATACACAACCACTGCAACAAGCAGTGCACATTCGGATACCACGACAAAGCCTCGTGGCTCTCGCACAAAAAGGAAACTATCTATGAGCTACCACGAACGTAACCCATGGGTCGACAATCAATAGCACGGTCTACGCGCAACTATATGCTACCACGAATGAGACTCGTGGATAGACAAGCAGTATATAGATATCTAATTATTGACTACACGCAACAGCATACCAACACTAATGGGTTGCGTGGTCAGTCGATTATCCTAGGTTATTAAGCCTAGGGTTACCCAATGCATCCAGCATAAAACGACCATCGACGTCGACAAAAATCATCGATCTACCATTAACCCCATTGAGGCGGTCAAGCGAGGGTTTCAACACCTCTAAAACGAAATGTTTACCAAAGTCGGTAAAGATCATCGACTTATAAATAAATATCTCGAGATGGTTAAGTCTAGGGCTCCAACCCTTCTAACATGATCGGTTATCAAAGTCGATAAAAATCATAAGCTCAATCCACCCATAAACACGTCAAGACGATTGATACTAGGGTTTCATCCCAACTAACAGAAAATGCCTATCAAGGCCAATAAGGGCAACAAATCTACTAACGAGCCCGGCAAGAGGATTAAGCCTACATTTTTTTCAATCTACCAGTTCAATCATGCATGCTCAAACCTGCTACCACAAACATATCTCGTGGGTACTTAAGACGTAAAGTAGCTATCTAGCTACAGGCGTCATACGAATCCGATTATCACCAACTTCGAACTGATAACGCAAGAATACAACCTTACAGTAGGTCATCTCAACCATGATTGGGAGGCATGATTGACCACAAATATACAAAGCACCTACCTATAGAGAGACTCTACTGCAGACTCTCTCTCAACCAAGAATGGGGGATATAGTAAGGATTAATCGCATCCTAACCATACGAACTCTACTAGTCCGATCACCATATCACTGAAACCGTAAATGGATAACCATATATCATTAAGCACATCCGGGTTTTTTTTTATGCCTAGGGTTCTCCTAATGTTGTTTCCTTCCTGAGATCCGCTCCTACAGAATAACCTCATCTAAGTTATTCTATCTCTACCAATCTTAATCATGGTATCCACCGCAAAAACACATAACCATATAAACTTATAACACACTGTCTAATAAACGACAGCATAGTCATACTAATGGCAATCAATCGCTGAAATTAATTAGGGTATAACCAAAGGGTCATGCCAGATCAAAGTCAAGGCAATCCTAAATAAAGCATCAGATGTCTATATATACCCTAAACTACGTAAGCAATGTAATCATGTCATCATACACTAGGATCTAGAGAGTCAAAGAGCCTATATGTATACCTTCTACCAATTTATCCATCTTAGTCATATTGTTCAACTAGTCTAATCCCAATACTAGTCCAATCCTAATACTAGTCCAAAAAGTAAGAGGTAAACATCTACCAATAATATCTAATCATTTATATCACAATGATAACTAGCTACGTATAGCAGTAATAGCAATTAATAACCATATGCTAATGATAAATCAGCAACCTAAAAATCTAACCGTCTAACAGATATCAGGTTAACACAATACTAGACAAAACATGATACTACCTAAGTAAACCGCATAATGCATATAACTAATACAATTATGTACCAAATCTAGAAAATTTTCTAGAATTTATTTACCTGTTAGCCGTTTGGAGATGTTCCGTCGCCGCTAAATCCCCAAATTGACCTCGTCAATAATACCTCGAATTTTCGAAACATAAAAATCGTCGGAATTCCGTACAACTCCGAAAATACCCCAGTTAACCTGCCAAACGTGGCAAACTTTGAAAACCCAAAGACCCTAAGGAACTCGGAACCTACGCTCTGATACCAAATAAAATTGTCACGCCCCGAGAGAGTCCCTGCCAGACAAAAATCCGGCAGCATCTCCCCTATACGAGTGACAATACCAATTTTCATACAAGGCCTACACGACCACTATACATCGGTCAACACTATCACGCCCCGAGAGTATGCCGTGCCAAAAAGCAAACGGACGGCATCTCCCCTGTACGTGACAACATATTGGGTTAATACAAGGCCCGTAGGCCCACAACAATAATATGATAATAAGATATCAACATACCAATTATACTAAACACAGCGGAAACAATACAAACAGATAAACAAAATACAAAGACCAACTGTGCACTCCGGAGTGACTTGACACGACAAGAATCATAACAGAAATCAAATCGAAGACCAAATATATACAACACATCCGTATATCGCAAATACGGAAACAATACAAGCTAAAACCCAAAACAACAATATGGAATACATCAATCCACAAGAATACAACAAAGCGTAAATACACCTTCATCCGTTCATCCGGTGTGAGATGGGATCAGCTGGCAGAGCTCCGAACGTCCAAGGAATCTTCTACCTGTTATCTGGGCGACAGGAAACCCAGGGTCCCGGGGTGGTGAGTATAAACTCAGGGGTAATATATAGAAAGTGCATGAACATATAGGGTAAAGAAATCTACAAATATACATGTGAAGATCTACAGGTATACAACATGAGTCCAATAGACATACAGTCCTATCCAACTCTAATAACAAGTAACTACAGTAAAGTCATACTCAATGTATATACTAAACTGATCAACTGAATATGAAGTAATGTACCAACGTGACTGATTCAGAACACCATATGCTAGATCATCCCGAATGATTTACAATAACATAACTCATATAACGTACTCAAGTCAATCTCATACGACCAATACTCCATATGAAAAGATATGATCACCTGTAATAACAACCTGGTCCGTACCACACAATGATATGATGCTAATCAAATGCATACAACAGTCTGAATCAACGCATGTATCATGCTCAACACATAGCAGTATATAAAATGCAAATGGCATGTATCATGATGAACAAGCATGTGCAACAATCATAGCTCAATCAAATACAGCATCTCACAGGCATATGTAAAACATATATCAAATACAGACATACATATATATAAGCAATGCATATGCATGGTCATGTCTGCGCACCCAACTCGCTACCACGACCCCAGTGTGGCCTAGGTGGCACGACATGACAACTATCCCGACTCCAGCCGCCACCACTCTCGAGTGACCAAGTTGGGTAGTCTGAAACAGTAGCTAGCCCGCCATAGAGTTATATGCTACCCACACGGGGGTCCCTGCTGCTAGCCGCTCCGTCCCTACCCATGAGTAGACGAGCACCGCACCAGGACAACTGCACATCACACGACCACCGTCTATAGTGGGTGAGTGCGCTAACTACCACTCCGCATAAGGTGGCTAAGTGCGATCTCGCCTACCACCATCCATAGTGGCCGAGAACGGCACGCACAACAATGCTCTGCCCTCAACCCTGCAACCACTACCCCGAGTGGCCGGGGAGGCAGGATGACTGACGACCCATCTCAACCACAAGGGAGACCCAGTCAACAGCATGCATGTAGTGTAATGATGCATAGATCCATACATGTATCCTCGCCACACTCCCTATCCCACGGGGAGGCCTGGTCAACAAAAAGTCAATTATGCAAGGACTACAATCCACAAGACTCTCTCTATCGCACAAAGAGTCATACTCATCTAACAGTCAACCACGCCAAGACCTCTAGTCAGTAGCGATATACCATCGACCGTCCATATAACCATACACAGACACACAATCCATAATGGATATACCATCACGCTAGGACCTCTAGTTCATGGTCACATACTGACAACCATACACTTATCTATGCACAGACTACTAGATCCACCATAAATGCACCACTAATACGGATATGATATAACAATCGACTCCATAATCCAAACCATCACCTAACCCTAGTGATGTAATACAGTAACCCAATCTGAAGTCACAAAGATAACCCTAACCACATGTACTTACTGAACATCTATCAGCTAATACATAATAGGGTTTATAGTTCCTATCCGTGCTAGATAATCAATGAGTAACAGAGTATATATCTCAAAGGTCAAGGAAGTACAAGCATATGATTAAATAAGAGTGAATTTAAGGTAAACAGGTATAAACATATATCCAAATTTATGCACTAGAATTTGATCAAAACTACCAGACCAGGTAGATATTACCCACTTGATACGAAGCTCGAATAATCCTCACGGTCGTAGACCTGCTTCGTATCCCAAACCTGCATATAATGGCAACTACAGTTAAGTTCTAACACCAACAAATATACAGGTTAACTACTACATTTCTATAGCCACGTTCTTTCCTCGAATACAAGTTAGAAACTCGACTATCCCAATCTGATACACCTTAACCCATCTCACAATAGATCACCAACATCCAACTCACAACGGCGCCCAATACACATCACAACTTCCTCAATAGCCAGGAACAGATCAAACAATCATCAATTGGACTTCACAACTTACTTCAAATGTATCCCCAACCCATTCTACAGTCGTGGCAGCTCCATCCCAACAACAAAACAAACAACAAAAACCATCAAATTTCATCCCTACGGCATCACCATTACAAACTCAATCCACAAAACAATATCTATTACCCTCACAGTCCCACTGCATCAATATCAAACAGAAAACACCACGAACAATCCAGCAATTACCACTGAACAACAAGGTAACAAGATCTTACCGTGCTGACCTCTCTACCAAAATCAACTAAATCAATGTTAACAATCGAATCACACTCTGAAGCTAAGCTATAGCAGTAGCTTACCATCCCTCTCGACCTAGCTTCAAATCCATCCGCCTTTGACAGAAAACCATCGAATACCATAGGCCTAGACACACCATGAACATACAGTAATTATCAGCTGAGAAGAAAAGGATGGATCGAGCTTACCTGCCCTAAATCTTCACCGACAGTTACCCCTCCTTTAACCTCTGTTCACCGGAGAAAATGAAGCTCTAGAACACTGGCTACGATGTCCATGGAGTCGATCCGACTTTCCTCATCGCTGGCAGAGATCAACGGCCGCTCACTGTCAGCAAAATCGAAGCCGCCACCGATCCCTTGCTCCAACGAAACCAAACCAAACTCACCGCGAGTCGGCCTCCGGAAAATCGGTGAAGGCAACCTCGGCCAAAACAAGCCCAATCTCGATTGGAATCTCACCGTCGCGGTGACAGCGTCGTCGAGATCCCCCCAGGCGAGACCCAAAATCCTCCACCGGAGATCGACCAAGGTGGCAGTGTCGTCGACTGCTCTCACCGGAACGCCGATGAGATCGGCGACGGATATCGCGCGGAGCGCAGGAACGAGGCGGAGAAGAGAAGAAACGATGAAATCGCGAGAGAGAGTGATTCGTTCAGAGCTTTTAAAAGTCGTTCAAGTGATCCGGTTAACCCAGCCCAATCCAAATCCAATCTGATTGGGTTCAGCTTAGCCGGTTCAGCCACTTAACCTAAGTCACAATTCAATCCGATTTAGCCCATTTATAGACCAAGCCCAATACCAGCCCAAGCCCAATTCAGCCCAAGCCCATTACAGATTCTAACCCAATTTAATCCACTAATTAAACCCAATTAACCCACTAATTAAATCCAATTAATTAAAGGGTCAATCCATATAATAAATTTTTTTTCCATATTTTACAAACACGACCGGAACAAAAACATCTACACACATAGATCATAAGGCCTCAGGCCAACCATCATAGTAAATAAATGAAGTCTATCACATCTAGACTTACCCCTTCTGCCATCTGAGCAGGAACATACAACCAACTAATTGAATAGTCCATAAGGACACCACAAATATTCCCAAACTTCCACAAGTACATAACCAAAACATCAGGACCTAAACATATCTTCTATACAAAATCCAAAACCATAAGACCAATAAAACCTATCCATTTCAATGAGGGGGATTGGCAGCTAGACTCTCCTGACAGCTTCATCCTGAAATAAAAATAAATCAACGGGGTAAGTTCAAAAAAACTCAGCGGGTATAGTCGATATGTAAAGTAAGATATAGCTAACAATAAGAATCATGTCAGTACAGTCTCATATAAATAGGGTATGCAAACAAAAAATACAAAAGGACTGTACTTACCTGAATCTCCTGCCCTGATACATGAGCATGTGCCTGACTAGAAGTAATAAAGTCATCGCCATATATAAATATGAATCATGTATGCATGTCAATCATATGCAACATCCAAGGCATCAATAAAAATGCAACAAACACAATACAAATGTTATCCATGCAAAATGCATGTCGTGCCAATGACATGGTCACCCCGATGCTACCACCGCTGATGCGATGGTGAAGCCGAAAGTGAGTAGGGCTATGACAAGTGCACTCTGTCATCACTTCTCGAGTGACCGAGTGGGATGTGATGTTGTCGAGTACACCTATCCTCCGCCTAAACAGAGTGGGAGCTAAGCTCTCATCTCCCTGTCATAGACCGGAGGAGGGATCTCGCCGCTACCACGCGCCTCATCGCTACCCATGAGCGGACCAATGAGCTCGACAGAGCAATCGCACACACCTCCCGATGTACCACTAACCCATGAGTGGCGGTGTCACATGTATATCTGCCTGCTCAACAATAATGGAACCCCGTCCAGCCAGCATGCAATCATGCAAGATGATGCATGATACTAAAGCATGTCAATCCTACTCAAAATACCTATCCGAATAATATATACAATCAATATGTACATATCCATAATCCAAGTAACTATGATCCAAATAAAAACAGGGAAGATAAAATTATAACCTATCACATGCATGTATCAAGTAGACACCAACCATATACTAGGCATATAAACATGAAAGTTATTGCATGCTATCCTAACTAGCATATCAACAATGACTATATCTAAAAGATAAGTCAAAATACCTACCTGATCTGTAGAATATCAATTGTCTTTGCATCATAGAATCTACCTCCACCATAGGCCTACAAGTAAAATATCATTATTACCAAGTTCTATGATAAGTCCAATGAGGGTAATAAATCGAACTTAATTTTATATCTTGAATCTCCTAAAATAAACAAACATAATATCTCATGTACGTGCAGTCTGTGCTAACCATCTCCACATCCAAGATTCCATCACAATCCTCGATCACCATCAATTGTCCGTATAGGATATAGAAACTCCACCAGCACACTCTAAATCGAAGCCCTCGAATCACTCAACCTTGACACCCATCCAAAATCTAGAAATTTACAGATAAGAGGAAGTGTAATCAAGCTTACCAGCCCTAGAAAACTCCTCCGACAGTATTTTCCCCAAATCTGCCCTGACGCCAACGTCGCTGCCCTAGCTTCACACGGCAATATGAGTTAATGGTAGTGCATAACACGATTGAGGAAAAACAGGGCTTACCTTTCTCCGGTAGAACCCACGAAGGGAGACCCCAGCTCAGAACACGAGGAAGCTGCTGCCGACAAGCCGCATGTCCTCGGAGTTCAAGCAGACGTCGAGAACCTCCCAGTCCCTCTCCGTCCTCGAGTAATCTAGTGGCGCATACGTGAGCGCAACCGAAGACCCCTCCAGTGGTCGAAGGGCTCCGTCGCCGCCTCGGATCTCAAGAACCGGAGAGCACGAGCGAGGTACTTTTCCCGCAAGGCCTCCTCATACTCCCTCCACTCCTTGAGGGCTTTGATCGGGAACAGAGCAAGATGCCTTCGGGAGGACGGTCTTTGAATTGTGAGGCCAGCTTTCGTCGCGCGCGGGGCTGCACCGACTATAGTCGGCGTCGTTGAGGTGCGGAGGAGGGAAACTTGGAGGTCGCAGAGAGAAGGCGTTCGATGGGGCTGGGGTCGACAGTCTCTTGCAAAGAAAGGGGCGGTTGTGGTCGGTCGTCGATTGCAGAGAAAAGGGCGGCTATGTCGCGAGAGGAACACAGCGAGGAGAGGGATCAGATAGCTCCAGCGGCGATGCGGCGAGCTCAAGCGGCGACGGCGATAGGGAGGACGGTGTAGGGAATGTCGCATACGAGCTCAAATGGGGCGGATGTGGATGCGGTGGTGGCTCACGGTGGAGGAAATGGCAGTGAAGAGATAGAAAAGGTCACGCGAGAATGACAAAGGAAGAAGAAATCGCGTGCGACGGAGAGAAAATAAAACAGAACGAAATTAAATGGGATTAATTAGTTAAACCTAAACCAAGATTAGGTTTTTAATTAGTCCAGAAGCTTTAACCCTAGGTTTTTAATTAACACATTAACCCCTCAAAATTTATATTTCAAATAGGCCCTCCAAAAGCATGTTTTTTTTTTATCCCCGTAAATACCCCGTACAAGCCCCGTTTAATTCCAAAAAATTTCCTAAAATTCTATAAAATTTTTGAAATAATTCCCAAGATTATTTTCCTAATTTTGGCCATTTAATTTAGTGTTTTAAATTGTCCGTATTTAACAAGTTTTAATTGAATTTAAAATTCTATATATATATATATATGAGACGTTAGGGTACTTAAAGAATGTTAATAATTAGCTAAGCAAATCTTGTTTAATCAATACCAGACATAGCAGTCGACTGAAATAAAAAATCAGTCGACAACACTACCATCAATCGACTATCCAAAGCGATAGTCAATTGGTTTTTGTAATTTACAGAAAGTAATTTTCAGACTGAATTTTAAAAATTCATAAGTAATTATACATTGTTCTAAAAATTTTGAAATTTCATACATATAATATTTGCATCAAACATTATGGGTGAAAATATTTTTAAATTAAAATACTCATTAATTTGAAAGATTAATACAAAGTTAAAAAAACATTGAAAACTTCAATGTTTTACCTAACTTTGTATCAATATTCTCAATAGTGATTACTATCAAAAGATAGATTTCACCAAGATTTTCTAAAATGATTTTAAAATATTTTTAAAACTTTATATTGAACCATGGTATATGGGCTAGATGTACATGGCTTATACATTAACTTTCCTCATGATTCTTTAATGTCATATTATGAGTTTGAGTTTATCTAGCTGCAACATCTAGCTAAGCATCTTGAACTTAACTCACATTCCTAACATTTCACATGTATCTAATGTGTATCAATACACATATATGTTATGAGCATATGATGTCATGACATGACATATGGCAAACAAAACATAACAATTTTATAATATCAAAGTATAGAAATACCTAAGTTTTAAGCCTAATTGGCATTGCTTAAGATTATGTCTATTTTGTCATAATGCTAATTTTTCCTCAAGTGTATCAAACACTCAGACTTGACACACAATGACTCTAACCTAAATTATATCAATTTTGATCAATTTTTCAACTCCTTTCATTCTATTGACACATCCAAAAATCTTTTAGGATTAAACTCTAAATTCATTTCCAATGTTTCACATTACCTTAGAAATGTCCTAAAGTATCAACTCCATCATTGTTAGGTTAATTATCCATCCATTTAAGATTGACACATCCCAAACCCAAAATCGATTTGATCTCCTTGGATTAACTAGGTACTCACTAGGGATACCTTCCCTTAATACCTTCCTAATGACCTTTCTAGACTTGGAAGTCTTAGTCATTTTAGTCTTCTCAAAGTTAACCCTGGAATAACTTCCTTTGTAACTCTGTTAGTGGATTTTCTAAGTTTCTTTGAAATCTTAGCCACTAAACATCTACCATGGTCAAACACTAAAGATGACTTCCCTTGTGACCATGGTTTTTCTAGACTTAGATTTAGTTTCATAGTCAAATGAAACACTATGGTAGATTGGCATGACTTCCTTGGACTTAGGTTTGTGACTCAAACCTTTCCTATCTTTGGATGCACCTTGCCTCCTAACTCCTAAGGTTTGTCTATTATACCCATTTAGCATATTTTTCATTTTCTTTAGGATCTTTTCTATTTTCTCAAGTTTTGATCTCAAAACTTGATTTTCTTTTTCTAATCTCTCATTTTTTGAATTTTCATTAACCTTTTGGACATTCTTCTTCCTAGGCATATGTCTAGATTTCTTAGAGTTATTGCTTAGTTCTCTACCTTCCTATCCTTGGGTGTTATGATTCTTGAATTATCCTTAGGCAAGTTAACATGTTTGACACCTAAACAATAATATTTATTTCTAGCATGCTTTTTATCATGATGAATAGCGATAGAATTATTAACATGTGATACCTTTCTAGCATGCTTCTTGACATTAAAATTTGATGAAGCATTATTAAAATATACCTTAGCCTTAGGAGCTCCCCCTACATTTGAGCTCTCTCTCTTGTCCTTCCTAGGACGACTCTCCCTCGGACATTGACTTCAGTAATGACTCTTTTTATTGCATTTAAAGCACACTATGTGCTCCTTGCTCTTCCTTATCGGGGATCCGATCTCCTTGGGCATTTCTTTGGCCTTTGGTACTACTTGAGCTTTCCTCTTAATCAATTTTGAATATTTGCTCTTGTATTGTCCTTTCTCCCTACACCTACACTCAAAGCATATTACGTGATTCTTATTTTAAATAAGTGTGCTTGAGTTACCTTGAATGGTAAGGGAAGCTTGGTTGGATTCTTCACTCCCCTCGGATGTAGATGACTCTTCTTGTTGCTCCGGTGTGGAAGATTATCTCTCCTCCCCCTCAATCCTTGAGGTGGAGACTTCTTCAACCTCCTCTACTTAAGACATTGAGTACCTCTCAACTTCTGATACTTCACGCTCTTGAGAGGATGATGAATTTGCTTCTTCGATCTTATTATCATCTCCACCTTGGGTAATTGAGCATTCTTCCTTGGTCTCATCCTCCTTGTCATTTTGGGTCGATGAGGGTTTTTCGTAGAGTTCGATCAATTTTCTCCACAGCTCCTTTGCATCATAGAATTATCTTAGGCTATACAATAAATCTTTAAGAATTGATTTAGCTAACATTAACATTACCTTTTTATTAATTTTGTATTTCTAATTTTGCTCCTCGATCCACTTCTTCTTCTTGAGAACTTTTCCTTTCTTATCCTCGGGAGAATCAAATCCATACACAATGCAAAGCCAATTGTCAAAGTCATTCATTAAAAAGTATGTCATTCTACCTTTCCAGTAAGTGAAGTCTTCACCATAAAAGATAGGTGGAACCGTGATGTCGTAGCCCAATTCAACTTTGGGCAACTTCATTCTTCTTCAACTACTCCTCTAGCATTGCTCCCTTAGTTGTTAATTATCCTTGAAGAGCGACCCGCTCGGATATCACTTGTTGGAGATCGTTTGATACACTAAAGGGGGGTGAATAGCGTCGATTTCGTTTTCTTCGATGGATCATGTTTGTCTACAAAGTGTTAGCACAACGAAAACAAAACATACAAAAAAAAGACAAACACACACGCACAATATACATAATTTTATGTGGTTCGAAACTGGGGTTTCTACTCAACGGCGACACTATAATGATCTACCCTCACTATGAATTTCTCCTTCTTAGTATGACATCAAAGTTGGAGAAATCTTGTATAAATTCTTACAACAATAAAAAAATACAACCAAATACACTAAGCAAATCAAAATACAAGTAAAAATATTTTACAAATGAGCTTTGATTACTTGATCACACTTTGGTTGCTTTGGATAGCTTGGAATGTCTAAAAAACATCAACTTGTCCCCTCCAAGATCACCAAGAACCGGCCACCATCTCCTCCCCATCGCAATTGATAAGCGGTGTTTGTCGTGGTACCATTACAAATTAATTACCAAACCCTCTCTGCACCAATATAGCATAGTGAATGGCCCGGATTGTTTTCCAACGAGTGTAATCGATAGAATAGTAAACTTATGATTTCTAATTATTGCTTTGGATTTTCTATTGAAAATGGGGTTTTGGAATATAAAAGGTTAATCTTACTGAACAGAAGACAATGCACATAATCAAACTCTAATCTAGCTAAACTACGATTGCGAAGAAATTAAACAAAACATAAAGTAAACAAACAATGCAATGCAACAAAAAAAAATGTGAGATAAATGAGAATTTCAAATATAATAAATCAATGACCTCCAACACCCGGAGTAGCGACCTCCCTCTCCTGCAATGATACGACTTGAACAACTTCCTCCGGCGGTGGATGCGGATGGCGCAAACTCCTAAATCTGAAAATATGGTGTTGTCTCCTTGCTCTCTCGAATCTGGTAAAGCTAGGAGACTGTCGTCGAGGCGGAACTCCTTCGTGAATCCACAAAAGGAGGGGAATATGGATGGATGTGAACCACTGCTCCAGCTGATGGTTGGCGCGGCTGCTCAATCGGTGCAACCCAAGGATGAATTGTGATGGCGGAGCAGTCCAATCGACACTGCAAGAATGAGGGGAATGCCGGAACGGAGGTGAAATCGCAGCTTCACGATGATGGAGGGTGGAGCTGCCAAATCAGCGTAGCCAAGGAGGGAATCTGAGGTGGAGCAGCCCAATCGACGCTGCAAGAAGGAAATGGAACGCTGGTGAAGAAGGGGACTCGCCTGAATCGCCACCGTTACTTGCTGCCGACAAGCTAGCAAAATCTCGGCATCTCGGTCGGCTGGTGAGGATTGGAGGCGATTGTCGCTAGTTGTCGAAAGGGGGGTCGCCGAAAGGAACTAAAGAAACCGTCGTCAACGCCCAGATGAAGAAGTCCGCTGCTCACGCATGAGGAGGAGGGCATCGCGTCGGCGCTCGCACGATGGAAGGGAAGAAGAAAATTGTGTTGCGTGATTCTGCGTGATGGAGGAAATGTTGATTTTCTTAAGCCAATTTCCTTGACCGTCCGATCGATGCCTCTTCAATCTCAGTCGTCCAACTAAAGCTAGATTAAATGCCTTGATTAATCGATTAAGATGGTGTGCATCCAACGACTCAAATTCCTCTGATTTTGAATGAATGGATATGATCCATCTGAAGGGATAATCATGATCATTTGAATCAGGATGAAGGCTAAGACGTTCATATCTAAATGTACCGACTGGATCTCTCCATATTTGGATAAATAGCTCAGAATCAAGCCGCTTTCATCGGATGATCTATATCGCTCGGATCTGATCTCTTGATTGAATTGCCCTTGATCACGATGAAGGGCTCAGATTAAGTCAGCTTGAAATGCACATTTTGGCCCTAGATAATTAAAGTTATATTTGATCCAACTTGAGTCTAGTCTATTGGCTCATCTTGATCTCCTACGAATAAGAGATAAAATTTGTATATAAGTTCAAAATTTAAGAGAATTTACAATAAAATTCAAAAGATGATTCAATTCATAAAACATGCAAATAATCAACAATTAAACACACGAGAGGATTAAAACAGTGATATTAAGGACCAAAATAATACGATAAAATGACAGTTATCAATTCTCCCACACTTTTTCTTGCACGTCCCGAGCAAGGAAAGAAAACTAAAAGTAAGCTGAAGATATATTTCCCTAGCAATTCCTAATCATACATAGAAATTTGTGGAAGAAAGTTACCTAGGATTATCAATTCTCAAAGACTCATGCATTCATGGACTAAAATCTTACATAGGTTAACAAACAAGGCAACTTCAATCCATTATGAATAAACTGAGAATGACTAAGCCTCACAAGGTAAGTGATGGTTTCTCTCGTTCACATAAGCATGTAATAGTGAAGTTCACTCAAGCTACTCATGGTTTATGCACTATCATATACTTGCTTTTCTTCTATCTTCACCACTATATACACATAAGAATGCACAATCACTGAAGGCTTATTAAGAATGTAAGGGACACATGAATACAAGAAAAATGACAATATGTGTGAAAGGAAAGAAAGGTAAGGAAGAGCTAAAGAAATGCAAGAAGATATGAAAATACTGGAATGCTACATAGATGAGTACAAAAAAGCATTGCCTTAAAAAAAATTTCTTCCGACCCAATAAACATGTAAACAACCCTTATCATATTCTTCAATACAAATCTACTCATGATCTATAATAAATCTCTTAATGATTGCAATAAGGGATGTCACTAATAAAAATACTATCACACAAATAAAAAATGGCACAACATGTCAAAATTTTCACAATACCTTTTTTTTTATTTCATGGGCACCCAAAAAAAATTTTATTTTTTTTCAAATTTTTTTTTTTGACATGTAGTGCACTTCCCTATGCTCCAACATCAAGCTTAGCTAAAAAGATAAAGAGCATGGCTAGCTCATGGTAATCAAGTATGACTTGCCTATGCTTACACTAAGTTTCCTTGAGCTACTCCTCTCCCCCATACTTAAATTTTTGTCCATCCTGGGCAAAACACTCATCTTGGAATATCCAAGTATTTCACATCCAGAAATAGAAATGGACAAGAAAGTAATGGAAGGAAAGAAACATAGAAATGATGAACGACTAGAATGTTATTCAATAAGCATGTGGCGACAAAAGAAGTGAAGAAAAACAAATGAGATTGCCTTCATAATAATCATACAAATCTATGGTTGTGTTGTCTCAAAAGAATCAAAGCAAGTTCTAGAGTTACAATAACCACAAGTGCATCACACACAAGCAATAAAAATAAGCTCAATCCTCACTAGGTAAATAAAAATAATCATCTCAATCTATCAACACAGAATTCATCACCAAATAGTAACCGCATACAATAAAATAATCCATTCAAGTCAATAAATCCCAAAATTCGACAATCAAATTTAACTATCTTTCATGACTTCTAAGAAGATATAAAGGAATGCATAGGAAATTCATTTCAAAATACGACTAAATAAAAACTCGTCAAACAAAACTTAACGACTATAACTAAAATAAACAAAGTAAAAGAAACGTATATACAAGGGAAATAAAAGAAAATGAGATGGAGCAAACTCCCCTGAGATCCTGGTGGTTAGAGAAGGTTTAGTAAGAGAAGTCACGCAAGTCGTGGGGTGCTCCGAGAGAAATCCTGTCCCCGTGGTTGAAGAAGATTCAGCTTTAACATCCACGCTGGGAGTGGGATGGACTGAACGGGGGTGAGCGCCTTCACGATGTTATCAAGATAGTATTGTGTTGCTCCCTCCAATATCATCACTTCATCATATGTAATCTCTGGTGGTCGGAGGAGATTCAGGAAAAGTGTCCAACCTTGAGGATAGATTATTGCATTTTTTGTTAGGGCCTTCATCAACAGAATTGTTAGGGACTCTGACTGAGATGGAAGTGTCCAGTCTGGGGGTCTCCAACTATCCACCACTTCCATGGGAATCAACTCAATATCTTCTGGATAATTTTGGTCAGGTTGACAAGTATGAGCACTATTATCTGGTAACTGGCCCTTTTCTTCAAAATAATCTAAGGCATAAACAGCATCACAGAGTAAATCCAAGTTGCTAGTATCATTATCCATATCATCTTCCACAACAGCAACTTCATCAATATCTGGAGCATCAGATAGTACATCATCACCATGCCCATCAGCAGAGGAGTCCTGTAGAGCTGCAGAAGAAGAAACATATCTATCACTAGCTCTGCAATCCATCTCCTCAAGCACATCCCTTCCATCAGAAATGATCTCTGGGGAAGACTAGGAGGAATCTTGTGCTTGTGTCTGACTAATGGATGATACAATTTGATCCAGCTAGATTTGCATGTTATGTATCCGTTGTTGTTATCGTTGATGATTATCACTGATTTGTTGTTGATGTTGTTGTAGCAATGATCCTAGCTGTAAAAGCTTTTCTAGTGTCTCTGTAGTTGACTTAGCTTGTTGGAATGGTTGTAGTCCATCACCCGCTGTGTCATCTTGTAATCCTAATGGACTCTTATAAGCTGAAAAATTCTGAGCCTTTTCCTGATGTGCTTCTTCATAATTGTAACTTGATTGATCTTCCCAATTGGACATGTAAGTATCAACAAAACATGGGGGTGGATAGCACTGAGCCAGTTGAGGAACATACTGTGGTGTGTGCCCATACCTGAAATCTGAATCAAAATTATGAAAAGATGTACCAGAAATTGAATTATACATGTCTTGCTGATAAGACTGATGATACTGAGGAAAAGGCTGATAATATTACGGCTGGTACTGATAATAATCATCTTCAGGTTGGTAATACTCTTGTTGTGCAGTGCCTGAATAATCAACATCACTGAAATCTCCAAATGACTGATAATATGGATCCATGTTTAACAAAATTTCCTGAAACACTAACAAACAAATCAAAAGACACAGGAAGTATACATGATAAAATACATGGATATATAAGAGAATAAAAGAATGAAGCCCTAAACAAAAATTTTGGATTTTTGATTTTTTTTTTCAGAAAAATGGATAAACAATCCTAAGTCTACCAAACACCATTACACTCCTCAGCAACGACGCCAAATTTGATAAGCGGTGTTTATCGTAGTACAGTTACAAATTAATTATCAAATCCTCTCTACACTAATATAGCATAGTGAATGACCCGGATCGTTTCCCAATGAGTGTAATCGATAAAATAGTAAACTTAGGATTTCTAATTATTGCTTTGGGTTTTCTATTGAAAATGGGGGTTTGGAATATAAAAGGTTAATCCTGTTGAATAGAAAACAATGCACATAATCAAATTCTAATCTAGCTAAACTACGATTGTGAAGAAATTAAACAAAACATAAAGTAAACAAACAATGCGATGCAATAAAAATAAATGTGAGATAAATGAGAATTCCAAATATAATAGATCAACGACCTCCAACACCCAAAGCAGGGACCTCCCTCTCCTGCAACGACTACGACTCGAACAATTTCCTCCGATGGTGGATGCGGATGGTGCAAACTCCTAAATCTAGAAATCTAGTGGTGTTTCCTTGCTCTCTCGAATTCGGTGAAACTAGGAGACTATCGTCGAGGCAGAACTCCTCCGTGAATCCACAAAAGGAGAGGAATACGGATGGATGTGAACCACTGCTCCGGCTGATGGTTGGCGCAGCTACCCAATCGGTGCAGCCCGGGGATGAATTGTGATGGCAGAGCAGCCCAATCGACGCTGCAAGAATGAGGGGAATGCCGGAATAGAGGTGAAATCGTAGCTTCACGGCGATGGAGGGCAGAGCTACCCAATCAATGCTGTCAAGGAGGGAATCTGAGGTGGAGCAGCCCAATCGGCGCTGCGGGAAGGAAATGGAATGTCGGTGAAGAAGGGGACTCGCCTAAATCGCTGTCATTACTCGCTGCCGACGAGCTGGCGAAATCTCGGCATCTCGGTTGGCTGGCGAGGATTGGAGGCGATTGTCGCTGGCTATCCGAAGGGGGGTCACCGGAAGGAGTTGAAGAAACCGTCGTCGGTGCCCAGATGAAGAAGTCCGATGCTCGCGCGTGAGGAGGAGGGCGTCGTGTCAGCCTCGCGCGATGGAAGGGAAGAAGAAAATTGTGTCGCGCAATTCTGTGCGATGGAGGAAATGTTGATTTTCATAAGCCAATTTCCTTGACCGTCCGATCGATGCCTCTTCAATCTCAGCCATCCAACTAAAGCTAGGTTAAATGCCTTGATTAATCGATTAAGATGGTGTGCATCCAATGGCTCAGATTCCTCCGATTTTGAATGAACGGATCTGATCCATCTAAAGTGATAATCATGATCGGACGAATATGGATGAAGGCTAAGACGTCCAGATCTAAATGTATGGACCAAATCTCTCCAGATCTAGATAAATGGCTCAGAATCAAGCCGCTTTCATCGGATGGTCCATATCGCTCAGATCTGATCTCTTGATTGAATTGCCCTCGATCACGATGAAGGGCTCAAATTAAGTCAGCTTGAAATGCCCATTATGGCCCTAGATGAAGTCATATTTGATCCAACTTGATTCTAGTCTATTGGCTCATCTTGATCTCCTACGAATAAGAGATAAAATTTGTATATAAGTCTAAAATTTAGGAGAATTTATAACAAGGTCTAAAAGATGATCCAACTCATAAAATATGCAAATAATCAACAATTAAACACACGAGAGGATTAAAACAGTGATATTAAGGACCAAAATAATACGATAAAATGACAGTTATCAACAACTTCTTATAAAGCACATCTCGAGTTATTTTTCCATCGTCCAATCCACTGCTCTTTCTTAGCAGTCAACTAGTCATAGTATCGTTGTCTCACAACTGCTTAATCCACGTCAGATTAAGTTGAACAGTCGACTGTCATAAGCTAGTAGTCAGCTGCCGAATAATCTGTGCCCTGACCACTTAATTTCAATCGACTGCTCAATCCTAGTAGTCGACTGTTAGTGGTCAATCGACTGCTAAACTCTAATAGTCGACTGTCAAAATCACAGATCAGCAGTCGAGCCTCATTCAACTTCACAACCAGTTGACTGGTCATAATCTCAATAGACTGCTTGAGTCAACTAGGCCTTCAAAGTGTCAAACACTCGATCAGTCGACTGTTAAATCTCAACCACGAGGTTTAATCCAAGTATGATCCCCTCATACTTGATTGACCATCCTTAATCTAGACCTAAGTCTTCTAGCCACCTCCATCAGTCTCACATCTTTAGGGTCCATCTGAATCCTCCACGAGTCTTTTACCTTTCGCGTTAGCCTTCATATGCTTCCATTGACTATGTCGAATCTCCTTTGTCAAGGTTTATTTGGACTTATATATGCTGTCAAGACTACATGCTTGGACTTTACGCTGTCAAAAATATCACCCTTGGACTTTTCAATTGTCAAACCTCAATACTTAGACTTCCACCGTCAAGATTATACACTTAGACTTACGTGGCCAAGACTTCAAAATGGACTTTCTTTACCAAGACGTCAAACTTGGACTTTTCAATTGCCAAGATGATTCTTGGAATTCTTAATTGCCAAGACCATTCTTGGACTTCTCAATTGTCAAGATCATTCTTGCACTTTCCCTTGTCAAGTCTTCAAACCTGGACTTTCCGTGCCAAGACCATTCTTGGACTTTCCATGTCAAATATCTAAACTTGAACTTCCACTAAGTCTCACTCTATTTTGGTCAACTTTGATTTGAGATTTAATTGCTTCAATAATCTTCCCCAAATAATCTCCCCATATAACCTTGAATATTCAATTATCCACTAGTTATATGGTCAATATATAGTCAAATTATATCTAATCGTATTAACAAACATCAAAACATTACTCGAGTCTCATTCGAGTTTGTTCAACATTGATCCGGGGCCTATTGCACCAACAAGATGAGTTATGTAGCATACAACTCATCCATGAGCACCTCCAATCTTCATTATTCACCATCCGATCCTTTAAGATTCAAAATTTGAGTTACAATGTACACTTGATAGGACGATGGATAATAAAGATGTTCATGGATGCTCTCAAATGATTAATATATATATATATATATATATATATGTAAATTATTAATCGTTTGAGAAATGTCTAAAATATCTCTGAGTTTGCTTTTGGAAATTAGAAGATATAATTGAACATTATTAATTATTCTAAAAGACTTAAATTTTCTTAAAATAAAAAATGGCTATAAATATATTATGAAATTTATATTAACTATTTTTTAAAGTTGCATATCTTCCGTAATTAATTAGTCTAAATTTGATAGACCATATATAAATATGGAACCGTCACATTAGCGGTCCCCCACTGCTGCATCTACATGTGGAAACGGATAAATCAGATCTCATGTGGCTAGCGCAGAAATACGGAGTCATCGGTAGTCTGGTCGTTACCTCTAAGAATCGACTCATTGCCCTTTCAAACCTTAACACGGTTTCGCTAGCCATCTGAGTTTGTCCTGAGGGCTATTTAATCTTACGTATAAGCTAACAATAGACATAGATGAGAATTATGCTCTTGTTTTTTTAACATAAATATGATTTTATTTTTATTAGTACCTTTTTATTTATTCATTTTCACTATTTATTTAGTAGTTAATTTAAAACCAATTCCTTATTTATTTACCTATAATTATTTTTTTTATAATATTACATAATTCTTATTTATTTTATCAATTTTGTCCTAGTTTCTTTAATATTTTATAATTGTTTCATTTTGATAATGTGTTTCAAACACTATTTTACAGATATTTGAGCTTTTAAAAAAATATTTTAATTTATTTATCTTAGTTTTTAAAAATGAATTTTAATATTTTTTAATTATAAATTTTAAATATTTTATTGAAATTTAAAAAAAAATTTATTTGAATGCTTTTGTTAATATTTTTTAAACCTGCTTTTAGCTTTTTTTGAAACTACTTTCTCTGGCCAAACTTTTTTGTGAATTTTTTAATTTAGACTTTTCATTTTTAAAAAATCATCCAAACTTTTTATATTTTCTAAAGAAAATGTTTGTATTATAAAATACAATATATAATGACTGTCAACCCATGTGACAATATAATGTTTACCTACACAGGTATAATTTTTATATCAAAATGACTGAATATTTTATATTTGATTTATATATGCACAATACATGGCAAATAATTTGTAATAAAAGAAACATGCTCAAACAAACATATAATTTAAAATCTTAAAACGATAACAAGACAGATCTAAAGGTTTTTAAAATGCAACGCTGATTGTGTAAAAACTATGAATTAATGTTGGTAATTATTTTAGGTTTGTAACTAAGCGATCATTTAAAATTTAAACTTATATGTTAGCTTAACTATTGGAAATATAACAATGAAATACCGAAGGCGAGTAATAAGTTATTTCAAAATATTATGCAAGAAAACATGATAAAAAATAATAATAATAGGTAAGAAAACAGTGATAGATTAATCATAAAAAATTAAAGTGCAAAGAGAAGCAATAGTCAACGAACAACTAGCTATGCACTGGACAAGTCGTGTGTAGATTATATTGCATGAAAATCAACTTACTATTACAAATAGACAAGTCATGTGTAGAGAAATTCTACATTGAATAATAAACAACTCATATTCAAGAAATATATAGAACTTTATATAGTGTGTATATAGAGAGAGAATATTATCCTATATAATTTACTCGTAAGTGTTAAATACGAAAAATTTAAAATATTAAATTTAATGGCAAAAAATTTAAGGAAGATAATTCTGAAAATTTTTCGGGATTTTTAGAGAATTTTGAGAATTTTTCCGGAATTTTTCTGAATTTAAACGGGACTTGTACGAGATATTTACAGGGATTAGAAAAATAGACTTCTACAAGGCCTATTTAGATTAACCGTTATTGAGGAATTAATAAGTTTATTAACCTAAGGTTTAAAGAGAAAACCTAAGTTTTCTTTTCCTCATTTTTCTTCCACGCCGCAGCCACCAATTTCCTCGCGATTTCCTTCCTCGCGAAAATTCTATCTCAACGCGATCCTTCTCTTCACCGCGCGATCTCCTCTTCTCGTGATTCCTCACCGCGACCTCCTCTCCGCCGCACCTAATCTTCCCTCTTCCGCTCCTGTTCCTTCTTCCTCGCGGCAAGCAACGGCGATCGACCTTGATGGTGCCCACAGGCGAGTCGACGGCGAGCACGCAAGCTGGGAGGTGGCGTCGGTGGCGGCTGCCCCTTGTTCTAACCTAGGTTCACGATCTTCGCCGGAGCTAGAGGTTCTGCGCATGGGATTAGGGCAGTCAGGTTGTTAAATACGGAAAAAATTTAAAAATGTAAAATTTAATGGCCAAAGAATTAAGGAAATAATCCTGGAAACTTTTCGGGATTTTTAGGGAATTTTAGGAATTTTTCCGGAATTTTTCTGAATTTAAACGGACTCCGTACGAGATTTTTACGGGGATAAAATAAATAGGCTTTTGTGGAGTCTATTTAAGGGTTATTAACTTAAACCGAAAAATCTAAATCTAAAATTTCCTTCTTTTTCTATTTTCTCACGACTTCCTTGGCGGTTCCTTCTAAGCCTCTTCTTCTCCGCCGCGCTGGCATCGTTTTCCCCCTTCTCATGCTCTCTTCTCCGTAGGTCTTTTCTTCGGCCAAGACGAGCGTGCCACCTGACCCGTCCGCCCGATGCCTCTCTCTCTCCGCAGCAGGAAGTCTTCTTCTCCCTCCCCGCGTCGGCCACGGGCAGTCTTCCTTCGTCGTCACGCCTAGGTCTAGCAGTCGCTCGCCGGCGCTAGCGCTTGCCTTCCATCGCTTCTTCTCTCTCGCTTCGCCGTCACCAACGCCTTCTCCTTCTCGGCGAGTTTCTACCAGTAGCTAGGTAAGGGGCTTGTTCGAATTTGCACAGCATTTATCATCTAGAAGGTCTAGATTCTGCAATTAAAATGGATGCCATTTCGTTTTCGGATTTTGCCAATAGTGATTTTGTAGGTCGTCTGTCTTATAAATGATAGTTAAGTTCCTTGACAGAGCCGCTGGGATATATTTAGGATGGGCTGAATTTGGTGTTGTCGGCTGTGAATTTAAGAAATTGAGTTGGGGATTCGATTTGGGGGTGGATCTATTTTTGGGTTGTGATGAGATTTTAATTAGGGTGATTAGATCCCTAAATTGGTGTAATTAGGAGTTGTGAGGTTTCGTTTGGAAGTTGTACATATGATGATAGGGGTTGAGACATTTTATTCGAGTAATTGGACGAAAAGACTGTTATATTAGGTGGAAGGTGATCGACATTTTATTAAGCCTTTGGGTTAATTGGGTTATGTAAGAAATCGATTTAGTATTCGATTTGTCGTTGAATTGCTTTTTGTGCTTAATTATAGTTATGCTATATGCAGGTTTCGGTCACGAGGCAGGTCCCTAGTCGTGACGATTTGGTTCTTTTTGCGGATATATATTCAGGTGGGTATTTTGACTTATCTTTTAGATATAGTCATTGTTGATATGCTAGTTAGGATAGCTTACAATAATTTTTCATGTTTATATGTCTGGTATGCTTTTGGTGCCTACTTGATACATGCATGTGATATGATATGATTATATTTCCCTGTTTGATTTGGATCATAGTACTTGGATTAGGGATATGTACATACTGATTGTATATATTATTCGGATAGGTATTTTGAGTAGGATTGACATGCTTTAGTATCATGCATCATCTTGCATGATTGCATGCTGGCTGGACGGGGTTCCATTATTGTTGAGCCCGCAGCCAGTTACATGGCCTGCACACACTGCCACTCATGGGTTAGTGGTACATCAGAAGGGTGTGTTCAGTTGCTCTGTCAGGCTCCGCTGGTCTGCTCATGGGTAGCGATGAGGCAACGTGGTAGCGGGCAGGGATCCCTCCTATGGTCTATGACACCGGGAGATGAGAGCTTAGCTCCCCCACTCTGTTTGGGGCAGGAGGATAGGTGTACTCCGATAGCATCCTGTCCACTCGGTCACTCAGGAGCAGTGATAGCAGAGTGCACAGTTGTCATAGCCCTACCCACTCGGCTTCATCATCGCGTGTGAGGCGGCTGACTGGCGTCAGGGGTGACCATGTCATTAGCACGACATGCACTTTGCACAGATTACATTTGTATTGTGTTTGCTGCATTTTTATTGATGCCTTGGATGTGCATATGATTGTCATACATACAGGATACATATTTATATATATATGGTGAGGACCTTATTACTTCTAGTCAGGCACATGCTCCTATATCAGGGTAGGAGATTCAGGTAAGTACAGTCCTTTTGTATTTCTTGCTTGCATACCCTATTTATGTGAGACTGTACTGACATGATTTTTATTATTAGCTATACCTTACTTTGCATATCTACTATACCTGCTGAGTTCTTTGAACTTACCCCATTGATTTATATCTATTTCAAGATGAAGCTGTCAGGAGAGTGCAGCTGCCGGACCCCACTCGTCGTAAATGTCTGATTTGGATATTTGTTTTATGGTATTTGGATTTTGATTAGAGACATGTTTAGGATTAGTGGTTGATATTTGTATTCGTAGATTTTTGGTGTCCTTTTGGACTTTTATTCGGTTTTGTTGGATTAGTTTTGGTGGGTATTCCTGCCCAGATGGCAGATGGGGTAAGTATAGTTGTGATAGATATTATGCATTTATTTTGGTTGATGGCCAGAGGCCTATTTTATTAACTGCGTGTGAGTTTGGATTCCGGTCGTGTTGACCGATGTATTGTGGTCATGTAGGCCTTGTATGTAAATCGGGATTGTCACCCGTACAGGGGAGATGTTGCCGGATTTTCGTCTGGCGGGGTCTCCTTCGGGGCGTGACACAGGTGGAGACTACTGCCGGTGTGGGAGTTGCCCTTCTGGTTGGTGGTCGCCGGAGCAAGGTAAGGGATGCTCTTTTTCTTCTGATCTTGGACGAGATCTGAGTTCTAGCGGTGATTTTCTTTGGTTGAGCATGATATGTTGTGTTGGCAGTGGGTTGCTCCGGCGAACAGCGAGATAGGAGAAATAGGAGAGTCGCCGGTGAAGATGCAGATTTAGGTATAGCTTTTGATTTCTCCTTCTTGCATCTGCCATTAAGCGTTTTGTAGGTAATGGTGCTCGGTTTTGGAGGTTGAATGGTTGTTGGTGATCAGATGCAGGTTGTTGATGGCTGGAATTAGGGCAGTGGAGTTGGCATTGGGTTTCTGTTTCGGCAAACCATGAGGATTAGGGGAAACTGTCGTCGGTGGATTCCCAAAGGCAGGTAAATCTCGAACTAGCTCTTTCCTTGGTTGTGAAGGCAGTGGAGGTTGTGAGTGAAGGTTGAGTGAGCTGTGAATTGGAGAATTTCATGGTTGTGGGCTGGAGTTAGGCCGGCTGTGAATGGGTCTGAGGGGTGGTGAGGGCTGAGATGTTTCAATTAGGATGGTTAGATTCCTAATGTGGTGAATAGGGGTTGAGGCACAACAACCTTGCCGACGGATTGTTATTGCCCGGAGCTTGGTAAGCTTGATCTATCTTCTCTTTTTATTAGTTGTAAATTGATATATGATGGGTTGTTAATTTCGGTGTGAAGTTGATCAATTTTTGTAATTATTTATGGAGGATTGATTAGGTTAAATGGGATAACTAGATCAATCTAATTGATCGGGATTTTATTAAGCATTTGGGTTAATTGGTTTAAGTCCGAAATCGGCTTAGTATTCGATTTATTGGTGGATTGCATTTTATGCTTAACAATAGTTATGCTATATGCAGGTTTCGGTCACGAGGCAGGTCCCCGGTCGTGACGATCTGGTTCTTTTTGTGGATATTTTATCAGGCGGGTATTTTGGACTTATCTTTTAGATATAGTCAAGTTGATATGCTAGTTAGGATAGCTTGTAATAATTTTTATGTTTATATGCCTAGTATGATATATGCCTACTTGATACATGCATTTGATAGGATATGATTATATCTTATCTGTTTTATTTGGATCATAGTTACTTGGATTATGAATATGTACATATTAATTGTGCATATTATTCGGATAGGTGTATTTAGTTGGTTACATGCTTTAGTATCATGCACCATCTTGCATGATTGCATGCTGGCAGGACGGGGTTCCTTTATTGTTAAGCCTGCAGCCAGTTACATAGCCTGCACACACTGCCACTCATGGGTTAATGGTACATCAGGAGAGTGTGTGCAGTTGCTCTGTCAGGCTCCGCTGGTCCGCTCATGGGTAGCGATGAGGCAGCGTGGTAGCGGGCAGGGATCCCTCCTCTGGTCTATGACACCGGGAGATGAGAGCTTAGCTCCCCCACTCTGTTTGGGGCAGGAGGATAGGTGTACTCCGACAGCATCCTGTCCACTCGGTCACTCAGGAGCAGTGATGGCAGAGTGCACAGTTATCATAGCCCTACCCACTCGACTTCACCATCGCGTGTGAGGCGGCTGACTGGCGTCAGGGGTGACCATGTCATTTGCACGGCATGTATTTTGCATGGATAGCATTTGTATTGTGTTTGATGCATTGTGATTGCTGCCTTGGATGTTGCATATGATTGTCGTGCATACATGATACATATTTGTATATGGTGATGACTTTGTTTCTTCTAGTATGGCACATGCTCCTATATCAGGGTAGGAGATTCAGGTAAGTACAGTCCGTTTGTATTTCGTTCTTGCATACCTTATTTATATGAGACTGTACTGACATGATTCTTATTGTTAGCTATATTTTGCTATACATATCGACTATACCCGCTGAGTTCTTTGAACTTACCCCGTTGATTTATATCTATTTTAGGATGAAACTGTCAGGAGAGTCCAGCTGTCAAACCCCACTCGTCGTGAAAGTTTTTATTTGTTATTTGTTTCTATAGTTTGGATATTTTGATTAGAAGACATGTTTAGGATTGGAGTTGGATATTTGTATTCGTGGATTTTTGGTGTCCTTATGGACCTTTATTCGGTTTTGTTTCGGTATTCCTGCCCAGATGGCAGAAGGGGTAAGTCTAGTTATTGTGGACTGGTTACCATTTACTGTGATAGTTGGCCAGAGGCCTATTTTATTACCTGCGTGTGTGTTTGGATTCCGGTCGTGTTGACCGATGTATAGTGGTCGTGTAGGCCTTGTATGAAAATTGGTACTGTCACCCGTACAAGGGAGATGCTGCCGGATTTTTGTCTGGCGGGGATTCCCTCGGGGCGTGACAGTAAGTCTCTTTATTATTCACCGTCTAATCGGATGTGTATATATATAGGGTGACGCTCGATACACAATAACGAGGAATGCAGAGTAACTCCATCGACAAAGCAAGCACAATAACGGAGAATACACAATGTTTCTTCCTATCAGAGAAGAATGGCACCCTCGCTGCTTGGCATCGCCGTCGAGTGGTCGGATTTCGACCGTAGTTCGATCCGGATATGATTGTGATCCGACTGATGTCGGAGTCTGGTCGGACCGCAATCAGATTCCAATCAGATTACGGTCAGAATCTAACCAAATTACAATCGCCAGTGTTGCAGTCGCTAGCAGCCGCAATCGGGTCCGATTCCAATCGCATTCCGATCGAAATCCGATCGCAATCCAGTTGATCAGATGACGACGACATTTATGATGGCGATCCTGACAAGTTCAAGGATTGAGTTATAGTGTTCATTGGAGAAGAAGTTACATACGACAAAAGTATTGTGTATTATCCATTACTGTGCAATCTCATTTGATCTACACAACTCATCCGTGAGCACCCATGAGCATTTCGATTATCCACTGTCTGATCAGGTGCTCACTATAGTCAATCCTTAAACCATAAAGAATCGCATGGTGAATATATATATATATATATATATATATATATATATATATATATATATATATATATATATATATATATATATATATATATGAGTTTTAATCGGATATGCGCCCAAACCGTCCACGACATGTCGACCCACCGCCACTGTCGCCGTCGTCGCCGCGTCGTCCGACCACCTCCGGCCACCGGACCTGGCGCGATCGACGTGCACCTCGCCAGCGGGGCTCGGGCGGCGCCGGATTCTGATCGCAATTCAATCAGAATTCGACGATTTCGTGGCCGGCAGTTTCGCAGCCACTGCCGGGCGATCCTTCCTCGATCAGATTCTGGCCGCGATTCGGCCGGAATTCGGCCCGATCGCGGCTGGCAGTGGCCGTGAAACTTCCGGCCACAAAATCGCCGGATTCCGACCGAATCGCGGTCAGAATCCGACGCCGCCAGAGAGGTGCGCGTCGATCGCGCTAGGTCCGGCGGTCGGAGGTGGCCGGACAACACGGTGGCGATGGCGGCAATGGCGGTGGGTCGCCGTGTCGCGGACGGGCGCAGACGGTTCGGGCACGTATCTGATCAAAACCGATATATATATATCATTCATAAACATTTTTATTATTTATTGTCCGATCATCTAAGATTCAAAGATTGAACTATATATATATATAATTATTACCAGCTATGCACTATAAACTTGCATGCACTCACCTATTAATTCTTTCCGACTAACACTTAACAAGAGCATGGCCTTACTCAAATGCTGACTGTATTGCATATAACACAAATACTTTTCTCATATTTAGAGTCTACAAAACGAGTATAGCTTGTGACTGAACATAGAAGCAAGGGTTAACGAGCCTATGAAACAGGCTAAGGCCTTTAGACAGCTTAGCGCATATCACACATTATTGCATTCATGCTTACGAGATGTTGTCATAAATCAGTAACAACCATATATACTCTTAGAATTCAAATGAGAGTAAGAAATAAATCCAAAGATTTAACTAGAAAGAAAAGGAACCTTATTGTAAACAACGAGTTGAACTTGATCACTTGAAAAGAGCCATGCAAAAGGGAAACTTATATATGTCGATCAGATGTCGCTTACTCAGATAAACTATAAGCCTTTGCTACACTTTGAACTGCAGCCAAGCTCAACTCGTCGATATCATCCACTGAAAGGGGAGTAGAGATTGTTAGAGAGGGAGAGATGGTTCATATTTGCCCTATAGCAAATCACTAATACACCACGTACGTCAATGACTAGAGCCAACCTAGCTAGGTCACCATCTCACACACATGCATGGATGGGTCTCAAGTTGATCAAATCCCTGCAGCTTAATTGGTCCATTAATTCTAAAGGGAGAAGAGGTGTTGGGTGCTTTGTCGCATGCAGAGCCGTACCTAAAATTTAAAGGGTCCGAAGCGAATTTTAAAAAATATATTGATGAATTATTTTTGAGCTCTTTATATTTTTTTTTGGGCCCTTTTAAAGAGGCATTTAACCTCTTTGGCCTTACATTAGATACGGCCCTGGTCGCATGCAGTTGATGAAGGAGAGAAGGTTGCGAATTAACCATTTTCATTAATTGTTCCATGTGTGAGATTTGCATGGAGAAGTCAATCTTATCCTTAATTTATGACCTCCTGACTATATATGCCAAAGGCCTTTATACTTAGGTCTAACCCTAGTTAGTCCATCGGCACAACAAAACCAAATTGAAATATAACGTAAGTGTTCTGACGTATGACCGATCCTCTACTATAATTACAATTTTTAAAAAGAGACAAGTACACCAGGAAAAACTCAAAAATACCATATTATTAATGCTGTTTATTACTATAATTAATATTATATATATCGTCTTCAAATTAAAAAGAGTATTTATTCTCCTTTCGGAAAGTATATTCTGGCTCTCATGGTTTTGCATGCCGCACTGCAAGCTGCTCTGGAAAGTAAAAATAACCTGATTAATTATATATTGCAATTAACGCAATATAGCATGGCCACTTGAGGCAACATAGTCAGTACAAGGAGAAAGATTTTGTTGGCAAATCCAGATTTCTTATGATCATACTCCTGTAGGCTTCATAATTAAGAAGTTTCCTGACAGAATTCATAACAACTCTCAAGCAATAATGTAGTAATGCTCTTTTACATCAACATGCAATGCTACAGCTCACCTCTCATTAGCTCCCTCACGTAGGTGAAAAAAATTTTCCATTAACTCATCATTTTGCCACATGATCTGTGTCCTTCCCACTTCATGTTGTCTCTTACTGGTGGAGAATCCATAAACAAAAGCTCCCCCGGTTTCCCATCAACTCCAACAGCAAAAGACATTCGTCAACCAGAAAATGATGAACCTGACAAAAATTGCACCGTTCGTTTCTCTATAAATAGGGTTCAAATGCCCACTACCAAGCTCATCGATGAAACCTGACGACGCCATTAATTCTTAAGCTCCACCTTGTGCTCAACATCGTAATGCTCATGAAGTTGGTTGTGCTCGTTGTTCTTGGAGTTGTCCTTGCAAACTCATGTTCAGCGATGCCGAGGAAAGCGTTGGCGGAGGGTGAGAACCGCAGTGGACAGGCTCAGGCAGATCAAGCAAGTGGAAGCTTTGACGACTCTGATGCAAACATGACCAACCACCATCGAATACCTAGAGATCAGTACAACAACTACGTAAACAGTCCGTATGTGCCTGGAACTGATGCCGATGTGGGCAGTACTATTAACGGTTGAAGACGTGGTTCTTCTCGTTGTAACTTAAATATATACATGGTTGTGCTTTAGTAGAACAAGTAGACACTAGCTATGGCTTTCTGGCCATGTATGGATGTCGACGCCTGACATGTGTACATAGTAAATAAAAGGGCCAGTTTTGTGAAATACATAGATTTATAGTTTGACAAAGAGAGAGAGAGAGAGAGAGAGAGAGAGACGAACAATAAACAGTTAAACGGAGACTAAGCATTAACTGCGACATGAAATAATACATTCACAAACAGCACCGTTAACATAAATACTTTTGAAAAAAATATATATATGAAACAGAATTGTGTTCCTCTCTCTATCTCGTATTTCTTGCTCTTTGATTTTGATTTGCATATATATATTTTTTTTCATATGTACATATATATCGAATTTTATCAGTAAGAAAATTAGAAAATCGATCAGTAGATCTTGCATGTCAAAAATCTGCAGTAGTTTGTTATGAGTTCATGTCTATGTACAATAGACTTTTCTTTTCAAATGTATATAGCAATTAATTTTCAAAATTTTCCATATAGTAAATATTAACTAATATGCAAGTTTTAGCTAACAAAATTAAGATGAAGAACACTGATAGTTATAAATAAATTAAATTCTAAGTTTTTTTTTTTTTACTAAAAGCCAGGGGGTTAAATTTATATAACTCCCCTGTTAGGAGGAGCTTAACTTTGTTGCTCTCCCACTAATGAATGTATAGTTTAATATCTGATGTGCTTTGAGGAATTACAAAAAAAAAAAATTAAAAAACAGGTGGTATTTTACTACATATCAATGAGGTGATTATCTCTATTATTTAAATTTTCTCATGGTTTTATTGTGTATTGTAGTGAACTTGTCAATTTGGTGGTTCAGCATGGCAGGACAATGGGGAGGGGATGTAGATTGTGACTCAATTTGTTATTGGCACGCCCTTTCCGAATGTTCATTGTTTATTAGCAATTTTCTTTTTAGATATATAACTATATATCTTGGTCTCATAATAAAAAATCACTTCAATAATTTTGAGATTCGCTGAGCTATCAATGCCTTGTAACTCTTTAGAGGAGAAAAGAGGATAAGATAGAGTTTGAAATAGGTTTTTTTTATATATATATTTAAAGTAGGAATGTTTGTAGGGATATCTATTATAAGGATCGGGAGGCAAATTTAAGGGTTACACAACCCTTTATTTTAAATTTAAACTTGGAAGGATGTTTTTGGAAAACAACCATTGTTGTTCACTGCCTTGCATGCATGCTTGAAGAATTTTATAAGAGGCATTCCAAATAAAATTTGTGCAATGTTACAATCTATTTGGATAAAAAGAAAAGTGACTTGATTAAAATAAACATGTTTCTTTATCTGAAAAAAAAAATAGATTTGTAAAGTAAAAAAAAATATTTAAATAAATCTTAAGATATGTCTAAATTAGATATGAAAAATAGATGTTTCATAAATCATAGAGCCCATCTCGTAGTTTCTAGCTCGTTCATTTCGCAAAATACCAATAATTTATTATTATCAGTGTCAACTTACAAATTAAAATTGATTATACTTTTTTGGTGCAAAAATTAAAAAAAGTCGATCTTCTTATTTTCATTATTAGAAGAGATCGAATTCTATTTTGAAAAAAGAAAATCAACACACATCGTATCTTATTTTTCATTCTTTAACTAAAACTAGTATAATATAAAATAATTTTAATTAATATTTTTATAAATAATTTTATTTAAAGTATTTTATGCAATAATAATTTTTATTATAATAATATTAGAGCGGTTAATTTTTAAGCAATTTTAATTGCTGTTGAAGCAGTTTGATTCAAAATATTATTATAACTGCTAGAGTAAAAGTTATTTTTAAATAAAAATATGATATGTTTTTAAATAATATTAGATCGTGGCCGCCGCCTCACACTGATATTTCTCTTTTGCTTTTTCTTTCAGTAAATGCTTCTCTAGATTCTCTCTCGTGGTCCCACGCTATTCGCCCTCAAATCTGTGCAAGATTGTTGCTAATCCATTTTTCAATCGGCAATTTAACAAAGGACACACTAAAGTTAAGTTTAAGATTGTCTTAAAAAATATCTCATAGTTTAAAATGTTCAAAAATAAATACATCTTTTTTCCATTTTATTTCTCTACAAAAATTGTCTTCTCTTTTCTCGATCCTTTGCATGTAAAAAAAAATTCCAACTATTTTTTTTCTTTTCTCTTTTCCAATAAAATTAAACATTTCTCTTTTCATTGTATCATGTAATAATTATTATGGTGTTATTGTCCCACAGATACGGTGTATTGATAAGTCAATAGAAAAATTTATACAATAGATAAGGATCAATTCCAGAGTCGGCCTAAAACTCTACCCTGGATTCAGATGGACATTCACTGTCTTACCAATCACATCTAGAGCATAATCCTTCCGTGATTTACTCCCTCTCGAATACTAGGGGGTCGGAGTGTGGGGGCCGCTAGCTAGGTTGACAGTTCAAACCTTTTGCACAATTATTATATTGTTATTTTTAAAAAACAATGCCACAATTTAATTATATTAATACTACATTTAATCTTTGAAAACCTTTTGATCACTATTGTAAAAGACTTCGAGCTAATATTTTTTTATATATATAGACTATAGGATATTTCATAAATATATACACTTGGAATAAGTTCGATCGAAACTACTTAGGTCCATTAATAGATTTCGATCGAAATTTATTGATGGACGTAGGGGATTTGGATTTTTAAAAAGTTGAGATATAATGGAAGAGTGAAGTCATTTATAGTGTTCATGTCTTGTTTTGACATCCTTACGATAAATTAAGCATCAATTAAATCCCCCCCTTTATATACATGAACAACCACAGGTAGTGTTAAATACAGAAATTTAAAATACTAAATTAAATGGCCAAAATTTAGGAAAAATAATCCTAGGAATTTTTCGGGATTTTTGGAGAATTTTAGGAATTTTTTCTGGATTTAAACGGAGTTTGTACATGGTAGTTACGGGGATAAGAAAAACAGGCTTTAAAAAGGCTTGTTTGGATTATCTGACCTAAGGTTTTAAATAGAAAACCTAGGTTTTTCTATTTCTTCTTTTTCCTTCCTGACGCGCAGCTCGATCGGTTTCTTCCTCACGGGTTCTTCTCTCGCGACGCCTTCTTTTCCCCCTAATCCCGATTCTCCGTCCGCTCTCTCGTCGTCGTCGGTCGCCGACCTCCGTCGCAGCTCCTCCGCCACTTCGATCAACTTTTGGGTATCGATCCATCGGTTGCTACTTGCCCCATCTTCGCCGTCGCTTGACTCCTCCCGCTCTCAATCGCGCGCCGCATCGTGCGTCGGCTGCTCCTGCTTGCGACGGCATCACCAAGCAGCCAACGCCGCCGCCTTTTTCCCTGCGAGCACCGCTGCCCCTTTTGCCTCATCGCCCACGCCACTCGTGCATAGCGCCAACCAGCCGTCGGTGCGACTTGCCCTACACCGCAACCTCGCTCTGTCGCATTTGTCGCTTCTCTTCGCCCTGGTTGTTGCTCCCGCACCGATGCATGCCATCGAGCCATCACTGCCGCTAGGAATTTCACCACGGTCTAGCTGATTCCGGTGTCCGTCGGGAAGGAGAAGGTTCGGCTTTAGCGTATCAATTAAGTGAGTGAATTGGTAGGATGTTGTTCATTTGATTTTGGTTTATCATATTTAATTAATTTATTTGCTATGATTAATCTGTTAATTGAAATCAATTAAATTAGCTTAAGTTTGATTAAATAGTTTGGGTTAAATTGAATTGTTGTTTGACAAATAAAATCTGGATTTAATTAGATTTTGATTAATCGGGTAATGTGATAGAGGGGTGTTGTGGAACTATGAGTTAAGGTAATTGATATAATTAATTAGTTAATTAAAATAGAGTAATTAATCGGTTGAATGGATTAATTATAACTTGAGTTGAAAGTAGTAAATCCTGATTGGAAGATAAATTGATTCGATTAGAGGTTTCATCCACAGGCATGAAGGTTTCACTTTTCGAGCATTATATCAGGCGGGTATTTTGACTTATCTTTTTGATATAGTCATGTTGATATGCTAGTTAGTTATAGCTTGCAATAATTTTCATGTTTATCTGGCTTGTATGTTATTGTGTCTACTTGATACATGCATTTGGTTAGTTTATTGCTATACCTTCCCTGTTTTACTTGGGTCATTGATATGTACATATTGGTTGTGCATATTATTCGGATATGTATTTTAGTTGGTTACATGCTTTAGTGTCATGCACCATCTTGCATGATTGCATGCTAGCTGGACGGGGTTCCTTTATAGTTGAACCCGCAGCCAATTACATGGTCTGCACACGCTGTCACTCATGGGTTAGTGGTATATCAGGAGGGTGTGTGCAGTTGCTCTGTCAGGCTCCGTTGGTCGGCTCATGGGTAGCGATGAGGCAGCGTGGTAGCGGGCAGGGATCCCTCCTCTGGTCTACGACACCGGGAGATGAGAGCTTTGCTCCCCACTCTGTTTGGGGCAAAAGGATAGGTGTACTCTAACAGCATCATGTCCACTCGGTCACTCAGGAGCAGTGATGGCAGAGTGCACAATTGTCATAGCCCTACCCACTCGGCTTCACCATCGCGTGTGAGGCGGCTGACTGGCGTCAGGGGTGACCATGTCATTTGCACGGCATGCATTTTGCATGGATAGCATTTGTATTGTGTTTGCTGCCTTGGATGTTGCATATGATTGTCATGCATACAGGATACATATTTGTATATGGTTCGACGACTTTATTTCATCTAGTATGGCACATGCTCCTATATCAGGATAGGAGATTCAGGTAAGTACAGTCCTTTTGTATTTCTTTCTTGCATATCTTATATATGAGACTGTACTGGCATAATTGTTATAGTTAGCTATATCTTACTTTGCATATCGACTATATCCGTTGAGTTCTTTGAACTTACCCCGTGGTTTTATATTTATTTCAGGATGAAACTGTCAGGAGAGTCCAGTTGTCATACCCCCCCCCTCATCGCGATAGTTTATTAGTTATTTGAGTTATGGTTTTGGATTTTGTATAGAAGATATGTTTGGGTCATAATGTTTTGGTTATGTACTTGTGGAAGTTTGGAGATATTGGTTGTGTCCTTATGGACTATTCGATTGGTTTGGTTGTATGTTCCTGCTCAGATGGTAGAAGGGGTAGGTCTCGATGTTTTAGATCTTTTATTTATTTTGGTTGATGGCCTGAGGCCGCATATTATGTATAGTGTGTTGTTGTATATTTCGATCGTGTTGACCGATATATAGTGGCCGTGTAGGCCTTGTATGCAAGATTGGTATTGTCACCCGTACATGGGAGATACTGTCGGATTTTCGTCTAGCGGGAACTCCCCCGGGGCGTGATAGGTAGTGCTGATTTTCAAAAACCAGTACTATTGAGGTGTTGATTTTGGAAACTAACACCACTAAGTGTGGTGCTGAATTTTTCCAACACCAACAAGTGGTGTTGGTTTCGAAATCGTAACCAACCATTGGTGTTGGTTTTGAAACCAACACTACCACATGCTGGTTTTGGAAAATCAGTACCACCATAAATTTATAGTGGTACTAGTTTTTGAAAATCAACACCGTCATCATTTAGTACATTATGGAAAAAAAAATTAACTTATTTTTTTCTCTTCTCTTTTCCAATAGAATTAAATATTTCTCTCTCTATTATATATGCATGCAATAATTAATATGGTGTTGATTTTTAAAAATTAACGTCACAATTTAATTATATCAATACTACGATTAAGCTTTGAAAATCTTCCGATTACTATTGTTAATGACTTTAATCTATTATTTGTTGACGCATATAGACTCTACAATATTTCAGAAACTTATAGCATTTGGAATGAATCTAATCGAAGCTTTTTAAGTCCATCAATGAGTTTCGATCGAAATATATTGATAGATTTAGCTAGGAGATTTATATTTTTGAAAAATTAGGATGTAATGGAAAAGTATGGTGCAGTTATTTATGTGTTCATGTCTTATTTTAACATCTTTATGATAAATTATGTGTCAATTAAATTTTTTCTCCCCTTTATGTATATGCAACAATCACAATTGTTCTTACGGGGATGACGTGGTGGCTAAGACACAGCGGTACTTACAGAAGTGGTATGGATCGATTTCAGAGGAGGTCTAAAATCTTTTATTGGATTCAGATGACTCCCACATATCTTAGCCATCAATTCAAGGCTCATAGGGCCCTCCACTTTCTCATAATGACCGTGGGACAGACCGATGGAGTTCGTTAGATCATTGACGGTTCTAACTTTTTATAAAACAATCACAGTTGATGTTGATTTTTAAAAACCAACACTATTGTGATGATGATTTCCGAAAATCAAGACCACCCAAATGTATGGTTGAATTTTTCGAGCACTAACAGTTGATGTTGGTTTAGAAACCAACACCACCACCACCACAAATTGTGATGGTGTTGGTTTTAGCCAGCACCACCACCATTCCGTAAATTATCGAAAAAAAAATCTAATTAATTTTGTTCTCTTTTTTCCTAATAAAATTAAACGTTTCTCTTATGCATGCAACAATTAATGTCTTGCTCATTTTTTAAAATAGCACCACAATTTAATTATATCAGTACCATGATTAAGCTTCGAAAATCTTCTAATCGTTGTTGTTAATGACTTCGAGCTAATATATTTTTTTTTTCACATACATACTCTAGGACATTTCAAAAACCTATAACACTTGGAATGAGTTCGATCAGAGTTCTCTATATCCATCAATGAGTTTCAACTAAAACTCATCCACGATGAATCTAGAGAATTTGGATTTTTCAAAAGTTGATATACATATAATGGAAGAGAACAGTATAGTGAAGTTATTTATAATATTCATATCTTGTTTTAATATTCTTATGATAAATTATATATCAATTAAATTTTTTTCTTCCCTTTATATCCATACAACAATCACAGTTGGTGTTGATTTTCGAAAATCAACACCATTGCAATATTAATTTTTAAAAATCAACACTATCAAATGTGGTTCTAGATTTTTCCAACATTGTTGATGATAGTTTCAAAATCAGGACCACCATCAAATGATGGTAGTGATGGTTTCGAAACCAGTACCTCTTTGGTGGCATTGAAAAAATACAGCGCTATAATAGTATTGGTTTTCAAAAATTAGAACCATAATGGTATTGATTTTCAAAAATCAATATCAATTGTGGTTGTTGCAGGTATATAAAGCAAAAAAATTTAATTGACACGTAATTTATTATAAGGATGTTAAAACAAGCTAAGATATGAATATCCTAAATATTTCCATTGTACTACTCTTTTATTACATACTAACTTTTCAAAAATCTAAATCCATCAATAAATTTCGAAAATTATAATTTGTGGTATCGGTATGATTAAATTGGAGTGAGTATTACAATAATTGTTTGTATGTATATAATGGAAAAAAGAAATATTTAATTTTATTAGGAAAGAAAAGAGAGAAAAATTAGTTGGAAAAAATTTTTTACATGCAAAAAAACAGTCAACGAGGAGTAAAATGGGAAAAAAAAAAGTGCACCGTTTTAAATTCAAACTGCACAATATTATTCAGTGGAATACACAAAAGAATTGTTTTTCTTAGGAAAGGCGTAAACCTTTTTGCACTTTTCACAGTAATTTTTGGAATCGCAACTTTTTTACGACTGGAATTACGCAATCGATTGATCTCTTGGTTTGTCTTGATTGTTTGTTACACTAATTTCTACTCGAAGTTGCTTGAGAAAACTCATATTTTTTGCTTCAGGGTTTCAGTTGCTGTTTATGTTGATCTATTCTTCATTACGAGTAATTTTGAAATATTAGTTAATCAAAAGCTTGTTTCCCGACCCCTCCTTTTCTCCCCCACCCCACCCCAACTATGGAGTTTGGGTGATTGATATTTGGTTATGTTTCAAAGGTCGTCTTTGGATACATGCTGTTTCGAAAATTCCAGATCCTGAAAGTATCAAAGCAATGGAGGATTTCAACAGAGAGATATACGCTGTGTATGGAGTCACTGACATCAAGTTTCCTGATCATTATCCCGTATCGAGATTGTTAGGTATGTCTTCATTCATTGGCTGTCTACTTTTACGTTCTACATGAGCAGGCTAAGTTTTTTAGCTTAATGATTTTCTCCATTACTATTTTATCATAATTCAACTTGTGATCCAATTAAACATTGTGATTCAACCTGTAGATAGTGATTCTTTTGTGTATGCCATCTTACCTAATAAGTAAGTGGTACAGGGATCGAACTATTTGTTATTTCTGTGATATTGGTCTATTCAGGCACAGTTAACAGAATCAATTAACCATTAACAACCTTCATTATTTCAGACAAGTGTTTATCCAGATATGAGATAGAAAGTAAATGTAAAGGAACTTTTGTTCTACTGGAGACATCTAGAATGTTCTATTGGAGACCTTCATTATTTGATACTAGTGAATCTAAATCAAACCTTTATCTGTTTGCTATCACACCTCCACCCTAAACTGTGTAATAAATAATGATTGCTCACACTTGCAACTAACTGCATGCGGACATTTTTTATTCCTGCAAATCTTACCCAACCTGAACCAGAGCCAGAATTTGTTTTCCTACTTGAACACAATCTGAATCTGGCTGACAGTTACCTGCAATCAAATTAAGTGCATCAGTCTAATATAGTCAATAATAACGTATTGGAGATATGCAAACTAAGGTACACTTGTCCCTATAATCGCTGTCACTTGCTGCTTCTATCCAGGTCAATTTCTTGGTAATTGTATTTGTTTGAGCAATTTATGTGGTCCTAATCATAGGCCCAATATTTTCTCAATGGACATTGTAGGTTTTTTGTCAATTTCTCGGTGCAAGTCCCAAATGGACTTTCAGGCTTTAGCTTATTCTAGCAATTTTATCCTTTTGATTTCTTGGTTCTTTATTCACTAAATAGCTTCACAAAACTTTTTACCACGAGAATTTCTTTTCACAGCAGTGTGTCCTGGTTGCACATCCATCGATAGTATAATTAAATTTCTGGACAAATCATTCATTCTATGTTTTAAGAATCCATCTCCCTTCATCTAGCTAGTTGTAGAACCGACGATGAGGGGGCGAGCACATCACCTTTTGCCTCAAGAACCCATCTCACAAATGAATCATGTTCTTTTGCACGAAATGGTTCTACTTATTTTTCCATTTGAGCATGTTTTTGTAGAATTTTACTTTTTTTTTTTTTTTTTAGGTTGTGCATTTGATTTTCGTATGATTAACATTTTGATTCATAGAGGGTGGTTTCCTAAAGAAACATATTCTCTTTTGAATTACCTTCAAAAACTGTGCATTTCTTTAAAAGACTCTGATGTAGGAGCTAACGTTTTGGACAAATTTGACAATATTTTTGTTGTTTAATGTATGTATTTATATAAATATTTATTCTGTAGGTTGTGTTGAAGAGGTGGGCTGTGTTAGATCTGAAGAACTCGTCAACTGGGAGCAGGTACCAGAGTCAGTAGGAAATTTATTCCTTATTTTCAGACATTTTTTAATAAACTGTTTTACTTCGTATGATTTTTTCTTTGTTGTGTGCTTAGTTACTTCTACTTTTTATTGTAGGTGTGGCTTGAAGGCTCAACAAACTTTTGCTGGTTGTGTGAAAATCCGCAGGTACTGGGCACCATTTCATGGCTAGAATAATAATCAGACTGCTTATGCTTCAAATTGTTCAAGTTTTTGTGTCTTCAATTGTTATAACATGCATTATATTACCGTCTTCTTTTCAGAGTAGTTCTCAGTGATTTTATGGTAACATGCATACAAGTTCTAGATAAAAGTATTATGTACTAGAATGATCATCAGATACCTAGTATATTTCCACTTCATCTTATGTGTCCTCTTAATTTCTGCAGAAGTTGGTAGTCCCATTTGAAATGCGTGGATTTCAAGGGGTGTATAACTTGGAAAGAAAGGTGTTCATCAAAGCTCTGCTTTTATAGTGAAAATTTGCATTTCCTGCCTTAACTGGCTTCACAATTATGCGTTTTTTTTTCCCCATCAGGTTTATGATGCAGCAGTATAAGAGAGGTCTTCGCCCTATTCAAGGCCCTTTACCTGTGAAATTTCCACTTCCAGATCCCTCCGATCCTTTTTCACTGAAGCCTGGATCCCTTGCATTTCACTTGAGTGACTCCAAAGCACCTGTATCGGCAAAAACTCCTAGTGTTAGTGCAGCCATTGCTGCTGCACGAGCTACTGCTACGCAGTTCTCCGAAAGGGTTGAGAATAGCATGTCTAATAGTGACCACAGCAAACATGCTCAGCGATGCGCAGAAACTAGTCACAGGAAAGAGAATGGAAGATCGCAAGATTCAGAAAAATAGACAGGGTCTTTTGGGCCTTTAACCATGATAAGATTCAGGGAGGGAAAAAAAAAAGAGAGGAAGAAATAGGATACAAGCTGCTGATAATTTATGCAAGTGCTTCCACTCTTTATGTACCTATTGTTGTGCATTTGTTTTGTTAGTGCTGGAATTTCTTTTCAGATCTCCATGTGTTTTTTATTTTCCTTTAAACTTTCAAAAAAAAATTAAAAAAAAAGAATTATAGAGTTAAGTCTGTTGAGGAACAAACATTACTTACTAAGTTTTTTTCGATTTTCCTTTGAACTTTTAAAAAATAAAAACTAAAAAAGCTACGGAGATGGCCTGTTGAGGAAGAAACAGAGCAGGGCAAAAAAATAACGAATAGCTATTAATGCATAACTATTAATCACAATGTCATGTCATCAATTTTGTTAATCCATTTCAATACCATAAACATTTTTTTTCAAAATTAAGTTAAATCCTGATTATTCTTTCTTGGTTTGTTTCCTGCGGATGGCATGTTTCATATGGCACAATCCTAACAATAGCATTTTTTTTTTTTTTTTTTGAGATTCCAAACTATCTCAATCAGTCTCAATAATCCATTCAAAATGGATGAGCTGATCAATGCCACTCACTCCGTGAGAAGAACCATGTTGTAGCTCGGTTGCTTGCGCTAGCACAAAATTGTTGTTAAACGAGAGTTACTGCTAGTTTACGAGCTCTGTGCTGGAGTTGCATATGATTTTTGAGACAGATTTAGTTTGGCATAGCATGGGGGGGTTGAAAGACAGATTGAAAATCAACTTTGTGAAACTTTTGGTCTTTGGATGTCATTGACAGCCATTACCTATACCCCATCTTTGGCTCCATTTGGCCAGCAGGAAACCTAACAAGGAATATTGGAACAATGTCACAAACAAGGTTGCTTTCTTCATTGACGTTCATTGTCGGAGCTCCCTATTTTCTCCTCACGCTGAGTTATAAGATTGCAACCAAAATTTTGGCTGTGCAGGACGCTGTATTCTCATATGCAAGTTATGACTCACATCTCAGCACTAATTAGCAAAGAACAGTACAGTAGTTAGATGCCTCCTTGGCCCTTGGACCTTTTTTTTGGTGTGAATGCCCTCTTTGATGTTTGTGTTTATAGCAGAAGAAACCTTGCGTGCTATGGATGGAAGATTTACGTGGTGCAGGCGCCATTTAGCACGCATTTGATTCGAACACTGTTTCCTGAAACCTTGCGACAAGGTATTTACTATGTTCTATTTATTTATTTTTTAATCATTTTCACTGTTCTTGAATATTTAGATCCATTGAAACTGCTGAATCACTTCTATCCATCGCCACAAGACGACACCACTGCTAAGCTCCTTCCTTCGTGGCACTGTTCCTAGTCAACGTTCAACTCTCAGCTGACATGCCAATGGTCGAAGACGTCAGGTCTTCAAAATCCAATCCAACTGTTATGCATGCCCCAGAACAAGACCACTCCCATGCCTTCTCAATCTTTTAGGAAACAAAACGCTTGCTAGCTTCAGTAGGTTACCATGCCTACGCCATCTTTAGAAAATCTGCCTGCCTCTGTTCCATCCAATTCCAATAGAGCACCAATCCGTCACTGAATATTAGAAACCAACATGGTTTGGTTGCCTTGAAACCCAAGGGATATGGCGATGTGGTATCGCCACCAGCCAATGCCCCTCCTGTACCCTCCCCTACTTGAAGGCTTATGATGCGACGAGAATGGCATCATTTGCAGTGCCTAAGGATCCCTTCGTTCCTGTTAGATTATTAAGAACACACGTGTGTTGGGTCCACATGTCAACCTTCTGTCGGCTTGACCGGTCATGGTTTAAGTTTGATTTGAGCCACAGATAGTGACAAATTTGACCACGAACCTGCCATGCATAATCCTTGAATTAATGATCCAGTGATGCATTTCTTGCAGGAGTATTGTATTTCGAGATATTTCATATCATACACGAAGAGAACCGGGAGGGGAAAAGGAGAGGTCCAGCTGTGGATCACCGGCCGTAATCAAATCTTACACTTACCGACGCGTTTTAGATTGCGGTCGAGATACAGATTTGAGACAGAATCTAAGAATGTTAGAAGCGGAATACAGCTTTGAATTAGTGCTCAGAATCTGATATGCCAAGACCCAAGTCATCAAGAGTTTATTAATTAGCACATTACTTGGAAGCTACTACAACTCCTCTGAAATAAATCCCGAATTAATTGATATATTCTCAGAATGCAATTTAAAACGGGATTATATTCCATTCCACGTCCATTATCTGTCAGCTGCACTGTGAGTGACCTTAATTGGCTTTTAGACTTTATCAAAGTGCAGTGATCATATATTCGCACACTAGATAATTAGTAGATGGAAACAGCTGGAGCCTAGTCAGACCTGTAAATATCATTAATCACTTCATAGTAGATAGCAAGTTAAGTTAGCAGATGTTATCGTTTATTAATTATAAATTAAACCCTTCTAGATAGATACAAAAGGACAAGTTTTTGTTGATTAATTTATGAAACGACGATGACAACATATATTATATTAATTGTTTGTGGATGAAGGCCACAGCTTGAGGGTTTGTGTAGCGGCACGCAGAAGAGACTTTTAAAAATAATCAACAATCATCATCGTCACTGCATGATGATCCAACTTAGAGTTTGCAAATTGAAAGGATACAATTTGGATTAAGAAAACATATATATAGGAGCAAAGTTGCGTAAAAACACGCGAGGAAAGGGAAGTTTTGTTAATGTAGAAACTAGAAAGTCAAGAGCTCATTATATAGAACTGTCCGCGGCTTTAAACGGTTGATAAGAAACAAATAAAAGCAGTAAATAAGCGGACAATTATTGGCTTTGTGATGGATCTGGCTCGTGCGTCTTGCAATTAATTTGGGACTTGACAAATGAGTTAGATTAGAATAATCAGAACTGGTCGGCCATTATCGAGACAGTGGCCCATTAAATTACCAACCAAATTCCTCACAATTCAGTGTTTAAAAACCAAAGCCAAAGCCAAAACGGTGCCCAGCATCGACGGGTAGCTCACAAGTCACCGCTTCAATTTTTCAGATTCTCGTGGCGTCGATCATGGCCGGCTTCGGGTCTCCCTGCGGTGCCTGCAAGTTTCTCAGGCGGAAGTGCGTGGCCGGCTGCGTCTTCGCCCCCTACTTCCGCCACGAGCACAGCGCTGCCCACTTTGCCGCCATCCACAAGGTGTTTGGGGCCAGCAACGTTGCCAAGCTCCTCATGCACCTGCCGTTGGCCGATCGCTCTGAGGCCGCCGTCACGATCTCCTATGAGGCTCAAGCCAGGCTCCAAAACCCTATCTATGGATGCGTCGCCCACATCTTCACCCTTCAACAACAAGTGAGTAGTGATCCTTCTGCATGCGCACGCAGATTAAAGCTAGTGTGATAATGATCGATATTGTGCGAACTGGGATAACTTCTTTTTTTTTTCAATAGCCTCTCAAAAATTACTAATGCTTTTGTAGATCCTTAACCTGCAAGCTCAAGTAGCCTCCCTTGAAGCACAAACATCACAAGGGCTCAGTGCCGCTGCTGTCAATCTTCCTCCTCATCGTCCGCAACAAGTCAACCCCTGCAACACATTTCAACCTCACCAAAGTCAGCACTTCCATGGCTTCGTCGATCAAGCGATAGGGAAGGCAGAGATGATCACACCCTCATTGATGGATGTGGAACATCGCATGAATCATATTGGCCCTGACTTGGAAATGATCGGGGAGGATTTAGTGTTCCCTTTTGGAAATGAAGATGCTAATTGCATGGATTTCCAAGACAACTTTTGGAAGTCAGCTTACCAAGAGGTGGAGGAGAGACTCAATTTCTAGAGGTTGATGATGTTGTTGGGTACCGAAGATAAAGTGTGATGAATTCGTCCATGTGATTTATTTCATGCTTATTTTCAAGGCATGGGTTAAATTTATTCAGTGAAAATAGGATATGTGGAATATTTAATACACCGTATGTATGATTGAAGAAAAGAGTATATAGAAAGATGTGGCAATGTAATAGTGAATTGAAATTTTATTGAGAATTCTTTTTTGTTTTAATGAGAATGTAAATTTTTTTTGGTAAAATGAAATTGCTTCCTTTCTTTCGGTTAGAACGGTCAAAGGAATGGCCAGAATCCGTGCAAAATATTGTATTTCTCGAGATCATTAGGTATCTAATGTGGCGTTTACTTGAGAAGACATTATATATCTAACTTCTTAGCCAAATGATTAAATTACCAATTGTATTTTTAATTTTTTTTTGCGTCCTTGCTGTTCTATTAAATTCAAAGTGAAGGAGAGTTTCACAAGAATTGATTGAGTGACCAAACCAAGAAAGCTAAAATTTACCATAAAATGAAAAGAGAAAACAAGTTATAGGATCCATCTTGGCTAGTTACAGACGCAGTGCACTGCCTTGTATCTTTGTTTTGCGCGCGTGTTTTGCAATACTTCTACTAATAAGTTATCTTCGTTTTTTCTCCTAAGAGTATTGCAAAATTCATGACGCGCTTTGTAAACATGATGGAATTTGCAATATCTTTGGATATCAACCCATATTATATTCAATAGAAGGGAAATTATAATTTAAAAAAAAACAGAAGGGAAATTATAATAATAAAAATCTGGGCATAATAATCAAATACTTGTGATAGCTTCTCCCCTTCATTAAAATTGAAACCAAAATCTTGACTTCGAATGGTGGGCCGTGGTTCACTAGTTGGCATGACTGCAAATGCCCAAAGAACATCATTGATGAAAGTCTAGATATCTCTGAATAAAATAGACTCGGAAGAACCATTAGTTCTTGTAGACCTGCACCATGTCCCACAGTTTGATTCTTCATAGTTAGTAGCTGCAATACTCCTCAAAATCCATAAATTGAACATCAGCAGCGTTGGATTCAAGTGCCATGTAACAGCATCTGACAAGCATCATTCGAGTGAGTTTGGAAGAGGACTTTGTTCAGTTCTAATTATATGATTTACCCTGGCTAAATAAAAAAAAAACATTAACTGATTCGTGTATACACGTTTTGAGTGTGCAGAATTGTACACAGCTGCCTGTTACAAAACTCTACCGAATACAGGAGGGGGAAAATTGAGATTTGAACAGGAATGATCCTCATTAGTGCCAAGTTGCATGAAAGTCTCTATGAATTGTGAAGGACCCTGTACAGTTCATCTCCCAACGACTGTAATGTTACGGGTTTTCTTATCATGCCATTGATCCCGGACTGCAGACACTTCTCCCATATATCCCCCTCTGTGCTTGCAGATAAAGCCACAATCAAAGGCCAAGACCTGCTCCTGAACTTCCTGATTCCCATTGCTACTTCAAACCCATCCATTTGGGACATGTAAAGGTCCAATACTATGAGTTGATAGGGTGTGACGGGATTGCCAAATGAGCTAATGCATTGAATTCCAGAGCTGACAGATGATACACGGCAACCTAGTTTCTCAAGGAGTTTACGCGTAATTGCCCTGTTGGTATCATCACTCTCAGCTAGCAGCACTCTGAGACCTTTGAAATTGGGTGTGGAAGACACAGAATGCAACTCAGAAGATCCTCTGCCCTCTGGTAATGGGATCGACCGTTGCAATTGGAATTGAAGAATGAGTGTGATGCTTTCTGTGAGACCTTTGGAATTCTTAAATTCCCAGATATTTCCTTGCATCATCTTTACATGAAAAGACAAAATGAAGTTGGTTATTAAAGATCAACACTGCTTATCTGCTTACAGTTAAGATGCTGTATGAAGTAAAAAAAGTTAATCGTTGGTTATTGGTTAAACTTTAAGTTGGTTTCGCTAGTGGGTTAACTATGTCATTACCCTAAGGCCATGAATCACAAATCAAAATTACCAATAAGGTTCTCCTCTTTGATGTGCCAGGTTCGCAATCACATGTACTGTGGCTTTCTGTGCCGAGTTGTGACAGTTTCAGTTTCATACCTTGCAAAGTGGCATTGAGCTGCTAATTTTCATTCTATTTTTCTTACACGAGTCATTCGGACACTCTCTCAACCAATGACAAGATATTTTTGGTGCAACAGCATTATAGGGGTAGATCGGATGCAGTAATACAACTGAAATAATATTTATAGAGCGAGGAATCAATGAATTTGAGTTAGTGACTCAGTATCTCCAGACTTCTCTCAACAATATTACTGGACAACTAGATGCAGCTGCGGCCATTCCAGTTTATGACAGACCCACGATATGACATATAAGACCAGAGATAGGATTAAATTCAGAATAAGTTGAGATGATGCCGGATACTATAGAATCACAAGAAATTAACCATTGGGCTATTTGAATCAACATAGTTGGCAGCAATGTTTATCCTCTTAGATCAGTTATGCAAGGGAATTGGATGACCAAGCTGCACACAAGTCCATTGTAACAAAATGCAACAGATGAGGGAAAAATAAAATAAAATTTAATTATGTGGTTGAGGACAGAGAAGATCTAAATTCTCACTCAGAAAATGTTTCAGTTTTTGGTGTAGCCCAGCAACCTATAAATGAGAAACAATAAACTAGGTGTGAATTAATATACACTAGCTATATCCATAGCATAATGGGTTAAAAATCTTCAGTATCTTTAAACTAATATGGTTCCACTAAAAAAAAATTGGATATTGTCTTATATTAAATGAATTTGAAACTAAAAGATTTAAACATTACCTGAACAAGCCTCTTGAACATTCTAAAGCTAAGGCCCATTTCCAAACCTTTAGAATCAGTGATCTGAGACCGCTGAACTGACGATGAGATAAAAGATTCAAATTCTAATTTTCTTAATCCAATATCAAACTTCACACAAGCATAACCATCAAAGAAGTCCAATTTCCATGCATGCCATTCCTGCTCTTCTTTGTCTTTGATCCGATCATACCTCAAAACATGGATTATAAGAGACCCTCCTCCAGTATTACACCGATTCAGAATAGTACCAACCATATGCAGTATCACATGAAAAATTCGCTTCTCATCCCCAACAACCTGATCAGGCACTTCGTTTTCCACTTGAAATCCAAAACCAAATCCCCGAGAATCGCAAAGACATCTTGCAGCAGTAACAGCTTCTTTGATCATAGAGTGCAGGTGGAAGGGTCTCATTACCAAAGATACATGTTCACTGTTTATTCTAGAAATTTCCATCACATCATTGACCAATGTTGACACCACATTACCACTTTTTGTGATGGTAGCAACAATCAGTCTTTGTTCAGGACTTAATTGTTCTTGTTGCAGCATGGACAACAAACCCAAGATAGAATAGATGGGTTTTCTCATTCCCTGGCTCATGGCAACTTGGAACTGATTCCTTGCTTCACTTGCCCGTACAGTATTCTGTCTCGCCTGATGCAGATCTCGATTTTGTTGTTCCAACTTCTCTCTCATAATTTGTGACTCCTCTAAAACTGCAGCATGAGAGAGGGCAACAGTAACCTGATCTGCAACCACCTCAACAATCTCTAGTTCCTGCTTGCTCCAATCCCTTGAAGTATCCTTGGGAAGGACCAGAATCAGAATTGCATAGCTTGTTTTAACGACTTCTGGGGTTCCACCTTTGAAATTAGATACCTTTAACATTGGCATGCGTATTGCGGCCACTGCTCCAGAATCAACCCTGTCTCCACTACTTGCAGAACCTAGCACAGAGTCAGTACCTAGAATCTTCACCCCCATGGTTTCTTTAACTTCTAATATATCAGGGTCATCAAAAGGAATAGAGCTACTGTACAAATTATGGGTGTTCCTAGACCTTAGCTCATGAGTTAGGTACATCACCTTTTTGTTCTCATCTGGCATCCACACTGCACAATTTTGTAGGCCCAATGTCTTTGAAAGCTCAACCATAGTTGAATATAGGATGGTATGCCTGTCTAGTGATTTGCGAATCTCTTGAGTAAGCATTCTTACATGCCAACTAGCCTCTTCTTGCCTCTTCATCAGGCCAACCTCCCTGTCCAATTCCCAAGCTTTTATTCTCAGGAAGTTCTCCCTCACCTTCACTCTCAAAAGCTGAGGGATCAAGGTCAGGAGCGTTATTGCTGTAGCAAATGATACAAGTGCTGTAAAAAATTTGGAAATGGTCAAGCTTAACATCAAGAGGAATGAATGGGGTTCGTATGTGAACACATTCAACAAGTGTGTCAGTCCACATAAGACTATGAAGGCACCAAACTGGATGACAATCCATTTAAATGGGAAGAGGTTGGAACACGTAGCAAAATACAAGAGTGCAAGTGGAATGGAGAAGTAGGCAGCAGCTATCAAAAGATCACTCACTTTCTGACATTGGAAAATATTCTCAACTGTCCAAAAGCCATCTCCATCGCAGTGGCATCGTTGATACCCTATCTCAATGGCAGATGCGGATAATAGCAAGTAAAAGATTAGAAGTCCATAGCACAATGATTTTAACATTTGAGCTATAACACTGGGTTCATTTCATATGGATAGACACCCCTGAGTTGCAGATTGAAAATAATATCACAGTGCTAAAACCCAATAATTCAAGTCTTCCAAGAGTCTTTTCAGATTCCTACACTCAAAGTTAAATGAAAACTCTAATAAACAGTGGGAAAACAAATCCAAGGATACTTGGCATTACATACCATTAACAAATTGTTAGCGCAAAATATCCCAATAAATAGTCTAACAAAAGTATATAACAATAAACAAGAACAAAAAATAGAGAGAAATACAAATTCAGAGGATCATAAATATTATCCTATGGAAAATTGCTCGTCCTCGTACATGATAGTGTTGCCTCACAATACAATTGGTATGTTCACCTCCCTATGAGCACCATCACGTAGACAGTTATGAAATTCCTTTTGCTGCAGAGCAGCAAAATCAAGAGAAATGGGGGAAATAAGAAATGCCAGAGGAAAAATTCCTTAGGTTTTGCTTCATGATCTTGTTAGAGAACTGGCCTTCTTTTGTGAAAGTTTTTCCATTATCGTGAAATGCAATATCACAAAATACTAATTTTAAATCAATCATTTTTAATTAATTAATTCTTAACATTGAGGTGAACATTCTACCTCAATGTCAAGAACAATACAATGTCCTTAATTAATTAGAAAATTTTAAACTTTTTCCAGCAATCCTCTATCAAACTTTAAGAAATAAATCTAATAAGATAATAAAAGAAAGAAATTATGATGCTAAAGGCCTACTAAAATGTCGATTATAGATTAAACACCCTTAATGAATCAGTATTTTATCCTTATTTGTCTTTGATAAGACAGTAATATTTTTTATTTTTCTTAATTTCTAATAACTTTAGCTAATTAGCAAAGTAATGAATCAAGGACTTGTAGTCTCATAAGTCAATTGATCTACAGATAAGGTAATTAAAATACCAATAAATAACATGATAATACTAACCGTGTATATTATATAATCCAGAATTTTGGCATCACAGAAACAAGCATGCTAATAAAAATCGAACATGTGCGCTATTATCAAGGCATGCTAAAATAAATAGGATCTTCATGATAAATATATATATCGATATAATGCTATATGTTCACCGCATTATTAGCATATTTGTAACATCACATCAACAAGCTATGACATTCTATAATATAATTTCTAACTGTATCTCATATTATTTGTTCATGCATGCTTGCATTCAACTAAGAGCCAGCAACATTGATATGTGTGCCAAATATATGGTCAAAAATAATTTAAAATAAAATATGGGTGCAGTATATCACATGCTTAAGATCAAAATTAGTTATCTGAACAACATTCCCACTATGGAATTATATGCCTATAGGAGATAATTTATTCTTAGTTTTCTTTTCTTTCTGTTTTCCAAGAAACAATAATCCCACATGTTACCTATGCATGTGATCATGCCATATGATATTCAAATTTTAATTATTATTTTTTTTTCCAAAATGCGACCTTAAACATGATCAAGTTATGCAAAAATTATGATTATTTTCCACCTGAAAAGTGTTATCACAAAACTTAACCTTAACAAATTAGTGTTACAAATATATATATCAAAGCAGAGCATAAAATCAATGTTCAATTTTCTAGAGGCTCCAAAGATAAAGCCTGCATTTTAAAATTGATAGCATATATACAAGGATTAGAAGCTAGGCCTCACATAAAGACCTTAGCAAAGCAAACGTTGGTACCTATTAAGGAACCAATATTCGCTAGGATACATATAACAAAGAGAAAAGATAACTTTGCTTAGAAACATATCTACCTTGGTAAAATGCTTGATATGCTAGCGGAATAAACTCGAACATTATCCAGACTTTGTTGTTAGCATTTTTTCATTCTAATACTCGCATAAAAGTTTGCATTAAATTACAAACAACGTTGCATCAATAAATAGAAGGAAAGGTGTTTAGATTTTGAAAAGCAAAAGACCATGACACGATGTTAATAAGTAATGACTGCTCAAAAAAAAAAATGTAAATGTAGCCATTGCTATCTGTTCTAAGTATACGACAAAGTTGATAAATCATCAAACAAGTGGAAAGCAAAACAGGAATAACTTTCAACAATTGAAGACATTATCCTCCTTAAATTTAAGAATACATGAAGGTTGAGTTATCATCTAATATATTATTTATAAATATTAAAATATGGATTAATTAATTTATAATGACAACGGTGTGGTTATAGGATAGTTTAAAGAAAATTTTGAACAATCTTTTGGATAGCTTCGACTATAGTTCAGATACTTAAATGAAACCTAGTTGGGTGGTACATCTCTTAAACACATTAGGGACCCGATTCACATAGGACCCAATCCACAACCATTTAGGAAAAAAAGTTTAAAGCCCTAATTTCCTCTGCCCAATCATAAGTCACAGCCCCTGTGTTTTGTACTATGTTTCTTCCTCCAACCCCACCCATCTCATGCAGTTAATACCTTAGCATCTCTTTCTCTGCCTGACCTTCGCCTCAACCAAGTCATCAGATCAAGGCAACAATGACTCTGTCTTTCTTGGGAGACATGGGCAATGGCAGGAGCAGTTGTTGACCCTCTTTCTGCAAGATTGGGTCATGATGATCTCCCGTTGCTCATACACAATAGGTTTTGCATCATGATCCCCTGACCACCATAACCCCACCCTACCTTCTTCAGGAGGAACGCCGCTCCCCTATTTTTCCTTCTCGGTGTCACTCTCACCCCAAATTGCTTCCTCCTGCCACCTCTACCAGCTGCAACCATCAATTCTTGCCCAGTGCTAATGTGCTGCAGCTTTGAGTCAGCAATCAAAGAAGGCAGGGAGCCTCTTCCTCTGGGCTGTCGAGCAGCAGTTGGCCAACCTTTCTCTTTCTCACTGGTCAGCAGCATTGAGTCTCTCTTGCGGGGTTGAAATTGTGCCAACCAGAGATGAGTGTCACCTCTCTTAGTCAGTGAACAATGATGTCAAATCTCCTCTCTCCTTCTAGCATTGTTGGTCATCAGGCATCCCTACTCATCCCTCCACAGCAAACAGCAAGAATATCACTCCTTTATTCAACCAACATCTTGGTAGATCATCATGAAATTAGAATCCAAAGTGATTCGCCTTTACCTTTGGAGTTTGTTAAAACATTTTATCTTATTCATATTAGAGCAGAAATTATAAAGAAAGATCATTAGCTTGGGGTAGAATCCTTCCCTTGGATGGAGCGCAATCTCATTGAGTTAGAGGAAAAACAAAGGGACAAGTGGTCTAGGACGTAGGTTGAGCAAAGAGAGAATTGTTTTTTGCTGTATGATGAAGATTCCAACCATGAATTGTATGTTATTGTTCATTATTTAACATGTGTTGTTCTTAAAAGGATAATATTAATCTGGAGAATGCTTATTGCTGTTCAATCTCCTTAATTAATCAATCAATGTTTTTGAAGTTGTTCCAACACGAGTTAGAAGTTAAAAAAAAAAACCCTGGATTTATGTCCATCTCGTCTACATTCTCGGTAGCCACTATAAAAAAATCTTAAATAATAGAGAACATATATTAGATATTTCAGAGAATATAAGATCTAGGTGCCAATAGTAAGCGACTATTCCTACCCCAATACTAATATTTCTACCAGGATACTAAGTGCAAATTGTTAGGACCACATTAACCCAATAATATTGAAGTACATTAAAGCAATTTTAAAGTTGAAGCTTCCGGTCCTAGGGCACAAATTTGTCCCATTAATCCGGATTTGATTCCTATCTTTTGCCTCAAAAGATACAACCAACGTTCCTTCAACTGCCGATGAATAAACAAAAAGTTTTCTGAACAAAAAACACCAACACCCATACGAAAATGAAATGCAAAAAAGGAAGCTTTTAACATTTCCACCAAGAAACTTACGAGAACATACTGGGGTGATCGATCAAGTGATCAGCGAGTACTAACGAAATCTCAATTATTTTTCCCAGACGGATCGTGAGGAAATGTTGAAGAGCTAGTAAATGCTAGCAAATAAAAAAGTAAATCCAAAAAAGAACAAAGATGACATCTCGAAACACAAATCTAACAGACCTAAGACCCCCAGAATATCAAAGAGAAGAAATAAAGACGCTCATCGAATCAGGAAAAAAAAACAATTTTAGAGATCTACTGCCAAAAAAAAAACCTTACCTTTTTTTTTCTTCCCTTCCTCCCGTCCCAATTCAGTTCTCAACGGAAGAGATCCGACAAGAACCAACAGTTCGGAGCCAAAAGAAACAGGACAGCCGCCAGAAAGGCTGAAAGCCCACCTAGAAGCGAGAAAGATAGTCGCAAGCCACCTCCAATATTACCATCCCCAATCCTCCGCCCCTCTCAGGATGGATTGCTCAGATTCCCTCACACCATCATCCCAGCCATAAGCTGCGGCTCCCATGGACGGCAAAGCGTCACATCCGCTTATGATCTCCGCCGCCCCGCATTCCCATGGCCCAAGGCGTCAGGAAGAGGAAGGGCAAGGGACGGGAAGAAGAAAAGCGGGGGGAGAAGAAGCAGGGCGTTCCAAGTAAGGGGAAAAGAGGGCCCCCTCATTCTGTACTCTTTTTCACTCTGACCGGAGGCAGTTGTCTCGAAGATCTACGGCTAAGATATAGCACGTGTTTCCATTGGACAGCCAGATTTGCTGCAGATCATTCTATAGTCCGTCCGACGACGAGAGTTTTCGGGCAGTGGAAACTTTTTTAATTATTAAATATTTATTTTTAGTTTATAATATGGACAATTTGATATATAAACTTTTCATATTTTTACATTTTAAAAAAAAAATGGAACGGAAAAAAAAAAGCTGATATTTTTCCTGAACTAAATTCCAATCTTCAATTCGAATAGACAAATTTTACATTTTCTAAAAACTGAATATTTTTTTTTTAATTGAGAAATTAAATTGAAAAAAAAAAATTGAAAACTTTAACAGGCCAGTTCTTGCCTTTTTTGGCGCGGTTAATTAATCCGACAAACTTATATGAGTTTTTAGTTTATGAACAAAATGAAATACTATGTTATGTCGTTTTGATATCTAAAAATAATTAAATAAATAAGCTTAAAATTAAGCTGATGACTTTATTTATAGTCCTAAATGAATTAATGTTTGAAAATGACGCAACCTTAATTGTCCAATTAGTGATGTAATGATCCTAGATAAATACGGATATATGCAACTAAAAAATATTGGCCACAAAAAGCAAGAAGTGATTCATCTAACAGTCAAAGTAAAGTGAGCTGCAAATTCACAAGAATTACTCAGTTTTTTCTCTCTCTCTTCCTTGACTATCTTTCTTTGCATGGATAAAGTTTCAGACCATCAATAGAAGTCTTACCTTAATTTGAGTTAGATAGATAGATCATGAGATTTTTCTCAACAATTAATGCAAGTTTCAAATCATATCGTAAGTAGTAGAAATTAGTTGGATCCTATTAATTGGTTTACCAATATTTTACAAATTTAGCTGATAAAAATGATAAATAATATTCTTTTTATTAATGTCAATATTTTGTTAACGATAATTTAAAAATTTTATTTTTACAAAATTAATTTGGAACTATATATATTTTTACAATTATTTTACTCCTAGATTAACAAAATTATATACAATTTCCGATCACTTTATTAAATTTATAATTTCTAATTAACAAGTAAGAACCAAAATTTGAAAGCGGTCGAGTCGATGTTATATATATATATATATATATATATATATATATATATATATATATATATATATATATATATATTTCCTTCTGAATTTGTAGCAGAAGATTTATAACTAAAAATTGACGAATATATCGATTTAATTTAAGATAATAAAAATTGATATCTTTGATAGTTATCCATAAGGGGGGAGAAAAAGGGTACAGTAATTAATGATTTGGTTTGTGAACGGATTGATAGGTAAATGGCCAACAATTTTTAAATAAAGTTTCTTTGTCTTCTAATACACTTATTATTATTTTAAAAAAATATTGAGTTGAAATTATTTTTATATTCATTGGCGCAAGATTGCATATATAATTTGCAAGGAGAGACGAAACAAAAATTGAGAACAACTCTCTTTGAAACTAAGGGAACGTTAGAAAATTTTTTATTTTTCGTTTTTATTTTTTTCAGAAAATAAAAAAAAAATTTATATTTTTTAAATTTTAAGAAAACGTTTCTTTATTTTCTATAAAACGAAAATAGAAATAAAAAAATAATTTTTTTATATTTTCTGAAAAATACTCTTTTATTTTTTGAAAAATGAAAATGAAAAATTTTAATCAAACATATTTTCTCGGTTTTTCAAAAACTAAAAATAAAAAATAAAAAAATTTCTCCAAACCACACGCCCCTAACTAATTTATTCGGCAATTTACCAAACACAGTTGCTAAAGTTTCGAAATGCCCAAAACGCGTAGCATGGTTTCAGATTTACCAAATCGCGCACCTAATTCCACTTTTACCCCTCCCATCAAACAGATTTGCAATTTAATGATGAGAGAGAATTTTCATGCATCCGAGCCACTATTGGAAATTCCGAACCATCTAAACGTGGTGCTGGGAATTCAAATCCCAGCACCACTTTTTTTTTATCTGATTTCTAATTTATATCGGTCTGATTTCTGAAATATTACTGTGAATACCTAATAAAACCTCGAATATCAGAAATTTTGGCCACGGATACACAGAGGGACACTACTCAAACTTAATGGACTTGGATTGGATCGAAAAAGAAGTGAATAAGACCATCAATGGGTTTTGACCGAAACCCATTGATGGACTTAGAGAAGTCCAAATTTCGAAATCTTGACATAGACTGAAAGATCTTACAACATGAATTTTTGATATGTCGAGGAAACTTAGTTTTAATCCTCCTATCTCCCAATTTTAACTTGTGTCGGAAAAAATAAGATCAAAAATTAAGAAGCGATGGAAGATAGTGATGGTGTGAATTCGACCAAAGACCATCAAAGATCGGGATTGAATTCCCAAAGACCACAATGGTGTTGCAGGATTCCAACACCATTGTGGTTGAAATTCCAATTCCAAGACTACAATGCCGAAAATTCCAATTCCAGACCACAGCTGGTCCGAATTGTAAATTTCAAGATACTGATAGAAAATTCACTACTCATCCCTTATGATTGAAATTTCAGCACGGCACAATTTTGTCTAAAGTCTCAGAAAAGGAATCAGCAAAAAGGGAGCATGAACAAAACCAGCAAAGAACTACTCATCCCTTATGATCAAATAAGCACGCACTGGATGTTGAATGGCAAAAACATCGAACCGATCGAGCAACTAGATGAAGTGATGTTTGATACTCGTAGTTCTGCTCATTTTTCTTTAGCTTCAGATCGTACGCAAGGGCTAAACCGACCGCTAAAACAAAAGCAAAAAAAAAGGAGAAAATATAGTGACAAGAAAGAGGAAGTAACTTTCTCAAAAAGGCTTAATTTATCGACATTGTTTAAATGATCACCGCATTATGTTCTGCCTATCCTATTCTTCAATGATTTCATGCTTGCACTGATTGTGTTTTTCTCGAAATTTCAATTCCAGCACCACAGTGGTGTTGAAATTATAAATTTCAGCACCACGATAGAAAATCCACTACTCATCCTTTATGATCGAAATTACGCATACAAATATACACCTCAGACTTGCAAAATTTATCTTTACGAAGTGGTTTTCATCTATTGTTTGAGTGTACTGATTATGTTTAAAACAGATTCTTATTGTTGTGTAAAACCCTGCGTCCATCGCATGATGGATTTTATCGCTAGAAATTTACAATTCCAAAGACCACCGCGTGCCGAATCGAATTTTCAAGACCATCTTGAGATTGAATTCTAAAGACCACAATGGTGTCAGCAGAGGATTCCAACACCATCGCGGTGCCGAAATTCCAATCCCAAAGACCATCGTAGTGATTGAATTCTCAAGACCACAATGGTGGAATCCTCGCACCATTATCAGGCCGAATTTCAATTCAAGATTCAGCAGCCGAAATTCCAATTCAACACCACTGCGCCGGAATTGCGAATTTCAACACCACTATCACTATCTTTCATCAGTTTCTTAATTTTCAGTACCATTTTATTTCGACACAAGTTAAAATTGGGAGATAGGAGGATTAAAACTAAGTTTCCTCGACATATCAAAAATTCATGTTGTAAGATCTTTCAGTCTATGTCAAGATTTCAAATTTGACTTCTAAGTCCATCAACGGGTTTCTGGCCAAAATCCATTGATGGTTTTATTCACTTTTTTTCGATCCAATCCAAGTCCATTAAGTTTGAGTAGTGTCCTCTCAGGTATCCGCAAAATTTACGATATTCGAGGTTTTATTAGGTATTCACAGTAATATTTCAGAAATCAGACCGATATAAATTAGAAATCAGATAAAAAAAAAGGTGGTGCTGGGATTTGAATTCCCAGCACCACGTTTAGATGGTTCAAAATTTCCAGTAGTGGCTCGGATGTATGAAAATTCTCTCTCATCATTAAATTGCAGATTTGTTTGACGGGAGGGGTAAAAGTGGAATTAGGTGCGCGATTTGGTAAATCTGAAACCATGCTACGCGTTTTGGGCATTTCGAAACTTTAGCAACTGTGTTTGGTAAATTACTGTAATTTATTTGATCTTACTCGATTACCACAGGTGCCTTCTTCCCGTTCATCAACATCTATGAAACCTACTGTTTCCTCCCAACTCTTCGAAACCAATTTATTTGATCTTCCTAGTCAATTAACAAGGAGTAGAAATTGCAAGCCCCACGGAAAGGAGCTAGTGACTAACGCATGCAGAAAATTATACAAATAGATAACGGATTAATCTCTCACAAAAGCGAGTTTCGTCCCTCCATATGCTGGTTACTAGTCTCAAAAGTCAAAGACTCATCGTGATTTATCTCCCTTATAATGGCCCGAAGGCGGACTGATAGGGATCGCTAGATTGACGATTCCATTCTTTCACAAAAAAAAGTAGAAATTACAAATCTCAATCGGAATCGAAGTGGACTAATTTATTTGATGTTCCTGATCGATTAACATCTTTTTGGTTAAGATTGATAAAAGTGGATGGCGATTGTTACGTAATTCTCGAAACATGTAAGAAGCTTGCCCTTCATGCGAAAGCCAACATAAGAGGGCGAAGGAGATAAGAACCATAAATTGCAAAAATTTATTGGTGTCTGATTTATAAGTACAATTTGAGTGCAAATAGAATAATGATATAATATTATTTAGACGAAGTCAAATTAAAATTGAATTCTATCTCTTTAATATGACAATCATCTCATAAATACCATGACTTTATCTTACAATAACAGCATTGTAAATCACAAAATCTCCGAATCGAAAAGGCTTTTTCAACTCTCCAAAATGCAAGTATGCAATGCAATATTTATTTTTCCTTGAATTAGAACGAATTGAATGAAATAGTTGAAATGAAAAATCTTATTTATACTTGTGGAAAAATAGAAGAATTTCTTAGTTCAATCAAATTTCATCCCTTCAATTTAGATGAATGATCTAAATTACATCTCTCCTTAAGAGAGATAATATCTTTTCATTTGGATGTATCTAAATCTTTTATTTTGAATTTAATGATCAAAATTAAGTCATTCAAAAAGGTATTTATACCTTTTCATTTGAATAAATCGAATTTATTCATCTTAATCCGACGATCTATATTAAATCATATTAATTTTTATTCATCTAATTGAGAAAATTATTTATGCGATCGATCAATTTTCCAACAAACAAAACTTGCTGTTGGAATCATACACATGGCATCTATTTCTCTAACAGTCGGAAGAGCTAACTATTTATAATCCTCAGGAAGACTGTATCCAGTTATGACTATTTTGTCAGCAAGCATCTTGCCAGTCTTGGGCATGATATGCCAATGAAGCGTCAAGTTGCAATCCTTTCCTTTGAGGTTGTTGCCCTGCATACAATTTGAAACGCGAGAGATTAAGTAGTAGAGTATCAAACGATTGATTCAATGATGAATTGTGGTATTTGCTTCTGATTTTGTATAATTAACATTGGGCACCAAACGATATGAACCAGAGATTGCCAAGAAAATAACAGAGCACAAGGTTTCTTCTTATAATCAATTCGTGCAGAGATAAAAATTGATAAAATATGTACGATTGATAAGCCTGACGACTTTGGATACGTGTCCATTATAAATATAGAATGAAGATCAAACCTGAGTCTGGAAAAGAACGAGGACGATTAGCTTAAAGCTAGTCTGATTCTTAATCGTATTCTGCATTGTCAACCTACTGAGCCCTCCAGATCTTGTACAGATAAGAAGAGGAAAGATAAATCTAACAAACTGTTACTCGTTACACAGCCACTATGAACCTACCTGCGCGCTAATCATCTAAAATATAGCTGAAAACCATGTAGCCAATAGTAGAGAGCCAATACTGGTGAAGATTTATTTTATTAAACAAATTAAGAATTCACCATTAGCGATCAATATGTTAAGAGAAGTATAATCATGATGCACATAACATATATTTGTATTATTTTAAAGGCAAAGGATGTATTAAACTTCTTGCCTGGTCAGTAAATCGATACTTGTTTGTGGTATGAATCCAAAATTTAGCCTGTTCTTTAGATTGTATGATTCCGTCCCAAAGTGAAGCCTGCCATATCCAAACCCAATAAGGAACAAGTATAAGTTAGTGGAAAATTTTGATCCCCTTCGGGAATTTGTAAAACTAAAGACTGTCAATGTCAGCACACATGAAAAAACCAGCAGTTCCAACATACAGATTCTTGTATCAATTGTAACAATATTAGAGAGGTTAATAGAACTGTGGAAATGCATATGGGTTCGATCACAGGAATTATGCTAGTGACAAATGTTTTGGGTACCAGATGTGCTCAAAATTACAGATGATGTTACAAACTCATTGAGCTTGGAGCCCTTTAGTTTTATGCAAATTTGGTTTAGGGTTCTTGACCATTAAATGCAACCACCATTAGATTACCTTTCCAGATTAAACCTTAGCAAAGAATACTGTTAGAACTTTGACGTTGCTAGGAGGGGGTGAATAATAATTCGTCGTCCATTGTCGATTACGTTTGTGTGCTTGTCTATAAAATTACTATATGTAGCGAAAAACAAGATATAAAAAGATAACAAAACTCAAGCACACAACATCTCAATTTTACGTAATTTGGAATCCCCGGTTCCTACTCCACGGCCTAGCTCCTAACGGTATCACCACTACTCTTTCTCCTTTTTAAAAATCTTCTGGAGGCGAAGAAACCTCTTACAACCTGTTTCTTTATAAGAAATGCAATCAAATACAGAATATACAATCAAAATCAACAAACGTGAAACGAAACTACTTTACACAATGTGATCTTGCTTACTTATAATTTGATTGCATTGGAAACCTCTTAAAGGTCTGGAATACAATAAAAACTCCCCTTCAAAGTCTAAAGAACTGACACATTCAAATCACTCAAAATTCCTTTTTATAGAGTGGTCATCGGATTGATTTCCGCCTACCAGTCGACTAGTCTTCAATTGTTGCTCGAGCTGACACTTCAACGGTTTAATCCACGTCGAATTCTGACTTGCTATAGTGCACCAATTAACTGTTAAACACTATGTGCCCTGCTACAGTGACACCAGTCAACTGGTATACCATAACAGTCGACTGATAAATATTATGTGCACCAAATTTATCATTTCGGATCTCACCAATCGACTGTCAAACCCTACCAGTCAACTGTCAAACATTCTATTTGATTTTGAGTTGAAAACACTGTAGCAGTCGACTGTTAATATAGCAATCGACTTATATTCACAGTCGAGTTCAACGATTGCTCAAACAGTAATACAAGTCGACTGATATCTCAATCTTAGTCTATTTTTGAGTGAATTCTCACTTCACCTAATATCCAATTGACCTCAACCTACCAGAACTTTTCTCATTCAACATCTGACCATCCTTGACCTACTAGAACCTCTCTTACTTAGCATTCGGTTATCTTGACCTGTCAAGACTTCATCGACATCAAACATCTAATCCTCTTTGACCTGCTTTGACTTTTCCTCTCATGCCAAGTGTCTGGTCAATCGTGGCCCACTTAGTCTTCTCGTCTCATGCCAAGTGTCTGATCAACCGAGACTCACCTAGACTTTCCACTTGCCAATGTCCTGTTGGACTTCCGACCACCAAGTGTTCGATCCTCCCTAACCCACTTAGATTTTTTTCACTCATCAAATATCTGGTCATCTTGAATGGTTTTTATTCATATCATTTATTTCATTTGAGTCTTGGGACTCATACTTTTGCTCAAAACAAGACCTTTCGTAGCTGTGTCTGCTCATTGTCAGATTCGTGTTGAAATGTTGTAACATCTTAGTTATATAAGACTCTGTGACAAACCCAAAAGTCTCTTCGATCGATCCGGACGATCTTAACCTAAGACGACTCACTTCTCCCATATCTATCAGGTCAAATCACAAGACAACCACTTTTTGACTTCTCCAATAAAACCTATGTCATTTCCTGCTATCAGCATATCATCAACATATAATGATAAAATGACATACTTTCCTTTTTCCTTCTTTAGGAAAACGCAATGATCCTCATTGTTTAGTCTATGTGACTAAACAACCCTTCTAAAATGGTCTGTGTGATCATTTTTGTCTGTGTGACATCCCTTGGACGAGTGGGAGATGTGAGTTCGTGGCAGTTCCACGAACTGCACAGAGGCAGTTCGTGGAACCGCCTCGAGCACGCACGGCTTGAAGCCGTGCGTGCGTCTCCTTCCCTTAAAAGGGAAGGAGTGCGTCCAAGGCTGGGTTCGGCTGTGAGACGAGAGCGCTGTTCGGTGAAGAGGCTGTGAAGCGAGAAGAAGCATCCGGCGATTTGGTTTGTGGAAGCGAGAGGTAATCTCCGTCTGTGATTTTTTCCTCCAACACGAGCAAACCTCCCAACAGGTATACATTTGATCTACACCAGCACAACAATCCCTTGCCACCATTACTTATATCCCAAGTAAACTATCTCAATTATCAACTATGTTCCCGACTATCACTCAGACAGGCTAAAACAAATACTAATATCCGAGACCCAATCAGGTGCAGCTCTAATAGGTTGCGATGCTATGGACATGTTTGAAGGCAATCAACAGAGCTCTATAGTTAGAAAAGTCAAAATTGATAACTAGGTGTAATTGGTTGACAAAGACCAAAGAAAACTTTTTAGTTGAAGGATGAACAATTTATTTAACTGATTTAAATATTACTAATTATATAGTCAGCATAGAGCTCAGTTTAGGAATGGTTTGATTATGATGATGATTCCAAGTGGCACTTACCATCATTAAATAGGACATGACCAAAAATTACAAGTTTGACTTTATGTATTACAACTATCTTAAGTTGTAGATTTATTTATGCTGTATAACTTTTCTTTCGCTGAGATTCTGATCTAATCTTGTTCAAGTAAAAAAGAAGCAGCAAAAGTACACAGTCGTTTCAGCATCTTTGGGCATGCAATTCACTCCTCACTTGTGTGCAAGCTTAATAAAATTAGCACCCCCACTTGTCAGGACATACACCGCAAGATTCAGGAAGCATGAAGTGTACGCAACTATAATTTTCAACAAAATGGTGGAACTCATTTTAGCTGACCAAGTGTATTGTTCTAGATACATCAAAGCCTCCACACTACCCGTAAAAGGGAATAACTAAGTTAACATGTGTCTTATCTTTCCCAATTCTATTGAAGTAAACGAGCATTTGAATCAAATGAGAAGATCATGAATCACAGCTAATTACCTTGTCATATTTCATTGCCCCAATGAGCATATTGAGAATAAACGTATTAGGTTTCCTTCAGGGAATATATAACTGTTTCTAGAATAATAAATGTTACCCTAAGTAGACTGAGGGGTACGAAGAAAATATCTCTGCCAGTTTTTGGTTCTTCTAAGAGGTGATCAGATTATCTACCCATCAAGAAAAACGCATGAATTTGATTAGATGATATCAAGTAATAATCCTTGAGAAGATAGAGCGGGACAACTTTCCAAAGCAAACATCTATAAGTCTTTTTTTTTATCCTTTTACATGTCACGCAATCAGATTAGCTACCCATCAAGAAAAACATGTGAATTTGATAAAGTGATATTCAAATGAATATCCTTGATAGACTTACAGTTCCAACTTCATGAATAAAGAAAAAAGATGAAAACAAACAGATATGTGACGACTACTAATTCTGTAACTGCATATGCTGCAGCGTGTTTGCAACGTGTGCAGCGCAGCAGGTGAAAACCCCCTTTTATAAGGGGGTGCGTCCAAAGAGAGAAAAAAGAGAGAGCAGTGAGTCACACCAAGAGGTTGTTCAAGAGTTGTCAAAGTGAATAGGAACACCAAGGCGCTGTCGGGATTTGTCTCGTGGAAGAGAGGTTCTTTCCGGTGCGATTGATCCTCAGATCACAAGCAGAAACTTCGTCCAAAATAGTACCAGGAAGCGAGAAGATTTCTGACGATCACTGTAAGTTTCATTACAGCTTCATGTTTCGTTCTTTCTTTTATTTTGCTTAGTTAATCTCGAATTAGATGCTAAAACTATCAACATTGGTATCAGAGCCCTTGTTGGAAAGCATCTAATATAGATTAGAATTTTTTTCTGAAAAAAACAAGCTGTTCGTCGCGAAAATCACGTGAGGAAGAAGATGAACAGTGCAGAAATCACTGTTTCTGCGGCGAGTGGAAAACCACTTTGGACAAACCACCCTGGCCATTCCAGAGTGGTTTGTCGAGTGGAAAACCAATCTGGGCTAATCGCTCGCCGGAAACTACCCGACAGGCAGCTTTAACCGCCGCCAGTTGGTCAACGCCGCAGGCGGCGTTCCGGGCGGCGATAGCCACCGCCGAGGCGAACCGCCGGGCAGGCAGTTTCACCAGCAGGTGGTTTACACCGCTGTGGTAGTTTGTGCCTACCAGGGCGATAACCGCTGCACAGGCGGTGGGGTGCCGACGGTATGGCTCGGGCGCCGGCCAGTATGCGGCCAGGCTCCGGCAGTGGTGGTTTGAACCCCGACAGGGTGGTTTGAGCGCCGACAGGGCGGTTTGAGCGCCGACCAGCCGACCAGGGCGGTTTGGGCGCCGGCCAGGGCGGTTTGAGCCCCGGTAGGGCGGTTTGTGCGCCGGCCAAGGTGGTTTACCGCCTTCCAGGGCGATTCACCGCCTAGCAGAGCTTGCGGTTCACGCTGCGGCCATCACCGCTGGCGAGGCACCGCTGCCGAGCGATCTGCCGCCAGGCGCTTTTAAAGTGGACCGAATTAAATTGGGCTTGGGCTCAGAATCGACATTTTAATTGGGCTGAATTTTATTGGGCCGAATGAAAATGGGCTCAGAATCAGTTTTTTTTAATTGGACTATCAATTAGAGAGGCCTGATTGAATAAATTGGACTTAGGCTTTAATTTGAGATTTAAATTAATTTGGGCATAGATTCAATTAATTGGAGTTCAACGAAAGCTAGGTGCCCAATTAGCTCAAACAAGTGTTGTGTTAAGTGCTCTGGCACGACCAAGTGTAAATTGGACTTGGTTAACTCAACTCTAATTTGGTTCGACTTAATCATGCTTGACCGAACTGGATTTGTCCAGATTGGCGTTGATTAGCATGATTTGACAATTGACTGACTTGAAAAAGTTGACTTTAGTCGACTAAACTCATGACTAAATAATCAAGGAATTGTTTGGAACAATTAGGACTTGATTTAAACAACTTAGAGATAGACCAAATGAACTAGAGTTGATGTCTAGGAAAGATGAGAAAGAATACTATGCATATTGCTTGAGTGCCTAGGGTACTCAGAGCAAATTGTGTGGTGTTTGAACTCTCACGGTCAATATTGAATCTTCATGGTACTAGTCGACTAAACTTAGATGATAATCAATTGGTAAAAGTACCAATTGACTGGTCTAAGTAAGTCTGTCGATAATCCTCCATAAAATCAAGGAAATTTGTTCTTGATTTATTTTGATGGATCTATACCTATATATAAATTGAATTAAGCAGGTATATGTACTGGTTTGTCGGTTTTGTACTGACTTAATTAATATCAATTTTCAGATGGCATGGATGATTACCACTATGACGAGACGCGATGTGTTGCGTAATCGGCTGAGAGAGGCTATCCAGGGGATAGAGTATGACTCAGCTCATGGAGTCGGGTGACACATCGAGAGGCTTGATAGATTACGAGACCTGGAGATCGCAGGGAGTTTCCGATCTCGAGAATTACAAAGATGGGCTCGTCCGCCTTCTGACACACGAGTGCACTTGCGTGATATCAGCGGATCGATCTGGGCGCGCAGGACGCTCCTCTTATACCCGATTATGCACTAAGCTACTTCACTACGAGGATCGCGAGGTGCATCGTGATGATCCAAAGGATGATTCTAAGAGGACCCACGATGGAATCTTTCCTTTTGGATCGCTCAGAGGCGTCCTACGGATGATTACGCATCCCGGCATCATCTCAAAGCATCTCGGCGGGGACGCCTAGTTTAATCCAAGAAGATCAAGATTTCGATCATTACTATACTAGTGTTTGTCTAGTGGTAATGATTATCATCTAGTTGTTTAGTTTTTATTTTGATTATGAGTAGGAAGAATGTTATAGTAACATTCTTAGTAGAGTTATCTTTGTTATGTATTGGTCGACAATGTACAACAAGTTTAATTTAATCGATATGTTCATTTTATTATTAACTCTACATAATGTATGATATTTTGCTCTTTCGATTTGTTCATATTGAATACAATTTAAATGAAATGTCATTTAATAATATCACGTATTAAGATGGAATGTATGTAATGTAATTGATCAAAGTCGATTCGATTGATACATCTGAATGATGAGTGTGATTGGATTGTCACTGATTTTAAACCAAATCGAATTTACATCGAGTCGAATTGTAGATTACATACATAAAATCATACAGAATAACTAAATAATGTGTTTATTTATGTTAGGTTACGGCTAACTAAAAACATCATAAATTGAACTCAATAAGAGTGAGAAACTCAATAGGATAACTACAAGATCCGCACCTCAAGATCGATATTCTTGAGGAAATGCAAGTTCTAGAGGTTGTAAATCAGCGATAGAACTCTGTAGATGGTCTCATCAGCACAAAACAGACGAGATATTGATGCCTATAAGGTGGAAGAAGAAAGACTCCACCGCTAAGGGCATCTCGATTAGTTCAACGATGATGACCTAGTTTTTAGTATGAGCCGATCCTTCAAATTACGTCATGTCTGGTTGCCCTTAAGGACAAGTACTGAGTCGGGCCTGAAAGAACCGACACCTAACGATCAAGTTCGATAGCAAGAAGCGCCGAACGTCACGATGGTTCAACATCTCGTGAGATGCCGAATATCGATTCGGGAGCTTAGAATCGCGGCCACGAGCCGATGATGATTTAACAATGTGTTCAGTAATCATTCGATCTCTTCCAGATTCTTGGGAGACCATAAAGCAGACCTTAACTCACAGCGAGAGTATTAAGACTTTCGCTGATGTCTCGCGCCATGTTGAACTAGAGGCGGAGCGAGTAGAATCCGCGAGGATTTCGCGCCTATTTTCTTTGCGGCTCACTGGATCATCTGGATCCAAGAAGAAAAGATGGTTTAAGAAGGGGAAGGGAAAGAAGAAGGAAGCTGCTGTTGCAGGTGGGACAGGCCCAATCAAGAAGAAGAACAAGAAGACGGGGAATAAACCTAAAAGCAAGGTAACTTGCTTTAATTGTGACAAGAAGGGTCACTATGCTCGGGAGTGTACCGAGCCAAGAAAGGTAACTTCAGTTTGCCTTCCGAGCATTTTGTTGCTAGTTTTGTGTTGTTGGTGATTCTTATCCTTTGGAATTATAGATTCGGGAGCAACCAACCACGAATTCGGGAGCAAGTTACATACGCGAGTACGCCGTGTACCGGCAACAAATAGATATATGTAGGAAACAATGCAAAATCAAGTTAAAGGAGTCGACACTGCAAACTTAACCTTGGGTGGAAAAACTTTGCTTCTACATAACGTCTCAGATGCCTCCGAGATTCGGAGGAATCTCAGACGCTTACTGTCCTTCGATTTAGGGTATTGTATAAATTTTTACAATTATTGAACTCAAGATCGACTGTCAATCGGTTATGGTTTTTAACGAATGGTTTTATGGTTCTTGATGTGGAACCAAACGACAATCAGGCGATTAATAATCGCTTTCAAATATTGCTCTTACTAGTGATGGTAAATAATCGATGATATTTAGCGCTACAGGTTGGGACATATAGATAAGATCGTAATTAATCGCTTAGCTAAAGAGGGTTTATCGGGCTCTCGAGCCAAGATTAGTCGTAGAGCGAGCATCTTCACTGAAAAGCAATTAGAAACCATTCTAAGGTTGTTAAGGCGAGTCACCATCGAGAATCGATTCATTCGGATATTCGGTCCAACGAATGTGAGGGCTGTATAATGGAGCTTCTTATTTTATTACATTTATTGATGATTTCTATGTGTATTTGATTTCTCACAATCAAGCATTGGATCGCTTCATTCGTTATATGAGCGAAGTTGAGAATCAAACGGAACGTAAGATTAAGACTTTACGATCGATCGCGTGGTAGAGAATATTTATTCGATATGCTCAAGACAATATGTAATAATAAAGGAATTATTAACGATCCTCGGAACTCCACAAAGAAACGGGGTCGCTGAGAGAAGAAATAGGACTCTTCTCGAAATGGTTAGCCATGACGGCACGACTAATTTGTCGATCTCCTATGGGGAGACGATTGTTACCGCACCTATATATACTTAACAAAGTGCCTTCAAAGTCGTATCTACCCCATATGAGCGAACGCCGAGCGTAAAATCGATTAAACCGAGACCTCGGGTCTATGTTCATGATAGTTCTCACAAGCATGGAAAACTAGGGCATAGAGGTAAGAAGTGTATCTTTATAAGATATTCTGATACTTCAAAAGGTTATGTTTTCATAGGTGAGCAATCAAATGAAACAATCTCTGAATTGGATTCAAGATATGCTACTTTTCTCGAAACTGAGTTCCCAGCTAGAAGTGAAGTTGATAAAACAGTTCCTCTATTTGAGGAGGAAGAGTCGTTATCAACTGGACAGGTGTCTAGTGGGATATCTGGAACTAGTCAACCCAATGGGAGTACTTTGCCTAGTCACGGGGTGACTTCTCAACAGCCCAACTTACGGAAAAGTGTTCGTAAGATCAAACCTAAGAAGAGGTTTGATATTGAGAATGAGGCAATGATGACACTTTGGCCGACGTGATGAGGAACCTCACAAGAAGGAAGCTCTGGGCTCAGAAATTTGGAGAAAAGTGGAAAGTTGCAATGGTTGAGGAAATGGAGTCAATGATTAAGAATCATGTTTGGAAGTTAGTCAATCTTCCTCCTGGCCGAAGGGCTATTGAGAATAAATGGATTCTCAAAATAAAGAGGAAAGCTGATGGATCGATTAACCGATACAAAGCTTGTCTAGTTGCAAAAGGATTTACCCAATTTGAGGGTATTGACTTTGAGGAGATATTTTCTCCCATAGTAAAGTTTGTGTCAATCCGAGTTATTTTGGCCTTAGTGGCGCATTATGACTTGGAGTTACATCAAATGGATGTAAAAACCGTTTTCCTTAACGGTGAGCTTGATAAGGAAATCTATATGGTTCAACCAGAAGGTTTCGTTACTGAAGACCAAGAAGATAAAGTATGTAGATTGAAGAAATCTATATATGAGCTAAAGCAAGCATCAAGACAGTGGAACATAAGATTTAACGAAGTGGTTTTATCTTATGGTTTCGAAATGATCAATGAGGATCATTGCGTTTTCCTGAAGAAGGATAAAGGAAAGTATGTCATTTTATCATTATATGTTGATGATATCTTGATTACAGAAATGTCATAGGTTTTGTGATAAGAAAAAAGTGACTTTCATCACGATTACACAATAGATATGGGAGAAGTTGAATACATCTTAGAGTAAAGATCATCAAGGATCGATCTAAGAGACTTTCGAGTTTGTCTCAAAAGTCTTATATAAATAAGATGTTATGAATGACACCTATTGTGAAATGTATTGCTCGAGTAAAGAGTATGAGTCCCAAAAACTCCAAACGAAATAAGATGAATAAAAAACCATATAAGGTGTTGTTGGTAGTTTAATATACACTATGTGTACTCCCCGATATCTCGGTATGTTGTTGGCTTAGTGTCGTTCTAAACCCAGAGACACGGAAGAGCTGAAAAGGATATTCGGATATCCGAAAGCGATGACGACATGATCTCGTTATCAAGGATCGAGCATGAGCTGAAGGATATTCGACGCAGTTAGGTTGGGGACTGGATGATAGAAAATCTACATCGACTACGTTCTTGTTGAATGGTGGCGCCATCTCTTGAATACAAGAAGAAACGAGCTATGTGGCCTTATCAACCACGGAAGTGAATACGCGTGTTGGCACCGTATGTCTGGCGATGCAGTTAAGGAGGTTCAAGCATCCAAGATCGAAGACGTTGAGAGTCGATGGCCGATCGCTTCATCGCGATACTGTCAGCGATAGCTTTTTCCAAGGATCCCAAATATCACAGCAAGGGCAAACATATTGCAATAAAGTACAACTTTATCAGGGATATTGTTACTAAGAAGAAGGTTATTCTTGAGTATATCTCTACTCGAGCTATGCTTGCGGATCCTTTTACTAAGCCAATGACTAGAGAGTCATTTAATGAGCATGTGAAGTCTTTAGGACTTCGTAGAATGTAACAATTTTGTAATGACAATCGGATATTGTAATTTGATTGTTTAATGCAAGCCATAATTTATTCAGTGTATGTGATGTTACATTCTGATAAGATCTCGGTGAGCATATTGACAGGTAGTGATTGGTCCTCTCATATGAACAATCATTTCTGTTTGTTATGTAAGAATAGGGGTAACACTATTGCTTATAGGATAGCTTTGGAAGTTATATGTATGAGATACATACCTATAAGTTGGGGTCGTCTTGATATATGTATCAAGATAAGATCATTTAAGAAAAGTGATCGAAGTAAATGTTCCTAACATTTACTATACCTGTTTAATGAGCCAGATTAGAATTTATATGTTGAATTCAGGATTAGACATTTGGAATGCGGATCAAAATCATGCGATGTTGAATACGCGCTCTTTATCGATAAAGAGAATAACATCGTGGCGTGTGATTCATACCACGTGTCTTCAAGCGCAATAAGGATAGTAGGAGAGTGGATCCGCTTCTCTACATGTGAGCCCTTCGAGATTATATATTAATCTCACCATTTGTCTTTGTGACTATTTAGGTCACAAGTTTTAATCGTTTTGCTACTTTAGCATGTAAACCTATCGACTACTGGACGATTCGCCTATGTAATATGATCAGAAAGCGATCGATTAAAATGAATGGATTCACACTAAAAAGGAAGATTAAATATATTTACATCCTTCAAAAATTATTCAGTCGATCCATTTCTATTATGTATGGAAATGTTTGTAATATCGAGAATACGGAATACTCTTGACTCAATGATCATTATGAGGGATTAGAGATGTTCGTATATGATGTAAATGGAGATTATTTAACTGGGTAAATAGCAAGACATCAGATCAGGAAAACGGTTAAATACCACCGTGAGAAAGGTTCAAGACCACCGGAAAACGGCCGAGCTACGGAGGATAATGATAGGGTCATCGGTGAGCGATCATACGCCATTCAGAGAATGGTTATATACCATTCAGAAGCGCTAAGTTAGGCGTAACAACTTTTCTTAGCATTGATCGCTCTGTGAGCAGCTATGTAAGGTGTAACAACTTTCATAGTATTGGATTGCTCAGTGTGTTTGCTGTCGCACGAGCCATTTTCCTAAGTATGAATTGGTTGTTCTAATGGTCTATGTGACTATTGATCTCTATTCTATTAGTCTTTTGGGACTATAATCTCCGACATGATTCTGGTCTATGTGACTAGATACTTCTATTAGTCATTTGGGACTAATGACTCCGGCTCTATTTGGTCTATGTGACTAAATATCTCTTATTGGTCTATGTGACCATTTTGTTTATGTGACATGCTTTGGACGAGTGGGAGATGTAACTGCATATTTGCAACGTGTGCAGCGCAGCAGGTGAAAACCCCCTTTTATAAAGGGGTGCGTCCAAAGAGAGAAAAAAGAGAGAGCAGTGAGTCACGCCGAGAGGTTGTTCGAGAGTTGTCGGAGTGAATAGGAACACCAAGGCGCTGTCGGGATTTGTCTCGTGGAAGAGAGGTTCTTTCCGGTGTGATCGATCCTCAAATCGCAAGCAAAAACTTCGTCCAAAACAGTACCAAAAAGCGAAAAGATTTCTGACGATCACTGTAAGTTTCATTACAGCTTCATGTTTCGTTCTTTCTTTTATTTTGCTTAGTTAATCTCGAATTAGATACTAAAACTATCAACAAATTCAATAATGAACATCTCGCATGATGGCACATCACTGCCTAGATAACTGAGAAAATCAACAGATGTATCAAGATATGAGCAGTGTCAGAGTCAATAACAGTATTTAAACTAGAAAACAAAATTTTGATCATAATGCACAATTGCATGATTTAAGTCTACATGTCAGAAAACACCATTACTGAAGTAGTAACGGTAACAAACTACAATATGTAAATAATACTAGGTTAACCTGATTCAAGGCATTCTGTGGTGTCTCATACTCAGCCGCTACAAAAGCAAACACCTAGATAATCCAATTAAAAATCTTAAGACCAAAGTTAATGAATTTGTAAACAGATCCTGCAATGGAATTGAAAATTATTCTGTTGTGAGAAGTTTATGATGATTGTAAGGACAGAGCAAAATATAATCAATTGGTTATTTTATATAATTATCTAGGCATGTTTTGTGCCATGAAGTTAATTGAGAGTTATATTGTCATTCATTACATGTAGTTATCTAGGCTACTTATGGAGTTACCTAGAGTTAAAGAAATGCTATTTATAATGCGTGAACCAAAAGGCATCTGAAGTTGGTCCCTTTCCTAACATATCAACCTTTTGACATGAATGTTCAACCACTCAGCTGTAAGACAATATCAAAAGTTAAGAGATCTGCTCAAAATATTATCTCATCACTTCAATGGGCATGTCTAGGCCATTCAAGTCAATTATGCCACTCATAAATGATTTGGGAGTATTAAGAATATAAATATAAAGATTGGTTGTCTTTCCTAATAGCTCAAGCCTTTGAAATAGATGCTAGCCAATCCACTAAAAAAAATATTTCAGTGGCAGAGTTGTAACTTGTATACTTCTTTGTGTTTGATCTCCATGTTTGTTAAGGTAAAGTGATCTTAACCAAGGCTTAAAACCTCAACCCGTATCGAGATTTCGATCTGCGACCGAAACAATACGGTTTCGGTACCGTATCGTCCGTGCCGATACTATTTCGGTTTTTTTTTCTTTTTTTTTAACATTAATATTAATTATTTGATTTTTTTTTTAAATTTTAATTAATTTTTAAAAAAGTATTTAAGATTTAATTTTACATAAATTATAAATTCGAATTTAGAATTTTAATTAAAATATCTTTTATTTTTAAATTTTTATTTTTTAAAATAAAAATATAAATTTATATAATTATATAAATTAATTAATAATTTATTTAATTAAAATTTACAGTTTAATTAATTTATATTATATATATAATTTTAATTAATATATCTTTTAATTATAATTTATATATTTATGAAATTTAGAAAATTTCTCAACTGCGCGATCGCGCTGCCCGACCCCGATCGCCTTCTCGATCGCGCAACGCGATCGCCTTCCCGATCGCGCTACGCGATCGCGTTCCCGAGCAGGGATTGCGATCGCGATCACTTGTAGCCTCGTCGATGGCTGCTCGTCGCCGCCTCTGTCTCGTCGTCGTTGCTTCCAGGTAAGCCCTTCACGAAGTTTTTGGTCGCACGTGTTTTATCGAAATCATGCACAGTTTCGGTATCGGTCCCACATCGGAATGAAATTTTTCGCCGATTTTATCCGGTATGACTCGGCATTTAAAACCTTGATCTTAACTACAATAGAAAAGTAAGAATGCACAATATCTCCATTTGCAAAATGATCCAAAATGGCATAAAACTATTGAAAGTGAACATTGCTCAAATCCTCGATCAAAAATTAGTATGCCTTCACATTCTTGGCGTCATCCGTTCCAGGTTTGCAACTATGATTGTAAATGCATTCTTTAGAAATTCAAATCATCACACATATCACAGTATCAACTATCAAGTTCAGTGGCACACCAAAAAATATCCTACTCATTTAGCCAGGCATTAAAACCTTCGCATAATTAGATTTCTCCAGCCTTAACCTCTTATGTGGATCATCATATCTAAACTACAGATTCCTGATTGTAACATTGGAATAGAAATGAAGATGCAGCATTGTAGCTATGCTATGTATTGAATGCAACAACAAAGATTCCACTTGAATGTTTTAATCTTTCTTCACTTGTCAGACTCCTTTAAAATCATTCATGTACTAGAATTTGAGTTATTAAAAATTCCATATGAAAATAGCCATATCCTCAACGTGCAAAACAAAAAAATCATGATTTTTTAATGACAAGTTACAATTTCTCTCTAAAACTATGTTTAGAAGTTATTGATTTTAAGATTACATTTTAAAGTTATTGTGGAAAAGATGCCAACTCAGGTAAATATATTTAAGCAGAACAATATCTCCTATTTCAACTCAAAATAGATACCTCAAAAAAAGTGTGTGTTAAAAAAACTGTCAATTGAAAGTATTTATATGAATTATGGTTGCCATAGAGTTCAACTCCCCTCACCAACTTCATATTACTATGTCTCATTAAACCTAAACTGTATTTATAATTTTATATAAACCTTTCCTATCTAGAACTACTGACTCGGATATACCAACACAGAGAGGAATGAACCAAAATAGAAGGCCTACTCTTCCATATAGTACATACATAGATCTAGTGTTTTATGGCTGATCCTAGAATACACTCTCCATATTAGTCAGGTTATGGGCACACAATTCCTGTACCCTCTGAAACCCTAAACCTGCAATATTTATCTCAAACTCAAGTTTCAAGTTAAAATAGTCTTTTATAATCAATCAAGTACTAGTAATTCATTAGATGGTTCTATGAGATTAATAATTATTACTTTTATGGAGAATCCCAACTCCGCCCATGATAAAACTCCGCCCATGATAAGTTAACCTTGTCGTGGCCGGTCCCAAGCCCGGATAAAGGAGGAGGGTTGCGTTAGGTTGCCAGCCAGCGTTAAACTAAGGCAAATGTTCAATGAATGGATCAATCAAACTATTGTGCTAATGCTAGGTTGTTCCCCGGAAGGAACGCGTTACAGGGTCCGACTGTAATGTCTCGGCAAGGACCGCTACATTTTCAGAACTCGGGTGTAGTGAAAAATATGCTAGAGTTCACGTTGCAGGGTCCGACTGCAACGTATCGGCAAGGACCGCTACATCTCCATGAGAACTTGGGTGTAGTGTTAAATAAGCAAGAGTTCTCACACCATAGGTTGGGTAAGAACAAATATTATAGAAAAACTAGTAGTCTAAGATTTGGTACATGGAACATAGGAACCCTCACTGGTAAAACAATGGAGATAGTAGATACGATGATTAGAAAAAAAATTAATATTGTATGTGTACAAGAGACAAAATGGGTTGGTGAGAAGGCAAAGATGATAGAACTCTGGGTTTTAAGTTATGGTATCTGGGAAGAGTAAAACAAGAAACGGAGGGTATTATTGTTGATAGTTCGTTAAAGGATGAAGTTGTAGGAGTAATTAGAAAGGGGATAATTATAGCTCTCAAAATAGTAGTGGAGAAAGAAACTATAAACGTAATTAGGTGTATATGTACTTCAAATAGATTAGATGAAAATACCAAATTAAGATTTTGGGAGGACTTGGATGAAGTATTACAAAATATTCCATTAAACGAATGAGATGATTTTAATAGAGGTGATTTAAATGGGTATCGGAGTGAAAAATGGCGAATATGAGAGGTGCGTGGGGTTATGGGTTTGAACAAGAAATGAAGAAGGTAAAACTATATTGGATTTCGAATAGCATATGATCTTACACTAGCTAATACATTTTTTAAGAAAAGAGAAAAACACTTGGTTACATTCAAAAGTGAAAATAATAAATCACAAATTGACTTTCTTATGGTTAGGAAGAGAGATAGAAAGATTTGTAAAGATTGTAAGATTATTCCTGGAGAAAGTTTAACTACTCAACATAGGTTAGTAGTATTGGATATACGCCTCAAACATAGTATTAATAGAAGGAAAATATACACGACCCCTAGAATTAAGTGGTGGAAGTTAAAGGATGAGAAACTAAATATATTCAAAGAGAAGGTAGAGTACAAGTATTAGATATATATCTGACTAATACGATGTGGGATAAAATGGTATCAAAATTGAAAATAAGTAGCTAAGAGTGTACTCGGTGAGTCAGGGATACACCACCAGTAAAGAATCTTGGTGGTGGAATGAAAAAGTGCAAGAGAAAGTCAAGGAAAACGAATAAGATATAAGAAATTAAATATTTGTAAAAATGAGGAAAATTTGAAAAAATATACAATAGCAAGAAAGAAGCTAAGAAAGCGTGAATGAAGCTAAGATAAGTGAAACTTTTGAACGGTTATATCGAAAATTAGATACAAAGAAGGGAAAGAGACATTTATAGTAATAGCTAAAGTGAGAGAGAGGAAGACAAAAGATCTTAATCAAATAAGATGTATTAAAGATGAATCTGATAAGTACAAGTAAATGATTAAGAAATAAAAGAGCGGTGGAAGAGATATTTTTATCAACTTTTTAATGAGGTTTAGGAGACCAACTTAATTTAGGTAATTTAAGTAGTCAAATGAGTATAGAAATTTAAATTTTTATCGTAGAATTCAAATTTGAAGTAGAATGCTTTAAATGGAATCTGAAATGGAAAAGCAGTTGAACGGATGATATTCCGATAGAGTTATGGAAGTGACTAGGGAAACAAGGTATTGAATGGCTTACAAAATTATTTAACATGATATTGAAAAACAAAAAGGATGCTGATCGATGGAGGGTAAATATCCTAATTCCTTATATAAGAATAAGGAGACATACAAACTTGTGAAAACTATAGGGGTATTAAACTAATGAGTCATACCGTGAAACTTTGGGAAAAATAATAGAAAAAGATTAAGGAAGGAGACCATGGTTCTCAAAAATCAATTTGGATTCATGCGAAGGTCGAAATGATAAATTTATACATCTTCTCGCATAACTAATCAAAAGTATAGAGAGCAAAAGCGGGATCTACACATGATATTCATTGATTTAGAAAGCTTACATGATAGAGTTCCAAGAGAAATAATACGAGAATTTTAGAAAAAGAGGTGTTAGTGTAATATATATCAACTAATTAAGGATATATAAGGAAGTAACGAGTGAAGACTTCTGAATTAATCAAGCATTTCCAATAAAGATAGGGTTACATCAAGGATCGACCTTTAAGTCCCTATCTTTTACACTAATCATGGACGAACTCACTGGACACATTCAAGATACATTACCGGTAGTGCGTATTGTTTTCATGATATTGTTTTAGTAGATGAGACACGTGAAGGAGTAAATGTTAAACTAGAATCTCAAGGGAAACACTAGAAGTGAAAGGTTTTAAGCTTAGTAGAGTAAAGACAGAATATATGGAATTTAAGTTTAGCAATATTAGACATAATGAGATAAGTGTTAAAATAGGAGATGACGAGTTGTCTGGAACTGAGAGTTTTAAATATTTAAAATCATTTTTGCAAGATAATAGAGGGATTGAGAGAGATGTCTTACATAGAATACAAGCAGGATGGTTGAAATGGAGGAAAGCGTCGGGTGTTTTATGTGATCGTAAAGTGCCTCTAAAACTTAAAGGGAAGTTCTACAAAACGGCGATTAGACCTGCTATGTTATATGACGCTGAATGTTGGGCTACGACTCGAGCACATGAGCAAAAGATGAGAGTTGCAGAGATGAGGATGTTAAGGTGGATGTGCGGACATACGAGGATGGACAGAATAAGAAATGAGAGCATTAGAGAAAAAGTTGGTGTTGCATCTATTGAAGGAAAGCTCCGAGAGACACGTTTAAGGTGGTACGGACATGTACTTAGACGGCCAATAAATGCTCCAGTTAGGCGATGTGAAACGATACCAAATATACACATCAAACGAGGAAGAGGAAGACCAAAAAAGACTTGGTTAGCAACAATAAAACAAGATAAAATTTATTTAAATATAGATGATGATATAGTAGGGGATAGAGTCCAATGGCGTAGAAGGATCCATATAGCCGACCCCACCTAGTGGGATAAGACTTTGTTGTTGTTGTTGTTGTTGTATGGAGAATCCCCTACGCCCATCAGCAAATAAAGAAGAGTACTGATGTCATAATCCCACTAAGTGCAGGGATTTTGGATGTGCCTATATTATGCTAGTGGCCATCTCTGGTCTTCAAAATGGCTAACCATTTTGGAGATTAAGTGATCTCACTTTCCACATAATATCAAAGCCACAACTCACATGTTTGAGCCTGATAAAAAAAAGTGTATGTGTCATGGATGTACATAGAGCCACAGCACCTTTGAGCTTGATGGTCAGGTGTGGACTCCTGCATGAGTTCTATCCTAGATACACTTAGGGCTTCGAATCATACCTCTGAACATGACCAGATGTGAGGACCTGAGGAGGGTATTTCAAACCCATCAGTGTAAAGGGTGACACCAGCTCATCATCCAACATGGCCTATAGTAGGCATCCTGACTATGCTTATACTATGGGGGTGTCCCTTCCCAAATAGCTAGTCATTTTAGGATGAAACAGGAACTACCCTGCTTCAATAATTGCAAAAGGAAATGACTTAAAGCCAAATATGTTTGACATAATTACATGCAAATTACCAAGAAGAAAATTCTAAAATCGTACACTTACAACATAGAGCAGCAGAAAAATAGGTTCTAATCATTAATACTATGCCCAACAATATGCTTAAAAATATGCTGATTAGTAAGCGTGTAAAAAACCTGTTTAGTATTCCAGGTGAAAAGGGATGAAAGATCTGCTGATATGTTCATTGTTAAGCTGACCTAGAAAATATAACAGTACATGAAGTTAGATAAACAGAAACTTGCAAGATTCTTATACCCATATATAATGTGTTTAATATAATAATATGTCCTATGTTAGCAGTGAACAGAAAACGTGATTTAGTAGTATAATGTGCAGAATCAACAAAATCTATATTATATATTAAAGTTTAGTTGACTGAAATTTTCACTCAATATGCAGATTTTTCTTCTGGACAATATATCAAATTTGAAGCAGGAGGATTTACTGTTTTCCCATTTTCCTTTCAAACAAAGATACTGCTAACAGGAGACACTAATTTTAAGTATAATTGGAGAGAAATAAACAGGAAAAGAAAAGAAGTGAAATGAAATGATGCATTTCACTTAATTACTTCTAGGAAATAGAGAAAGAACTTAATTCCATCCATTTCCTATAATTTTATTTCCATCCAAATTGGAAGAAAATGAGCAGAAATGAAATTTACACATATTGTAAGAGAAGATAAGTGAGAATATTTCACTCCCTTCAATTACTTTTAGGAAAGTCTAAAAGCGCGGCCGCTCTCGGCAATGCAAAGTCTCAGGAAAGAGTCGGACCACATTGGATCTATTGCATGAAGCTCCTTTTAGGTATGTTTGACAAATGAAATAGAGTGAAAATAAGATACATACTATTCACTACTTTTCAATAGATGGTAGTGAAAACAGTTCATTATTACACATGTTCTTTTGACAGAGTTTGTAATTTGACTCATTGATCTTAAATTTCATATAGTATGCATTTTGATTTTGTATCCATAGAATCAATGTTTTGTCCAAAAAGAAGTCAAAGGTTTCAAGCAAAAGCACAGTAAGTTTCTGTATACTTATCTATGCAATGCTCAGGCCTAACAACCAACAGAGCTGTATGCAACTGCAGCCTGCGTTGATGCTTTAGTCTATTTTAAATTATACTTGCAAGAGCAAGCATTATGAATTGCATATAAGAAAATGCAAAAATGTTTAGAAATCTAGATAGTTAAGAATCATACACCATTAATCAAAGGGTAAATATATATTTTTCCAAAATAATGAAACAACATATTTACCATTTACCATTACAAATATTAGTATTGCAAATATCCTTCTAAATTTCAAATCTATTACAAATACAATTCATTTGAATTAAATTTAGCTTATTAATGTTTGGTTAAAATTATATTGTCCTTATTATAACTTTTGTAATTGTTTACTTTCACTTTTTTTTCTCTGTCTCACTTTTAATCTTGCATTTTATTTCTTTTAGTCATTTTTTCATATTCAAATGTCATTTCCAAATATTTAAACGACATTTTTGAATCTTAATAAAAAGAATATCTTGAAAAATATTAAAATACTAGCGCGATCAAATTCAAAGCTACATCATAAATGTTTAAAAGTTATAGGCCAATATGGTTAGCTACAATCATTTTGCTACTATTCTACAAAAGATTTACAATGCCATTTTTTAAAATTAAAAATTCAACTGGTAATGCCAAGGGGAAAATACATATTTACTTTTCAAAATAACAGAATTGCACATTTATCATTACGAAATTTAATATTTTATATGCATCCATGTAAATTTGAAAGTCTCTTATAAATAACATTAGTTTGAATTCAACTTAGGTTAAGGATGTTTGGGTAAAATGATATAAGCAAAATGTCCTCAATATAATTTTAATTATTATTTAATTTCATGTTTATATCTCCTTTTTCATTTTGTATTTCATGCCCTCTAAATTCATTTTTCACATTCAAATGACATTCCAAGACATTTAAATGTCATTTCAAAAATTAAATAAACTATAGGATCAAAGACAAACAAAACAATTAAAAAAAACAAAATTGACAAAGGCATTTCATAAAAGTAAGCCAGTTTATTACTATTTCGAGAAAGAACTCTGAAATTGGATACATGCCCGAATTTTTATGTTTTATGGTGGTATATTTGCAAAATGAAACTAAATGATAAATATGCAAAAGAGTTTGTTTGTAACGAAATTTTGCCTTAGTTACAAGGGAAACAACAATGCAACAGTAACAGAACTAACCTCATCATTCCCATTTGGTTGCTTTTGGAACCAATTTACATTAAGAACCTGCAGAAGAACAAAGTCAGGACAGAATGTTGGAAGAAAAAGAAGAAAACATCGAAGCAGGTTATAATGCATCAAGAGGATAAACAATTAGTATCGTCAACTTAACTAGAATAAAGAGCAGCGTCAGTCACAACAAAAATGTATTCAACTTCATAGCCACTTATGTAAAAGAAAATCACTTCTTTAACGAACTAAATGTTTGCTCTAGTCGAGAGTCAGCATCATAAAAGGCCACAGCTCCACCATTGATGCGTGCTTTATAGTTACATCAAGCTATTCATTTGATTGAAAAAGGAAAGAGACTCGTGCAAATACCGAATAGACTTTTGCAGTTCAGGAAACAGGACGGACGCCAATTATTTTTAAAAATGACTTAGTTTTTCCATCAAACAAAGAACATGAATGTCAACAACATAATCCGTTCATCTCGAAGAAACCTTTCGACAGCTCAGATAGACTTGAGGGATCGCTGACCGTGAGGGATTGATGACCTGAAAACGGGTCAAGAAGGGAGAGCTAGAGCAAGCCGTGAGTTCTTACCTTGACGCCGGAGGTGGGCGAAGGAGAGTTTAAATTGTTAGAGAGGGAGGCCATGGCGCACATCACCGCCAGGATGGCGACGGCGAACGCGACCACCGCGTTCGCCCGTGACAGAACGAATGCATCGTCCCTCTCTCTCTCTCTCTTCTCTCTCTCGGTTTTGCAGTGTTGCCCGGGATCTATATTTTGTTAAATTGGGTTAACATTTAAAACTCACCCAAATGACCAAATCTTTGGGCGTTTTAATACATTCGCCAAAATGGAAATGGGTAACGAATATGATCAATGTGATTTGCTTGCCTAAAGAAGACTGGAACCCATAATCTATTATGAACTACAATTTTAATAAGCATGTCGAAATTCATGCATATTTAGGCTTAGATTAGATATTAACACGCGAAATTACTGTGTGGTGTTTTTTTTGAAAGATTTAACAACCACTTCTACTGGAGCTGTTGAAGAAATTTTGTTTGATAATTTATCAAAGAGGCGTATCTCAAATTTGAAATTATCCAAATTCAGTTTCATAGTTTCATATTTATTAAAGGGTGCATCTCATTCCTTTTTTATCCCTCTCGCTAAACGTGGATATCAAACTGGTCGAAAAAAATATAGTACTGAGAATTATATTCCCATGAATACAGTAATTCTGAGATTTGAATTTTCAGCACCATATATAATATCAAACTCGTCTAAAAAAATGGTATTAGGAATTATATTCTCAAGAACACAGTGGTACTGAAATTTAAATTTCCAGAAATACAATGATCATGGAATTTAAATTTCTAACACCACATACAATATCAAACTGCAATAGAAAAAAATAGTGTTGAAAATTATATTCCTAGGAATATAGCGGTACTTAGATTTAAATTCTCAGTACCACGTACAATATCAATTGGCCGAAAAAAAATAGTATTGAGAATTCAAATCTCATGATCACTGTGTTTCTGGAAATATAATTCCCAGTACCATATTTTTTTTGGCCAACTTTATATTCATATTTGATGGGAGGAATAAAAAAAAATAAAGTACACTCTTTGATAAATATGAAATTATGTGACAGTGTTTGAACAATTTCAAACATGATGCACGCTCTTTGATAAATTGCTGAATTTTGTTTTAAAAATTGAATCAAAATCTAATTTGAGGGTTAATTGGTCGAGTGGTATGTAACCCATGAATGAATCTTTTAAGTCGCAAGTATAGAAAAATGAATTTGCAAATTAATTGAGAAACAAAAATTAGAACCTCGGTGATTTATCAAACAGCGCTTTTGAAGTTTAAAATTGTCCAAAAAACATCCCATACTTTTATATTTATCAAATAGCGAACTTAATTCCTTTTTTACCCATGAAAGTGTTGGAAGAATTGCACACGTTGTAGTCTTTGAAATTGCACCACCACTGTGGTGCTGAAAATTCAAATCCCAACACTTCCAGCGCCACGTTCGAAAATTAAGTGTGTTATTTTTGAAGGATAAAAAGAGAATTAAATACGTTATTTAGTAAATATGAAAATATGGAATATTTTTTAAACTATTTTAAATTTCAGAAGCGATGTTTGATAAATCGCTACTAGAACCTCGACGTGTTAAAACTTTGACATAATATGCAAAACTAGCCTCCGAAACTAATTTTAAAAATCAGGTCGAACAAATAACCCAAGGGTTCCTCTCCCAAATAGGCTTTTGCCGGTCAACATGCTAATATTTAGGGGTTTAGAAGAGACATCTACCAGGAAGGCACTAGAAAATAACGTGGGGAAAAGACACATTTCTTATTCACTAAAACGAGGCTCGAGCTGTGGATACAGCCATAGAAAAACCGCAACTTCCCACACATGACGAAATCATCCAAAAACTATATTGGTAGATACGTGGCATCTATTAGTTAACTCTATTTTTACATATTTTTTTTCTCTTCTGCTTATCAAATGAAACAAAGAACTCGTGACTCATTTTCCACCGCAAAGTCCGGAAGATTATACAGAATAAATCGTCCTTTTCCGACTCATCTTTTAAGCAGGCTGTCCCCTCCATCACAACCAGATAAAAAGGATGTCCTTTCCATTCCTCACTGAAACAATAATACTAATTTATATATATATATATATATTACCAGACTACAAAATCATTAGGTGCCATGGTTCAAATATCACTGCAGTCCATTAGGTAGAAGTGGCATTGGTTTTACAATCTGTCCAATCACGCCACCTTGTTTCTCTATGGGTTAACTGTTTTCAATCTCTTGGCAGAGTGGATGAATCCCATGATCACCTGCATCTCATCCAATTCCTGGTTACGAGTAGGAATGTGAAAAAGAGATCAGATAAAAATACATGTTAATTGTTGGGAGAAAATAGTAGTCCAAGAAATGGTAAACAGGAGGATGACCTGTGACAGTAGATGATTTTGCACCCCAAGAATCAATTGTTCCTTAGTTGGATTGGGGTTGACGTTCACCTGTGCATCAGTTGGTTTCAAGCTTAGTAAAAGGCAAAGGGTCTCGCGATTAGAATCTGGTCGAGAAACATACGAGATTGAAGTGCCTCCAGTATCTCAATAAGGTCGGCGTCCCAAGCTTAGCCAAGTTAAGTCTCTGTTCATTGTTTACTAAGTTTTTAGTGCAAGTTCTCAGCACTGTACTCAATTGAAGATTGTGTAACCAAGATGACCCATACTAATATTCTTCAGGAATCATGCGGATGATTCAAATGGTAGTAGAATCACCCATGGAAATATATAATCTCAGAACAATGAAATCGTATAAGTGAAAAATGTTTAAAGATGGATTTTATTTTATTTTTAAAAGACAATTGAAAGATGACAATGAGATATATTGTGAATGATATTGAATTATTCAACACGGCATTTTCTCACCATTTGATGTTTATGGGCATTAGTATGAGTGTCTTGACAACTGCTTCGACCACCTGACTTTGCAAAGGATGCCCATGGCTTGGTATGCCGAACCCTTGGCTTTGTTGTCTTACGTAACTCTAAGCTAGCTGTCAAGACAATATAACTTTATTAAAAATTTAAAGTAGATAGGCAAACTGCAGGCTTTACCTCTTAATTACCAAGCAATATCTAACTAATGAAGATAATTATAGATACCAATTAGTAAACATTAGGAACTTACAGCAATCAATGTCTTTGTCTCCCAGGTCTGAGCTACTGCAGAATGAGTTATCATATTCAATGTCATCGTCATCTTCGTTTCCTGTAGGAGCTTCCAAGACACTCAATGCATTTCTTTGCAGTTTCACTTCTACGCCATTCTTTAGAACCTGATAAAATGACAACAAATTTTATTAACATGAAACCCATATCTGCTTTATCCAAATAATTGCATGGAAAGAAAATAGTTTAAAACTTCACATAAAGTGACAAAGCAAAGGTGTCAAAAACAATTAAGATTGGCAACTATAATCTGCATCTAATCCCTCTCTTCCAAGTAAAAGATCTAATTTGGGCTTTGAACAATTGAGCACCAAAACAAAGCTAAAGCTAATTGTGGAAGTAATCAAAAGCAAGATGAATTGTGGATACAGGAAGTGTCTGCAGCAGCATCAATATATCATAGATGAGATAAGTGCATGTACATCCATCGGTATGTTCTGTAGGAATGTTTCTCTAACCATAATAGTTAATAATCCTGCACATTGATTTGAAAAAAAAAAAAAAAACTTGCAGTTGGAGGTCAAATTTACAAACCACAAATGTGAGATCATATCTGATATTTAAGCTCCATTTAGATGCCCGCTTCTTGGTACCATTCAACTACTAAAAACATACAAGAATAGTGGGCAAGTAATGGATGAGAGAATTACTAACCAGCCAATGCCAGCCACCAAGACCTACTGCCTTCTTGACAACACCTTGAAGTCCAACTAAAACAGACTTAGTCCTGTTGTTTCCAGTTACAATGACTTTAGTGTGCCTGGGAAGCACAGAAAGCTCTTCATCCCCACTTTCATACCGTGAAGGGGATAGAGTTGTCCTGACAGAACAGAACTCAGCCTCCATACCTTGTAATAAATTTACAACCTGATATCCAACCGGCTGAGGAATCATCAAACTATTAGCAAAGGCAATATTAGTTGAGGAGCTATCCAAATTCTTTGGCAGAAAATAGAACATTGAATAATAAAAGCTCTTCTACTACAATTTATAATTGTTTTATTCCGATAGGCAAGATTATGGATAGTATTTCCAAAGAGAGCAAAACGAAATAAAATATTGCCAGTTGCAGGTAATAACATTTCAGAAGCAATAACTTTTTTTTAGGTGCAGACGTTATTTTCAAGGAAAAAGGCAGAACCAAAAAGACCAACAGCAACGCCCGTCAACATCATGTCGACTTTGACTAAGCTCACGTATGAAAATTCGATTCAATCCAATTAATGAGAAGGCAATGGGCTGGCTCCCATCGAACACATTATAAAACAAATAGCATTTTTCACAGAACCCAATTCTTTCTCAAAATTTTATATGGCATAGTACTTTATCGGCGCTTACAGAGGAATGAACAAGTATCAAGAATCGAACATGAATAGTTATTTATCTATTTACTTTTTTTTTTGTGTGAAGAAAAAGTAAACAAAAAAATCGCAAACACATCTAATTTCACGATCAGAAGCTTCACAGGAAATCACGAATAAAAAGAAAAGACCTTTTTTTTAATGCAATTCCACTTCCCGGTACCGATCTACACAATGATTTTAGTTTTAAAAAAAGGAAAGTGGTTCAGTTGAAACCCCCCAAAAGTAAAATATATAAAGTATGGATCGTTTGCTAAAACATGCATTGAATCATGAGAAGAATTCCGGATACTAGAGCAAACATTGGCATTTCCGATTCTCGCCCTTAAAAAAAAATCCAGTCCGACTTTCCACTAATGGGGAAAAAAAGTGAAATTCGGCATCAATCCGAAAGATTTAGTGCAGTTAATTGTCTAAGTTGAAATCAAATGTAGGCAAAAACTACACACAAAAATATCAGGAAATCGAACGAGAAGATTAAAAAAGAAAAGAAAAAGCAGATACAACAAAAATTAAAAGGTTCGGTAATTTAGGTCATACCACAATGTCGCGATCCAGCGAAGCGAAAAACCAAAGCCGATTGAACCGTCGAAATGCTGCGGTTTTCCGACTTAAGAAACAACAAAGTCGTGAAATTTCGCGATCAAGAAAAGGATTTTGATGGATGCTCGACCGGTCGAGGAGACAGCCCGCGGATTCCCGAGAATTGAATACTATGGAAGGGAGGATCGGGATCTGGGAGCGGAAAGAGTAGGGTTTCTAGTAGCAGCAAAGGAAGAAGAGGAGAGAAAGGAGTCAAGAACAGTAGAGTAGTGGGCGTTCAGTAAACTAAATGCTTGGCAACTGCCAAATTGGTAAGTAACGTTTCGGAGCGAATTTTAAGGAATGTTACGGTTCGAAGCCGATACGGGATGCGAAGGAACAACGAGTCACGTGATTTTTCTGAGAGCTGCCCCGGCGGCTCCATGCCCGAGCCGAGCCGTCTAACGAGCACCATGCAACGACACCTTTCCTAATCTATTAAATTAAATAAAAATATATATTGTTAAAATTGAATAAAAATATCTAATTTGAACATGCACCTAATCAAACAAAAAAAAAATACAATTAACGACAAACCGTTTGTAGGCCAAAAACGTTTAGTTCATTATCATGGATAATTTTAATTATCTTATCTATAATGATCTTACTTGATTCAAGAAATTAATAATTTAAGTAACCAACAAATGAAATATGCAATTCAAAATCACATTAACCAGTTGTCGGTTGTCAGTCGTTGATCGTCGGTATCGTTTGTCGGGCATCGTCACTTGTCATCAGTCACCATCGTCGATCGTGCGATTGTCGTCGTCGATCGTTGATCTCCACTATCGATCATCGGTCGTTGATTGTCGTTGTCGCCGTCGGTCGTCGACCTTCGATCATCGTCCACCGCCTCATCACTTGTCGTCGATCATCGATCGTCACTCATCGATCATCGTTGTCGCCTGCCATCGCCTCCGTTGTCGTTCGATCGTCGTCGACAATCGTCAACTATCATCGTTGATACCGATACGGATAGCATTATCTTTTAGAGTAAATGAAATCTTAGAATTGAATAAAGATAATATAGTAAAATATTAAATTAAATTATACACTAAAACTTTCAAATAAATATATTTTTATTACATTATTTATGATTAAATTAAAAATATAAATTATATTTCATTCTTCGTAAATTTAATAATATAATTATTAGATGATCATATAATCAAGATTATACATGATAACTTAATCAAATACACCCTTAAAAATATCAACATCACCTCTAAACTAACTCATCGTGACATTTTAGCTGTTCAGAATGGCAATCTACTAACAACGTAAAGCCGGACTCCATCATTAGGAATCTGACCCTGGCCTGCCCAGCTGCCCTAGTCCTTCCAATCTTCATTCATCTGAAAATATTTAGGAAAACTCGTACATAATTAATCAATTACAACTACCGGTATGACCCTGTCGAATCTATTCCCATTGTGCTCAAACACTTCTTTACTGAAACCCAGGGACAATCCATGATTGCAGACTTTAAAAACCTATTAGTTTGTTATCCTATTCATCTCAAAGACATTGCGATACTCTTTTGCATCAAATATTTGGTGTCCATAACTAACTTAAAGTTTCTTAAACTGAAAGAAAAAGAAAATATCACAAGTATCTTTCAATTGGGATCAGGTGTAGATTTTCGCTCGCACGCACTGCACTGCACTCCACTCCACTCCGTAGTATCTCGAGAAACCGACGCGCAAACGATTCTCCTCCTCAGTCAGAAAATCTCCCAACGAGCCACTTTTTCGGTCCCCACGGCTCGACACGTTTCATTGATATCCAATCACCTACGAGAAACGGGAAACATATACGCAAGGTGAAGGGGCCCCCTGCGACGGCCCACCCAAATCTCATCGCCAGACGTACCCTGATCCCACGGACGGTATCAGAACCATTACGCCGTCCTGCATCCCCTGTTTCTCATCGACAGACGTACCCTGATCTCATCGCCTCTCCTCCAAGTTTGCTGCATTTATAAGTGATGTCCGTCGAGACTGTGATAACGAGGTATTTAAGTAGTAAAATCGGTAAATATCGATGCTTTGACGAGGAGAGATGCAGCATGCAATCGCTTTAACAGTAATAGGAAAATGGCGTTGTCAGATGGCCGAGCAGAGTGATGTAGGCCGAGCCGAGTGATGAACTTGCACAGCAGCAACCGGTCAAGGGCGCCGAGAGGGATTTCGGCAAAGCCCCTCCAACGCTCAAGACAGAAAATTAGTTGGAAGAGGAGAAGAAATTGAGGAAAGTTAGTTTTTCAGTGTTCCCCCAAAAACTTACCTCCTCTTCCTAAGGAAGGTCATATGTATAGAAGGGAAGTTCCCTTCCCGAGGAACTCTGCCAATAGAAGTGACGTAGCCCCAGTGGACCGTACATTATGATCATTGTTACCTGGACTGCATCCAGCGCGTGGGCTGTAATTAATACACGTCGTGCGGTTGATAGGAGACAAGTCTCAATTAATGTTGCGGCTAATCTCTTGAGATTTTGACAGGGAAAATTGCCCTTAGGCGTGAGCGACAATTAATACACGCCGCGCGGTTGATAGGAGACAATTCTTTATTAATGCCGCAGACATTCCTCCGAACCTTGTCAGTGACTTATTCTTTTGATGGGAATTTGCCCCTTCAACTTGATGAAATGACCGTCTCCTTAGCTCATAATAAAATGGACGTCCGGTATACGATAAATCCGGTCGGGGCGCCCGATAAGAGAAATCCGGGTCGAGACGTGGAAATCCGAGCCGAGACGTGGGACGTCCGGTATAAGAGAAATCCGAGCCGAGACGCGGGACGTCCGGTATAAGAGAAATCTGGGCCGAGACGTGGGGCGTCTGGTATAAGAGAAATCTGAGCCGAGACGCGGGGCGTCCGGTATAAGAGAAATCAGAGCCGAGATGCGGGGCGTCCGGTATAAGAGAAATCCGGGCCGAGGTGCGGGGCGTCCGGTATAAGAGAAATCCGGGCCGAGACGTGGGGCGTCCGGTATAAGAGAAATGTAACCATTTGTCATGAGTCAGAAAGGTACGGTGGGTTCAACCTGTTTGTCTAACCCTGGCTTTAGTTTTACCCAGGTATCATAGGCCTCCCCCTTCCTGAGTCTAGTCGAAGGATAGACACAGCCTGACTGACTAGACTGGTTCGATTCAAACCATGACTTTCCTTCTTATTCCTCTTTTAATGAGGCATGGTAAAGGCTCCTTGGGAACGGAGAGGATCTTGCTTTTGGACGCATTCATCAATGTCCATTAATGCGGTGATTCGATTTATGATTGTCTTGTTCCCCTTAGGGTTTTTCCGGTTGTGTCACGTGACTTCCAGGAAGAAATCTCGGGAAAAGGGGTCATCGAGTTGCCGCTATAAGTAATTCATCGTCCCCCTTTCCTCGTTATTTTCTCGTCCGCTGCTTTCCTCCACCGTTCCTCGACCATCCCTTTCTTCTTCCCCGACGCCCTTCTACTAGTAAGTTTCTCATTCCCTCCTCTCTCCTTGCGTTTTCTGTTTATGTTTCATGGCTCCAAAGACCGATCTCTGGTATTTGAGGACTCGCAGCACCGTCGACTCGGAGATTCGCTCTGAGGCACGGGTTGCTTTCCACATCCCTAATTCCTACCGGCTTCGAGCCCCTCAACAGAACCAGCGCCCTCACGAACCTCCCCCTGAATTCACCACCTTTTTCCTTGACCAACTATCAGCCAGCCTTCGGTTTCCTCTTCATCCTTTCTTCACTGAGTTATCTATTTACTTTGGAATACCTCTTAATCAATTGGCTCCTAATGCCTTTAGTATCATCAACGGCTTCATTATTATCTTTTTGTTCTATCACCTCCCTCTCTTTGTCGAAGCTTTCTACTCTTGTTTTTTCCCCAAGAAGAAAGAAGCCGGTGTCTTCTTCTTCTCGGCTCGACAAGAAGTGAAATTCTTATCGAACCTGATTACTTCTCATAAGCATTGGAAATCCAAGTTTATGTATGTTCGTCCCGAATCTCCCTTCTTGTGGCCTACCGGATGATAGCTCGAGCTGCCCCCTTCTCCTTCCATTCGGTCGTTCCGAAAATCCACAACTTACCAAGAGATGGTCTCAGTTCTACTCGGTCTGAGGTTCGATGTGAACGTCCTGCTAGAGGAGGGACTTTTGCATCATTTTGATATAAGTCCAATAGAAGCCGAGCTGAGTGGCTCCTTGGGTAAAGACAACTTTTATCTCGCCCCTTTTTTTTTATTATTATTACTACTAGTTTTTCTGACTTGCCTCTTTCCTTCTTGATAGCTGAAGTCATGATTCGAGCCTCCATTAGCAAAAAATTGAAGTGGAAAAGGGCGCAGATCATTCCTCCCGAGGATGCTCCTTCCGAGGCACCTAAAGGGAAAAACTCCGAAGCTCCCCCTCCACTTCGCCCTTCTATGGTGGCTGAAGTGATTAGCTCAGGGGATTCGGAGGAGCAGCAAAGGCAGCGCAAGAAAAGTCGATTAGTACTTTCTTCTGCCGAGGGGAGCTCTTCCCAACGATCCTCTCCACGTCCCTCTCCATTCCCAAGTCCTCGTCATTCGGCTAGTCCGAGTGGAGAAGGACCCAACGGCACGGGGCCAGATCTTCCGGAGCCCTATGGAGGAACAAATGAGAGGATGCTGCACGGAGGGACCCCTTCCTCAGCGGTTCGGTCCCCATGCCGGAAGTATCCGGCCGACCACAGCCAAGTCAGGGGCAACCATCCCGGAGCTTTCTTCAAGAAATTCGGGACGCCGTCGGCGACTCGGTTAAAGGAAAATCCATCCCGTCGATCAGCAATGAGATTAACATTTATCTTACCAAGGTAAGTTATTTCTTACTATTCTTCTCGTTTTTTCTTAGCGAAGTTCCGCTAATTCGGTTAACCCTCTTATCCCTCTCGCAGTTCTGGGGGTACCATATGGAGTTAATGGCTCGGATACCCCCTATGACGGCTGCTTTCCATCAAATGCGGGCACAAATGGCCGGCCTAAAGACCCAACTCCGGGACAAAGAAACGACGCTTGGCTTAGCTCAGTCCGAGGCGGCCATTTTCCAAGCCCGGGCTGCTCGGTTTGAGGATGATCTCCGGCTGAAGGCACAGGAGATGAAACTCCAGGGAGCCCAGCTGGAGGCGAAGGCCGCAGAAGCGACGGAGTATAAGGCCAGAGCCAAGGAAGCGGAGGCTCGATTATTGCAAGCCGAGCAGACCCGAGCTACTCAGGTAGAACATGAGGCCAAACGGCGGGACGAGCTGTCGGATCGAGCCGAGAAGGCCAAAGAGGAGCTCATTTCCTACCGGGCGGGCGAGGAAGGTCGGTGGGAGAAACGGAAGAAAGTCTTCCTAGCTTCGGAGGAATTTGCGGACATCCTAGGAGGTCGTACCCTAGACCTCCTAGAGATAGGATATGAGGGGGCTATCCGACACTTCAAGGAAGCCGGGTACCCATCCGAGGGGGCCTCAGCCGACTTTCTGGATTTACAACGCCTTGTCGACGAGACACCAGATTCGCCCCTAGGAGGTCCTCCTCAGTAGTTTCGACCTAGTTTAGTCAGTTGCTTTTTGCAGTTGTTTGTAACTAAGGAATTTTGTGGCCCTAGCGGCCTTTTCTTACATGGAGGGATCCATTCCCTAAAAAGAAATGTCCATCTATTCGACTTAAAATCTTGTGATCTCTAATTGTTCTTGTAATATAACATTAAGTGTACCTCGTATAGTAAGAGACCAATCGAAATGAGGACTAACCGAAGGGATCGGAAGCCGAGTAGACCGTCTTTAACGATATGTGGAGCATAGCCGAACGCTCGAAACCTAGGTTATCGTCGATAGGAGGCTCAAAGGAAACATGCGTGACACCCATGGAGCATAGCTAGCTGTCGGTACCCAAGGAGAATAGTCGGATGGCAATAATTGGGACCAGCTGCGATAGATGATACCCACGGAGAATATCCGGATTGAAAATACTTGGGACTGACTGTGATAAGCGATACCCAAGGAGAAGGATCGTATTGGGCGATACCCAAGAAGAAGGACCGTATTGAAAATACTTTGGACCAGCTGTGATAAGCGATACCCAAGGGGAATGGTCGTATTGAAAATACTTGGGACCAGCTGTGATAAGCGATACCCAAGGGGAATGGCCGTATTGCAAATACTTGGGACCAGCTGTGATAAGCGATACCCAAGGAGAATGGCCGTATTGAAAATACTTAGGACCGGCTGTGATAAGCGATACCCAAGGAGAAGGATCGTATTAAACGATACCCAAGGAGAAGGACCGTATTGAAAATACTTGGGACCAGCTGTGATAAGCGATACCCAAGGGGAATGGTCGTATTGAAAATACTTGGGACCAACTGTGATAAGCGATACCCAAGGGGAATAGCCGTATTGCAAATACTTGGGACCAGCTGTGATAAGCGATACCCAAGGAGAAGGACCGTATTGAAAATACTTGGGACCAACTGTGATAAGCGATACCCAAGGGGAATGGCCGTATTGAAAATACTTAGGACCAGCTGTGATAAGCGATACCTAAGGGGAATGGCCGTATTGAAAATACTTAGGACCAGCTGTGATAAGCGATACCCAAGGGGAATGACCGTATTGAAAATACTTGGGACCAGCTGTGATAAGCGATACCCAAGGGGAATGGCCGTATTGAAAATACTTGGGACCAGCTGTGATAAGCGATACCCAAGGGGAATGACTGTATTGAAAATACTTGGGATCAACTGTGATAAGCGATACCCAGGGAGAATGGTCGTATTGCAAATACTTGAGACCAGCTGTGATAAGTGATACCCAAGGAGAATGGTCGTATTGAAAATACTTTGGACCAGCTGTGATAAGCGATACCCAAGGAGAATGACCGCACTGACAATACTTGGGACCAGCTATGATAAGTGATACCCAAGGAGAATGGTCGTATTGCAAATACTTGAGACCAGCTGTGATAAGCGATACCCAAGGAGAATGGTCGTACTGACAATACTTGGGACCAGTTGTGATAAGCGATACCCAAGGAGAATGGTTGTATTGACAATACTATATTTGGGACTTTCATGAACCAAACTTCCCGGGAAACGAGCTCGAGCGGAACTTTCATTATAAAGACGACTTGTTACATAGGAGTTTATCAAGCATAATAAGGTCGCAAATGGAAAGCATTCCAAGGTCGGATGAGTTCCTTTCCCTCCCTATCTTGGAGGTAATAAGCGTCTGAGCTGAGTTTCTTGACAACCTTATACGGGCCTTCCCATCGGGGCGATAGTTTACGAACCTCCCCGACTGATTGAACTTTTTTCCATACAAAATCCCCTGGCTGAAAGGAGCGAGGTACTACTTTTTTGTTGTAAGCCTGGGTCATTCTCCTTCGGAAGGCGTGCATTCGGCTGGCCGCCTTTTCTCTGGCCTCAGACACCAAGTCCAGCTCGATTAATCTCTTCTCTTGGTTGGTTTCGTCGGCAGGTTTGTAAGCGGATACTCGAGGAGACCTTACACCGATTTCCACCGGAACGAGTGCCTCAGCCCCATAGACTAGATGGAACGGAGTGAGGCCGGTACTGTCCTTGGGGGTAGTTTTGTAGGCCCACAAGATACTAGGTAGCTCATCCACCCAGCTTCCTTCCGTGTGATCTAGCTTGGGTTTTCACCCCCGGATCGCTTCTGATTGGTGACTTCGGCTTGTCCGTTGCTTTGCGGATAAGCTACCGAGGTGAAGACTTGCTGGATCTCCAGCTGTTGACACCAATCCTTCAACTTACGGCCTTGAAATTGTCGCCCGTTGTCGGAGACCAACTTCCTGGGAATGCTGAATCGACATACTATATTTTTCCAAAGGAATTTTAATACGACCCCTTCAGTTATCTTAGCCATCGGCTCTGCTTCTACCCATTTTGAAAAATAGTCCACAACTACTAATAGGAATTTCTTCTGATTCGGCCCTGTAGGCGTGACCCCACTATGTCCATCCCCCATTGGTCAAACGGACAAGAGACAACAAAGGCCTTTAGCAGTTCGGCCGACTTTTGAGAGAAATTTTGATGTTTCTGACAGCTAAGGCATACATGTACGTAATGGGAGGCATCTTGTTGTAGAGTGGGCCAAAAATACCCAGCCAATAGGATTTTCCTTGCGAGAGAGATTCCCCCCGCGTGATTTCTACAGTAGCCCTCATGTATTTCCCGCATAACATACTCCGCTTCCTCTGGGCCGAGGCATTTAAGTAAGGGTCGAGCAAAGGATCGATTGTATAATGTATCCCATATTAAGACGAAACGAGTGCTTCTCATTTTGACGACTCAGGCCTCCGCCTGGTCGTCAGGTAATACCCTGCTCTTGAGGTAATCGATTAAGGGTTTCCTCCAATCTGACGAGCTGTGAGATACCAGTGGTTCTTGGTTTATGCTGGAGATGAGCTGCACCTCGGCTACTGAGTCCTCCAAGCTCCATGCGGCAAGGGTACTAGCCATACAGGTCAATTCATCGGCTTTCTGATTGTCTGCCCTGAGTATCTTGTGTCGGACTACCTCTTGGAACTCCGCGGCTAACCTTTGATAAGCTTGTTTGTAGCGTTTCAATCTCGGGTTATTGATGTCGAACGATCTCTTGGACATTCGAATGGAATCGGGAATCGGAATGCAAATGAGCCCCAAGATGACGGCTTGCATCCACGCGATAGGGCCTCGTATTCGCCGTTGTTAGAAGCCCGGAAGTTGAGTTGTACCGCTATCTTGATGGCATCCCCTTGGGGGGATATTAATAGTAGTCCCACCCCACTGCCTTGTTTGGTTGCCGAACCATCCATATATATCTTCCATTCTTCATTCTTCTCTATCCCGGATGTCTCAGCAAGAAATCTGCCAATACTTGCGCTTTGAGGGCTGGGTGTTAAATACTGGAAAATTTAAAAAAAAAAAATAGTAAATTAAATGGCCAAATAATTGAGGAAATAATCCTGGAAATTTTTCGGGATTTTTAGGAATTTTTCTGAAATTTTTCTGGGATTAAACGGACTCCGTACGAGATTTTTACGGGGATAAAATAGATAGGCTTTATTTAAGGGTCATTATCCTAAACCGGAAACCCTAATATCTATTTTTCTATTTCCCTTTTCTTCTTTTCCCCGCTAACTCCTTGGCTTTCGCGCAATCTCTCCTTCCCGATTCCTTTCTCTCTCTGACGATCTCTCCATGCCGAATCCCTCTTCTTCATGGCGAGCCCTTCTTCCTCGCGGCACCCGGCCTTCCTCCGCGGCACCGCCGCCCGCCGCCCGCAGCCGTTCTCCTCTGCAGCTCGCCGACCACAGCCTGCAACGATTCGCCGTGACGGCTCTCGCCCGGCTCCTCGCCTCCGCGCCGATTTCTTTCCCCCACCGCGCCGCCCTCGCTTCAGATCAGCCACCGCTGCTAGCTTTCTCTTTATCGCCGCTCACGCGCCGCGTCGCCGCCTCGCGTTAGCGATCGATGCCAACCCAGCCGGCGTCGCCCACGGGGGTTGTGGTCTTCCGGAGGTTCCGGAAGCGAGCTATTAGGGCATCGGCGAGTCCTCGTCTCCGGTGAAAGCGGCGGAGGCGTGATGAAGTGGTGGTAGTGAGCGTTCTTCCATCTCGAAGGTATCCACCACTATGAGCGCATTCCTTTTGTGTTTGATTTAATTATTCGATTTGTTGTTGAATTGTATATTTTGTGCTTGACTATAATTATGCTATATGCAGGTTTCGGTCACGAGGCAGGTCCCCAGTCGTGACGATTCGGTTCTTCTTGCGGATATATATTCAGGCGGGTATTTTGACTTAACGTTTAGATTAAGTCAAATTGATATGCTAGTTAGGATAGCTTACAATAATTTTTCATGTTTATATGCCTAGTATGTTTTTGGTGCCTACTAGATACATGCATGTGATAGGATATGATTATATTTACCTGTTTGATTTGGATCATAGTATGTGGATTAGGGATATGTACATATTGGTTGTACATATCATTCGGATAGGTATATTATGAGTAGGATTTACATGCTTTAGTATCATGCACCATTTTCGCATGATTGCATGCTAGCTGGACGGGGTTCCATTATTGTTGAGCCATGACTAGTTACATGGCTCCGCCACTCATGGGTTAGTGGTACATCAGGAGGGTGTGTGCAGTTGCTCTGTCAGGCTCCGCTGGTCCGCTCATGGGTAGCGATGAGGCAGCGTGGTAGCGGGCAGGGATCCCTCCTCTGGCCTATGACACCAGGAGATGAGAGCTTAGCTCCCCCACTATGTTTGGGGCAGGAGGATAGGTGTACTCCGACAGCATCCTGTCCACTCGGTCACTCAGGAGCAGTGATGGCAGAGTGCACAGTTGTCATAGCCCTACCCACTCGGCTTCACCATTGCGTGTGAGGCGGCTGACTGGCGTCAGGGGTGACCATGTCATTGGCACGGCATGCATTTTTGCATGGATCGCATTTGTATTGTGTTTCTTATTGATGCCTTGGATGTGCATATGATTGTCATGCATACAGGATACATGCTTATATATGATCAGGACTTTATTACTTCTAGTCAGGCACATGCTCCTATATCAGGGTAGGAGATTGAGTAAAATCTGATCGTTTTGTATTTCTTGCTTGCATACCCTATTTATGTGAGACTTGGCATGCATGATATTTTTATTGTTAGCTATACCTGATTTTTGCATATCTACTATACCCGCAGAGTTCTTTGAACTCACCCCGTTGGTTTATATCTATTTCAGGATGAAGCTATCAGGAGAGTGCAGTTGCCGGACCCCCCCACTCGTCGTAAAGTTTTGATTTGGATATTTGTTTTACTATTTGGATATTTTGGTTAGAGGACCTGTATAGGTTTGGAGATTGATTTTGTATGGGGTTTGGGTGTCCTTATGGACCTTATTGGGATTTGGGTGTGGTTGGATTTTGTTGAGTACTCCCCGGATGGCGTAAGGGTAAGTCTATTTATTTTAGATCGCTTTGTCATTTATTTTGGATGATGGCCTGAGGCCAAATTATATACCTGCGCGTGAGTTTGGATTCCGGTCGTGTTGACCGATGGAGAGGGGCCGTGTAGGCCTGTGTATGTAAATTGGGATTGTCACCCGCAGGAGATGCGCCGGATTTTCTGCAGTGGGTCTCCTTCGGGCGTGACAATTTATTTTATATCGTGAGCGCCTAGGTTTTGAGTTCCTAGGGTTTTGGATTTTTCGGAGTTCGCCATGTATTGGCGTTTTTGCGAGTAATTTGGAAATTTTGGATTGGTATGGATTTCCTGATTTTATGTTTGAAATTCGAGGATTTTTTCGAGATTAATATGGGGTTTTGCGCTCTCGACCTCTCCGTGAAATAGGTATGATGATAAATTTGATATGTTTTTATTTATGGTAATATCTGTATTCATTTAATGATATGAGGCGAGGTGGGCGTATGCAGGCAGAGACGTGGTGCGGGGCGCCACGCCAGAGGACCCGAGATCTTTGGTAGTGACTTGCCAGAGAGATCTACTGAGGGTGAGCATATTGATCAGGGTCAGATTCCACAGGGTGCTACGGGAGTTGTGGATCCTCAGTCCTCGGCGGATCCTCCTCCCGAGATACCCACTGCTGGGGCATCCGATGTACCAGCGGGAGATCCTACTGCTACACATCAGAAACCCCCGCCAGTAGGACCTTCTACTACAGACCCGACAGGCCCATCAGCGGAGCCGGTCGACCCTCACTCAGTATCGGCCCCTACTTATCCTACTGATGTAGCTGCGGCACGAGCTCGGATTCCAGGATTGGCTAAGTCGATGAAGAGCCGGTTCACTTTATTCAGCGGAGAGACTGATCCGATCGTGGCTCAGTCTTGGATCGAGACGATGGAGCGTACCTTCTACTATATGGTCTGCTCCGAGTGGGAGAAGGCAGAGTTAGCAGCCTTCCATTTACGAGGCGAGGCCGAGATCTGGTGGGATATCACGGCCGATTATTGGCGAGCAGCAGGTTACATGGGCGAAATTTAGAGAGGCTTTTGAGAGTCAGTATTTCCCCCGGGCATATCAGATGATGAGACGTCAGGATTTTCTGAGTCTAAGACAGAATAATCGCTCAGTGATGGAGTATAATACGGAATTTAATCGGTTAGCCAGGTTTTGCCCAGAGTTAGTTGCTGAGGATAGGTCACGGATGATGCAGTTTGTACAGGGACTGGATGGGCATCTACAGGTTAGGATGGCAGGATTTGGTAGTTCTTCCTACCGAGAGGCGTTGGATAGAGCTTTGTTGATCGAGTCGGCTCAACAAAGGGTTATCTGACAGGAAGAGGAAGCGGATCAAAGATCTACAGTCGGACCCATCACCATGACTCATCGGACATCGCCAGAGTGGCCGCATGATCAACCGGTGTCAGTCAGGGCATCAAGCCGGCCTCAGAAATCAGGACGATCTTCAGCTGGGCCCTCGCGGTCTTTTCAGCAGAGCCGGAGACCGCCCATTGGCGACACCTACTGTACTCGTTGTGGATCGAAAGAGCATATCATCTCAGCCTGCACCTTGGGATACTTTGCTGTTATTATGCAGTGCACTGGACACATGAGCCGAGATTGTTCGTTGAAGGCTCGGCATGTGGCTTCCGGTTTCTATTCGTGGAGGACCGTTGCGTCGGCACAGGACTCGGAGAGGGGGCGACACGCGGACCTTCGCAACGCCGCAGAGGACAGCTCCCCTCGCAGAGTCGCCTATGGTATTCATGGACGAGTACACGGTGCGCACGGTGTCCCGAGGTCACAGGTTCGAGGCCAGATGCAGATCGGATGCGCCCACCACTGCAGACTATTCGCGATCACCCATCGACATGATGTGCGGCTTCGCCACTAGTTCAGATCACCACGCCGCATGATGCGATCGCGGCCGTTATACCGACCTTCCTATCACCTTCGACTACCAGATTCGTATCGTGCTCGTGCACATCCCCTTTGGCGGTGATACCACCTCCACCGCCACCGAGATCGGGCGATTCATGCGACAGAGGATGCGCAATGAGCCAACGAATCCGTATTTCGTGATGCGGTTTCACTTTATGCATTTTCACTATTATGCTAGTTGATCGTAGTTCGCATTCGCTTATTTCTCGTACTTTTATGAGAGAGATTGGTAGATTACCGCTAGTAGATCACAGAGATTAGTCGTCTCCTACCATCTGGCAATACATTGGATGTTACCCAGGAGGTCCGAGGTTGTCCTTTAGATTTTGGTAACATCATTCTTACGGTAGATTTATTGGTACTGGATATGGTCGAGTTCGATATTATTCTTGGCATGGATTGGCTGTCAGCATATCATGCCACAGTGGATTGTCAGACGAGGGTGGTCACATTAGGACCTCGAACCAACCCTCGTGGGATTTTCACCGGCATCCGGACGACTATAGCGACCATTTCTGCGATTCAGGCTCAGAAGCTTTTATTGCACGGTTGCCAGGGTTTTCTATTTTCTATGATCAATGTAGAAGACAGTAGTGACTCTCAGATCGCGGACATCCCTATTGTCCGAGAGTATTCAGATGTCTTTCCAGAGGAGTTACCGGGTCTGCCTCCCAGAAGGCAAGTGGAGTTCATGATTGAGTTAATACACGACGGCCGGCGCATCAGCTCCTTATCGTATGGCCCTAGAGAGTTGGATGAGTTAAAGGTTCAGCTCCAGGAACTTTTGGATAGAGGTTTTATTCGCCCTAGTGCATCACCCTGGGGTTCTCCGGTTCTCTTCGTGAAGAAGAAAGATGGTTCGATGAGACTGTGCATCGACTACAGGCAATTGAACGCTGTCACTATCAAGAATAAATATCCCCTGCCACGTATTGAGGACTTGTTTGATCAGCTCAGAGGTACATCAGTCTATTCTAAGATTGATCTGCGGTCCGGATATCATCAATTAAGGGTTAGAGATTCTGACATTCAGAAGACAGCGTTCCGTACCAGATATGGACATTATGAGTTTTTGGTAATGCCATTTGGGCTTACCAATGCTCCAGCGGTATTCATGGACTTAATGAACCGTGAATTTATGGATTTTCTAGATCGGTTCGTCATTGTTTTTATCGATGACATTCTGGTCTATTCTCGTTCCGAGGAGGAACACGCGCAGCATCTTCGTCTTGTTCTCGATAGGCTCCGACAGAAGCGGCTATATGCGAAGTTCAATAAATGCGCATTTTGGTTACACTCAGTCGGTTTTCTGGGACATGTGGTTTCGAGTAGAGGTATTTCAGTTGACCCCCAGAAGATCGAGGCTGTCACTAGTTGGGAGCGTAGAAATCGATTCGGGGAGGTTCGCAGTTTCCTAGGCTTGGCTGGTTATTACAGACGGTTCGTTGAGGGTTTCTCGAGCATTGCTATGCCATTGACACGCCTTACTAGGAAGGGTGTGAAATTCACGTGGACAGAGGCGTGGAGACTAGTTTTCAGGAGTTGAAGAGGAGATTGGTGTCAGCACCGATCCTGGTATTGCCATCAGGGGACGATGGTTTTGTTCTTTATACAGATGCGTCTCTGAGGTTTAGGCGCGATATTGATGCGACGCGGGGTAGTCTCCTATGCTTCTCGACAGTTGAAGGATCATGAGAAAAACTACCCAGTTCATGATTTAGAGTTTGCCGCTATTATCTTTGCCTTGAAGATTTGGAGGCATCATTTATATGGTATTACGTTTGAGATTCTTACTGATCATAAGAGTCTCAAATATCTGTTTCTGAAGGAACTCAATCTCCCGAGAGGAGATGGATGGAGTTCTGAAGGATTATATTTGTACCATCGGCTACCACCCGGGGAAAGCCAATGTGGTTCTTGGCGCACTTAGCCGGAAGTCAGGGACTTTAGCTTCCTTCCAGAGTTTTGGTCACGGTTTGATTCGGGGTTTCTCCGAGTTGAGCTTAGAGGAGGCGAGGGACCGAGCGAGGCGTTCTAGTTACCATGGTTGCTCGATCGTCTATCCGGACGAGTCCGGAGGCTCGCCAGTGATCGGCATTCTGATTCATTGGTAGTCGGATCACTTCGGACAGTGAGATGAGTTCACCCGTATTATATATTTCCGAGGTAGATTATGTGTACCTCGGCCTCACCCGGTTATGGAGGAGTTACTACGGGAGGCACATCGCTCTCGATTTGCGATCCACCAGCGGAACCCGTATGTATCGAGATTTAAAGCGTTTGTATTGGTGGAAGCGGTATGAAGAAAGACATCGCGGATTTTGTAGCTAGATGTCGATTTGTCGCAGGTCAAGGTGAGCACGAGACCATGGATTACTTGGAGGATTCCTATTCTGAGTGGAAGTGGGATCATATTACTATGGATTTTGTGATGGGTTTGCCTTAGGACCGCGTCAAGAGCCGCATGATCACGATTTGGGTAAATGGCGTAGACCGATAACCAAATCGCTACACTCTTATCGATTCCGGCAGACCCGACTCTCTCGGATCGGTTGTGAACCGTATATTGTCGGGAGATCATTGATTGCATGGTGTTCCTTTGGCATTACTCTCGGTCGAGATCGGCCTGGTTCACTTCTAGGTTCCGCAGAGTCTGCGGCAGCTTTAGGCACCTTCCTGGTTTAGTCGCATTCCATCCGCAGACAGATGGGCGATGAGCGGACCATTCGCATACACTAGAGGATTTCGAGGTCCTGTATTATAGATTTCGGAGGCAACTGGGAGGATCATTTCGTTAGTGGAATTCGCCAATAACAGCTTATCATTCGGCTATCCAAATGGCCCCGTATGAGGCATTGTATGGTAGGCGATGTCGTACACCCACCCTCCGGGAGGAGGTTGGGGAGGCCCTGCTAGGACCCCAGAGCTCGGATGAGGCGAGTTGGTCCGCATTTATCGACGTAGGATGACAGAGGCGCAGGATCGCCGTAAGAGTTATGCAGATCGTGACGGAGACCTTTGGAGTTCTCTGTTGGTGATCATGTATTCTTCGAGTTTCACCCACGAAAGGGGTGAAGAGGTTTGACTCCGTGGTAAGCTTGCTCCTAGATATATCGGTCGCTTGAGATTTTGAGAGGATCGGGCTTGCTTATCGCCTAGCGCTACCACCATCTTTGGCGAGTATACATGATGTATTCCATGTGTCTATCGAGGAAGTATGTGCCAGATTCTACACATATTCTATCAGATGTATCAGGTTCCATTCAACCTGATGCTACATACGCGGAGGTTCCGGTACGGATTTTGGATTTCAAAGAACGACAGTTGCGGAACAAGGTTGTGCGACTTGTCAAGGTCGGGTGGAGTCACCACACCGACGAGGAGGCTACTTGGGAGCTCGAGGAAAAGATCAGAGCTCAATACCCCCACTTGTTTACTTAAGGTACGTGAGGTGTATTTTCAGTACTTATGGTATTTCTTACTCGTTGTGCATCTGAGTAGGAAATTTGGGGACCAAATTTTAATTAGTGGGGGAGAATGTTAAATACTGGAAAATTTAAAAAAAAAATAGTAAATTAAATGGCCAAATAATTGAGGAAATAATCCTGGAAATTTTTCGGGATTTTTAGGAATTTTTCTGGGATTAAACGGACTCCGTACGAGATTTTTACGGGGATAAAATAGATAGGCTTTATTTAAGGGTCATTATCCTAAACCGGAAACCCTAATATCTATTTTTCTATTTCCCTTTTTCTTTTCCCCGCCGCTAACTCCTTCTAGCGCGCAATCTCTCCTTCCCGATTCCTTTTCTCTCTGCGACGATCTCTCCATCGCCAATCCTCTTCTTCACGGCGAGCCCTTCTTCCTCGGCAGCCGCCACGCGAGCACCGCCGCCGCCACGCCACGAAGCCGTTCTCCTCTGCAGCTCGCCCGGCACAAGCACAGGATTGCGGCCGTGACGGCTCTCGCCGGCCTCGCTCTAACCGCCGATTTCTTTCCCCCACCACGCCGCCCTCGCTTCAGATCAGCCACCGCTGCTAGCTTTCTCTTTATCGCCGCTCACAGCCGCACGTCGCCGGCCTCGCGTTAGCGATCGGTAGCAGCGACGCCACGGCCGTCGTCCGACACCACCGAGGGTGGGTCTTCCGAGGTCACGGAGCGAGCTATTAGGGCATCGGCAGTCCTCGCTCCGGTGAAGCGAAGCGAGGGAACCGCTTGGCGATGAAGTGGTCGGTGACGCGTTCTTCCTCGATCTCGTAAGGTATCCACCACTATGAACGCATTCCTTTTGTGTTTGATGGGCAAAGTGGGTTGAGTGTGGTTTTCCAACCGACAGCTTTAGGGAAGGGTTGCATGGAATTTCTAGGCGGGGAGCTTGATTGGTCGATTTGGGTTGATTCCGAGTTATTCTGATCGGTATGGTTTTGGAGGATTAGGAATTAATTGGATTGATAGGGTTATGAAGGAAATCGATTAATTATTCGATTTGTTGTTGAATTGTATATTTTGTGCTTGACTATAATTATGCTATATGCAGGTTTCGGTCATGAGGCAGGTCCCCAGTGTGACGATTCGGTTCTTCTTGCGGATATATATTCAGGCGGGTATTTTGACTTAACGTTTAGATTAAGTCAAATTGATATGCTAGTTAGGATAGCTTACAATAATTTTTCATGTTTATATGCCTAGTATGTTTTTGGTGCCTACTAGATACATGCATGTGATAGGATATGATTATATTTACCTGTTTGATTTGGATCATAGTATGTGGATTAGGGATATGTACATATTGGTTGTACATATCATTCGGATAGGTATATTATGAGTAGGATTTACATGCTTTAGTATCATGCACCATTTTCGCATGATTGCATGCTAGCTGGACGGGGTTCCATTATTGTTGAGCCCGCAGCTAGTTACATGGCCTGCACACATTGCCACTCATGGGTTAGTGGTACATCAGGAGGGTGTGTGCAGTTGCTCTGTCAGGCTCCGCTGGTCCGCTCATGGGTAGCGATGAGGCAGCGTGGTAGCGGGCAGGGATCCCTCCTCCGCCTATGACACCGTGAGATGAGCTTAGCTCCCCACTATGTTTGGGGCGGGAGGATAGGTGTACTCCGGACAAAGATCCTCGTCCACTCGGCCACTCGAGCGATGATGGCGAGTGCCGCATTGTCATAGCCCTACCCACTCGGCTTCACCATTGCGTGTGGCGGTGCCGACCGGCGTCGAGGTGACCATGTCATTGGCACGGCATGCATTTTGCATACGATTGCATTTTGTATTGTGTTTGCTTTGTTGTATTGATGCCTTGGATGTGCATATGATTGTCATGCATACAGATACATGCTTATATATGATCAGACTTTATTACTTCTAGTGCACATGCTCCTATATCGAGTAGGAGATTGAAGTATCTGCTTTGTATTTCTTGCTTGCATACCCTATTTATGTGAGACTGGACTGACATGATATTTTTATTGTTAGCTATACCTTACTTTGCATATCTACTATACCCGCAGAGTTCTTTGAACTCACCCCGTTGGTTTATATCTATTTCAGGATGAAGCTATCAGGAGAGTGCAGTTGCCGGACCCCCCCACTCGTCGTAAAGTTTTGATTTGGATATTTGTTTTTACGGTATTTGGATATTTTGGTTAGAGGACATGTATAGGTTTGGAGATTGATTTTGTATTTGGTTTTGGTGTCCTTATGGACCTTATTTGGATTTTGGTTTGGTTGGATTTTGTTGAGTACTCCTGCCCAGATGGCAGAAGGGGTAAGTCTATTTATTTTAGACTGTTTGTCATTTATTTTGGATGATGGCCTGAGGCCAAATTATATAACTGCGTGTGAGTTTGGATTCCGATCGTGTTGACCGATGTATAGTGGCCGTGTAGGCCTTTGTATGTAAATTGGGATTGTCACCCGTACAGGGGAGATGCTGCCGGATTTTCGTCTGGTGGGGTCTCCTTTGGGGCGTGACACTGGGCGGGGTTGATACTGGATATCATATTCAGCCAACTCAGTGATCCACTTGATTAAATGGGTAGATGCTTCCGGATTGTTTAATATCCTTCTGATGCCACTATTGGTTAAGACCGTGACCGGATGAGATAGAAAATAGGGTTGGAGCTTCCGAGCCGTTATAAGCAGGGCAAAAGCTAGCTTCTCCAGGGTTGTGTACCTGCTTTCAGCGCCTTTTAATAAATGACTGACAAAGTAAATGGGCAGTTGTTTACCTGCTTCCTGGCGGAGCAATACGGAAGCCACAGCTTCCTCTGAGGATGCCAGGTATAACTGTAGCTCTTCTCCGGGGACCGATTTGGCCAGTATGGGCAAGTCGGCTATATATTGCTTTAATTCTGTAAGGGCTTGCTCGCATCTATCATCCCATGAAAACCGAGTCGACTTGCGGAGTATTTTGAAGAAGGGGAGGGTCCGCTCTGCCGACTTAGGGATGAACCTTGAGAGGACTGTTATTCGGCTCAACAACCTTTGCACTTCCTTGATACTGCGAGGGGAAGCTATGTTCTGTAAGACCTGAGTTTTCTCGGGGTTGACTTCAATGTCACGCTCCGTGACAATGTACCTTAGGAATTTGCCTCCGCGAACTCCAAATATGCACTTGCTTGGGTTAAGCCGAATTCCGTAATGTCGCAAGGTGCCAAACGTTTCATTCATGTCCGAGATTACGTCTTCGGCTTTGACGGTTTTGATAAGGATATCATCGACGTACACCTCTATGTTTCGGCCTATTTGTGATCGGAACACTTTATTCATCATCCTTTGATAGGTGGCCCCTGCATTCTTCAACCCAAGCGGTATGACCTTGTAACAAAAGGTCCCATCAGCGGTGATAAAACTGACTTTTTCTTGATCCTCCATAGCGAGTGGAATCTGATGATATCCTTGGTGCGCATCTAGCATACAAATTAATTCACAGCCAGCAGTGGAGTCTACTACCTGATCTATTCGAGGCAAAGGGTAGCAATCTTTAGGGCATACTTTATTAAGATCCCTAAAATCTATACAAACCCTTCACTTTCCTCCTGGCTTTGGTACCAGTACCACATTAGTCAGCCACTCCAGGAACTGTACTTCTCAGATGTATCCAGCTTGCAGGAGCTTCTGTACCTCGGTCTGGATGATTTGGTCTTTTTCTGGTCCGAAATGCCTTCTTTTTTGCCGGATGGGCCGAGATCCCGGAAAGATACTTAGCTTGTGTTCCATGACTGTTCGGGAGATGCTCTAGTGTTGTTCATTCGGCCAAGAGAAAACGTCTAGATTGCTGGTCAGGCAATCTTTCATCTTCTGTTTCAAATCATCCGGAAGATCTGCAGCTATCCGAAGGATCTGCTCGGGCTGATTCAACCATACTTGTATCTCTTCTTCTCCCTCAGCTTCTATTGAGGAGACTTCTCTCAGGGTGTATATGATGACGCTTTCTGTCTTCCGACTCTTTCTGGGTCCTGTACGAACCTCCTCCACATAGCACTTTCAGGCAGCCATTTGGTCTCCAGCTACTTCCCCTATCTGGTTGCCTACGGGGAATTTGATTTTCTGATGATAAGTGGAGACAACAGCTTCGAAGGAATGTAGGGCTGGCCTTCCCAAAATGATGTTGTAAGCCGAAACAGCATTCACCACGGTAAAAGTGACCATCCGCGTCCGGCGAGAAGGTTCGTCTCCCAGAGAAAGAGGGAGGTTGATCCGGCCGAGCGGAGTGACTTCGTGTCCCGAGAAGCCATACAAAGCGGTATTCATTGGCTGGAGCCATGCAGTCTCAAGCTGCATACGGTCAAAAGTATCTTTAAACAATATGTTAGCTGAATTACCTATGTCAATGAAGATCCGAGCTACATCGTAATTGGCCATTGTAGCCTTTATCACCAAGGCATAACTACCCCCTGCAGATCTCCGGGGCCGAACTTGATTGCTGGTTTATCTGTAAGGGTCTGGTTGATGTTTACTTGCATGTTTTCTAGTCGTCGGCCGTGAGCTTTTCTGGCTCGGTTCGAGTCCCCATCCGTAGCTCCTCCAGCGATCATATTGATCGTTCCCCAATGCGGAGTGTTGAGTGCTTGAGGTGAGTGGGGGGAAGGGAGACTCTCTTCTGGAGTGTCCTGCGACCTTCGAGGGGCTTGAGCCAGCCTTTGCTGTTCGGGAATTGGTCGAGGGGCCTTTCTAGCCGGATTTCGGCGGGCCGGCTCCCGTGGTTCTGGTCTTCCGTCGCGAGAGGCCTCGCCTTGCTATTCCTTTATCACTTGCCTGATCTCATTGGCTAGAACGCGACACTCCCGAGTTGAGTGGCCATATACCTGATGGAAAGCGCAGAAAGGACCTCGTTGTTCCGGTGGTATTACCACGGCCGGTAGTTCTCGAACAGTATGAATGGTCCTATCTTTTACAAGTCGTGGAGGGTAAACAGGAGCCCCAGATGGTTGAAGAGGCGGAGGAGCTTTCTGGATGCTTTTTTGGGATTTGGGACGCTCAAATCGATGTTGTCCGTCAGCTGCCTTCTCAGCTTCCTCTAAATTGATATATGCTTCAGCTCTAGCCAGCAAGGCTTCGAAGTGGGGAAGAGGCCTTTTCATTAATGATTTGGAGAAATCCCCCTGCACGAGACCGTGAGAGAAGGCGTCCACCACTGTTTTTGGCGAGGCATCCGGAACGTCCACAGCTATTCGGTTGAAACGGTGCAAATAGTCCCTTAAGGACTCCCCCCGTTCCTGTTTCATGGTCATGAGGTACTGGGTTGTCCGCCGATATCGTTTGCTACTAGCAAATCTCTGTAGGAATAGTAAGGATAACTCCTGGAAAGAATGAATGGACCTGGCTAGCAGTCGGTCGAACCACCTCTGTGCGGGGCCGATTAGATTAAGAGAGAAGACTTTACACTTTGCTCCGTCCGAGTAGTTATGGATCAATGCCGCTTTTCTGAACCTTCCCAAATATTCTTCTGGATCAGCCGAGCCGTTATACTCCCCTATGCAGACTGGCCTGAAGGACTTGGGCATTCTGTCAGCTATAATGCTGGGAGCGAGAGGGGATTCGGTATTGACGGCAGGAGCCTTGCCCTTTTTGGAATCCCTCTCAGATGGCGTGTATGAAGGTGCCTCCCCGGAGGATCGTGAAGGCGAGGCGGTGGAGGACGACTCGGACGGTGGCCAGACGGTGGGAGTCGATCTGGGGGTAGCTGGAGTGGACGACATAGAGGCTGGAATAGGACCCTGGAGTGGGCTAGGAGGAGTTGTCAGCGGGGGATTTCCCCGAGGGAGGAGGTCACGAAGGACATCTTCCATGGTTGTTTTGACGAGGGTCATGATGCTTTCCCTCGTCAAACTTTCGCCCGCGAGGTTGTGATTACCTGAATTTGCTCCTTGGTCTCCCATCTTTGCCTCAGGCTTTGATTATACAAGCAGTATGTTCCCACAGACGGCACCACTTATGATGCCCATCGAGACTGTGATGGCGAGGTGTCCAGGTAGCAAAATCGGTAAATGCCGACGCTTTGGCGAGGAGAGATGCAGCATGCAATCACTTTGATAGTAATAGAAAAATGGCGTTGTCAGATGGCCGAGCAGAGTGATGTAGGCCGAGCCGAGTGGTGAACCTGCACAACAGCAACCGGTCAAGGGCACCAAGAGGGATCTCGGCAAAGCCCCTCCGACGCTCAAGACAGAAAATTAGTTGGAAGAGGAGAAGAAATTGAGGAAAGCTAGTTTTTCAGTGTTCCCCCAAAAACTTACCTCCCCTTCCTAAGGAAGGTCATATATATAGAAGGGAAGCTCCCTTCCTGAGGAACTCTGCCAACAGAAGTAACGTAGCTCAAGTGGACCGTACATTATGATCATTGTTACCTGGACTGCATCCAGCGCGTGGGCTGTAATTAATACACGTCGTGCGGTTGATAGGAGACAAGTCTCAATTAATGTTGCGGCTAATCTCCTGAGATTTTGGCAGGGAAATCTGCCCTTAGGCGTGAGCGGCAATTAATACACGTCGCGCGGTTGATAGGAGACAATTCTCTATTAATGCCGCAGACATTCCTCCGAACCTTGTCAGTGACTTATCCTTTTGATGGGAATTTGCCCCTTCAACTTGATGAAATGACCGTCTCCTTAGCTCATAATAAAATGGATCCTTCCGCCTACGACAAATCTGCCCTTAGACGCGGGGCGTCTGATATAAGAGAAGTCCGAGCCGAGACGCGGGGCGTCCGGTATAAGAGAAATCCGAGCCGAGCCGCGGGCCGTTCGATATAAGAGAAATCCGGGTCGAGACGTGGGGTGTCCGGTATAAGAGAAATCCGCGCCGAGATGCGGGGCGTCCGGTATAAGAGAAATCCGGGCCGAGACGTGGGCGTCTGGAATAAGAGAAATCCGAGCCGAGACGCGAGACGTCCGGTATAAGAGAAATCCGGGCCGAGGCGCGGGGCGTCCGGTATAAGAGAAATCCGGGTCGAGACGTGGGGCGTCCGGTATAAGAGAAATGTAACCATTTATCATGAGTCAAAAGGGTACGGTAAATTCAACCTGTTTGTCTAACCCTGATTTTAGTTTTACCCAGATATCAATAAGCATAACTCGATTGGGCTAAATCAAGGCTTTAAGTTCGAATCTTCTCCTCCACTTCAATTATAATCCAAACAAAAATATATGCGCCCGCGTGCTTGCAGTTTTTCCCAGGTCGAGCTTTCCTGCATGGGAAGAAGATATGCGCATAAATTTCACTCTATGTCGAGGTCACAACGACCGGTTCGATCCCAGAGGTAAAGTTACAGGATATTTCCATAATATTTATACTAAAGCACATTACTAATTAATTAACGTGCATTGATTTCATGCAAGTTGCAGGAAGAAATATGAAGTTGTTGCACCGATCACGGCTCCGAGCTTCAACCTCAGCGGGGAGTACACGAGCGCGTTCCGCACGGAGTCGTAGTGTCGTACCACGAGTTCAAGGCGCAGGTGTTGGACCACGAGTTGGCGCACGGTGCCACCGTGAAGCCGGCGTCGAACAGAGGAAACGGCCTCGGCGCCCTCCTCTCCGAGAGGCTCCTCAGTCCCGACCAGCCCACCGTCTCCAAAATCCTCACCTACACTATGCCGTGCTGCCACCCGGAGACGCAGACCCTCCTCGCCGATTACTACGCGGAGATCGCCAACGCCTCGCTCCTCTGTTAAGATAACATGAATTGTAGAAAGAATTGAAAGGTATTTTCATTATCGTATTTTGTACATAAACAGGATATTTATAGATATATTACAAGACTAAATCAATTGAAGTATTCAAATAAACATTCTGGATAAAAAAACTCTATCATATCTAATATGACAAAGCCTATTGACCAAGCCTATTTGATTAAGTTAAATTTGACAAAGTCTATTTAATTAATTCTCTTTTATCAGCCTCCTGCTGAAGCAAATCGACCAAATGCGCCAACGGTTCCGACCACTCAAGGCCGCCATCCGTTCCCTACTCTCCGAGAGCAGCCCTTCTCACGACGCCCTCCAATCCATGAGTTACTTCGTGTGCAAATCCGGCGCCGGCGCCCCCTTCGATTCCTTTGCCGTGTCTCAAAGCAAGTTCCGGTCCATTCGGGAGGGGTCCGCGAGCCTTCTCAACCGGCTCGAGTCGACCCGGAAGAAGGTGCGAGCGAAGCGTCGGCATCTCCGCCGGTTCATGTTTGCAGCTGAGTCCTTTTCCGCTGTCGTATGTTCCTAGCGTCGGCGTCGATCGTCGCCGCCTTCGTGGCTATCCACTCGGAGGTGTCCGGGGCTGCTCGGGGGAGTACATATTGAACCGGGATTTGGACACGATAAGCCGGTTGGTGGCGTGGTTGAGTGGCAAGGCAGCACGTGCAGAGGCTGCTGCGGATGTGCGAGTGGGGCGACGGCGAGGCCAAGGAAGGCGGCGGGAGGAGGCGATGCAGATGCGGAGGAGGTGGCGCGGCAGGTGGGGAGGTGCATGTAGAGCTTTAGAGCACCTGCAACGCGTTAATTGGGGGGTGTTATAACACCCCCCATCGCGTTAAAAGCAGTGTGGGGGGCGTTCTCCACTTGAACGCGTTCAAGTGGCAAATGGGTGGGCTAGCCTTGGCCCACCCCATGTATATATGTATTTTTAAAATTATATTTAATAAATATATTTAAAAAAATTAATATTATTTTTAAAAAACAGTAAAATTATTTTTTTAAAAGTAAGATTATTATTAAATGATAATAATAATAATTTTAATATTTTTAAATATTTTTAAAATATATTTATTTTAATATGATATAATTTTAAGATAATTGAGTGGACGGTGAGACCCATAAATAATGAGTATTAATGTTAAAAGGGTTTTGGGTGAAAATTATATATTGTTATAATGAATATGTGATTACTTTTAGTAGAGGTGTTAAATGGAGACTTCTAAGGAAGGCAATCAAGTGGATTTGCAATTGATTAATTTATAGATATTTAAAAAAAAAAATACTTTTTTATGGTTATCTACATTTTATGAAATACATAAATTTCTGGTTAAACTGCGCGGGCTGTTGAAATGAAATTTTAAAAGTAGATTTTTCTTCCTTTTTTTTTTGTTTTTTTTTTTGCACGTCGCCATCAGATTTTTACCTTCTTTTTTGAGGTATTAGATACATCGACATTACTACCGAATGCTCATCCGAATCCCACCGGTCGAATTGCCAATGGCAACCTGACTACATGATTCAAGCTCCCTGTCAAAACGATCTCCCCAAATGCAAATGACTCCGATGTCCGCAGCACATTGAACTCGATATCCAAATCTTGCACTCCGTCTTCTGGGATTTCAAACCATTCTGGATGAACGCTCACCTCCACCACCTCCGGTTGTGGAGGCCTGACGGAGCTCAGGTACGTCTCTGCCTTCCCTGCAACATTTCTCACGCTGCGTTTCACCGTCTGATGCTCTCTTAACGCAGAAATGGTAATCGACGGCAGATTAAGATCCGCCGGAGACCCACTGGATTCCCCGTCGCACTTCATTCCGGTGCCGGATCGGACGAGCGCCGGGCTGACGTTGGGCAACGCGCACAAGAACTTTATGTAGTCCTCGAACTCTGTGACAATGCGAGGACATTGTGAAACCTATCGCAGCTGATGAATGATGGGTGATTAAATCATTACCGGCGGAGAAGACTAATCCCGGGTCGAGCGCCGCCTCGGGGTTCACCATTCCGGAGCCGTGGTCGAACGGAGTCGACGGGCAGGAGGAGTACAAGTCCGGGCCCTGCGACCGGAGCGGGAGCCCCCGCCGGTCATGCTTCAACGCGGTGGTGGACAGAGCGGACGCTACCATGGAGGGATTCCACGAGGGGTGGAGCTGCTTGATGAGCGCCGCGACTCCGGCCACGTGCGGCGCCGCCATGCTCGTCCCGGAGAGCAAAGCGAAGTTGTCGCCGGAGAGCAAAGGGTCGGACACGCCGAGCGGGTTCCAGGCTGCCCAAATTTGCTCCCCCGGTGCCAGGATGTCCGGCTTCAGGACGTCTGCCGGATTCTTCTGGTCATCCATGACGCCAGGTCCTCGCGATGAGAACCAGGAGACGACAGGCGCATCATCGGAGAAGGAGACGTGCCGGCCTTCTGTAATGGCTCCGGTGGCTCTGTAGCTGATCGCCGCACCTCTCTCGTCCCTACAAGTGTTGTTCTCGTAGTACGCCATGAGCACCTGCATCGACGACCTCCAACAGGATCTGAATTGCAACTCCAAAAATTTAATCAAACAAAAATTTTACCACCTGCGCATCAGCTACTCGAGGGATCATAATTCCAGGAACGCTAAAAGGAAGAGGATGGGCGATGAAGTCGCCGTAAGCAGGGTTGGCGATAAAGATAAATCCAATGAAATGAAGAGCTTTTGCGGTGTCAAGTATGGCAGCGATAGATGAGGTTCCATTAAGAAAACCCTGTGAGAATGAACATATCACAACGCTGTTGATCACCAATTCAGGCTTCAATGCATCTGCAAATTGACATTCTTCTGAATCCAAACTGTTCTTCATCGCAGCGTCTTTCGCCGCGATGAGCTTAAACTGGAAGAGCCCATTTCCCGGAGTAGGTGCTACAATCAATGTGTATGTTACATTCGAAGAAGTGATGTTGGAATTTAAGTTCTAAGTTGCTTAATTAGTACCTGTTAAGCCAACGCCTTGTAGTCGATGAGCATCGCCGGTGAGAAGAGTAGGCGCGTAAACTCTACCCGTAGTGCTCGCTGCCACACCCATTGCCCAAGGGCTGAAAGATGAGACAGTGGCAGCGGTCGGGCCGTGGTTGCCGGCAGCCTGAGCTACGAAGATGCCTGCTCTTCTAGCGAATAACAATGCGATGTCAAGTATGCTCATGAAGCTTACGATGCCCTCGGGGGGTTCATCTGGGCCGACGGAGAGCACCAGCACATCAACTCGATCGCGTGCAGCCTGCAGATTGATTAGATGATTGAGACGAAACATCAATTATTTTTGGAGTTCTGACGCAAAATCCATGATTCAGTTCTTATATTACTTGATCAATGGCTGACACAATGTCAGCGACATTTCCTCCGGCTGGATACAAAGCCTTGTAAACAGCAAGCCTGTTTTTTTTAAAAAATGAAAATTAAGTTAATTTTAAGCAACTTTTTCCCTGCTCAAAATCAAAAGCAAGCATGCAGTCTTGCCTTGCACGAGGAGCCATTCCGCTTGCAAATCCATACACGAAACCATTGGCGACGGCAGGAACTCCCCAATTTCCAGCTGCAATGGAAGCTACATGGCTGTGGCAGAACAACTCAATCCAACATAATAAAGAGCAAAAGCAACATGCTGACTTAATTCTTACTCCTCTACATGATCACCTGCCATGTCCAAGCTCGTCGAAGGGTGAGAAGTCCCTGGAAGCATTCAAGGGAAGAGTTGTCGCGGCTCCACGAGCAAAATACCTAGCAGAAACTATCTTGCCATTGCAGGAACCTGGAGGAAACAGAGGACCTGGCTGGCAGGAAAGTGATCCGGAGAGCGAAGCAGTGCAACTGTCTGACGTTAAGTTTTGAGGCAAGGGTTCAGAACAACCAAAGCTGGGATGGTTGGGGTCGATGCCTGTGTCGATGACGCCAATTAGCAGGCCTTCTCCTCCATACTTGGCACCGGCCATTGCTTGGGGCCATACTCGTTGAGGGATCCCTAAGAACTGGGGCGTGTAGGTTGTCTTCAGCTTGGCTCTTCGATCTTTCTCTATTGTTAGCACACCGGGAATGGATTCGAGCCTCTTTGCCTGTACCAAATTGTCTCTTTCATGCTATTTCTTTGCAAAACTGAATTGCATATATAGCAGCCATAGATTTTATGAACAAGTGCCTGAGTGAATGGGCATCCAGCGATGTTTTATGAAGAAGTACCTGAGTGGGAGTGGTGTGGACGGCAAAGCCATTGATTATATGGTGGAAGCTGTACACTTTTTGGTAGCTCTCCAACTCAAGATTGCTCTCGAGAAGTTGGTCATGAGACTTCGCCAAAAGCTTTGCTTGTTCCCTGCATGTCTTTCGCGTTTCCATTGAAGTATCTGAAACCTAAACATGAAAATGAGTCCACTGAATTCCTAATATTTACTCTACCTTTTATATTGTAATTGTTTGTGTCTCTTTGATGGCGTAGCAGCTGCTTGACGAAATGCCACTGGTTCTCCTTCCATCATCACGAGATAGATGGCTTTCTCCTCCTCCATTTCCGACGCAGTCGCCACTAACGCAGGAATAATTAGAAAGAGAAGTAGAACAACAAGAATAGTTTTCGAAAGATAAATCTTTTCCATGATCTCAAACAGAAATGCATCCAAGGAAACGAAGTGACAGCTACATTAAGAAGAAGATGAACAATATAAGTACAGTAGCAGAATCACGTTGTTAGCTTGAAGAGATTAGTTCGTAACGTATCCTGTGAATCCTGCTGTTCTTCGTGTTTTTTTTTTCTTTTTCTAATTTTTTTTTTCTCTCTGCCGTTACTGCGAATTAAACTTCGAAGAAGATGATTACCTCAATGTTAAATTATTCTTCCATAATTATCTTCTCTTGACGGTTTGATCTCAATCAGGAAGACGTTGAATTCCACATTACAAATTTATTAACATTTGAATTTTTTTTTGTTCAACACAAATATTATTAGAAATGGACAAAAATAAAATTTTAGAGTGGGATCTAAAATTTTCATTCGGACATAGAAATCCTACATTATTTCTAATTAACGGGGTCAAGGGGCATAGTCAGAGTCGATCCTAAAATGATGAAATTTTAATGAGTCATAAGTGAAACAATAAAAAAAAAGACTCTTTTAATAATGAAAATTTATATTTTTATAAAATTTAGACCTATTTTATGAAAGATTAAATTTTGAGTCATGAGCGAAGACTCCAATAGTCCTCTTTAGGATCAGCTCTGGACATAGCCTCCGGTCATTTATCCATATTTACTATTATTGAAAAATTGAAAATGAAGAATATTAAAGATGAATATAATCATCAGACATATTAAAAAAATATTTTATCGTATAAAAAGGATCTTCTAATGTTAATATATATTAAATATATATATATATATATTATATTTAACTAAAATTATTGAAATTACAGCTATCTTAATCGAAACTAGTAGTTTTAATCAAATTTAATTAAAATTACTATAAATAAAAATGTTTTAAAAATAAAAAACCATGATAGAGTATTCTTTTGATATTTTTTTTAATAATTTTTTTTATGAAAATAAAAGTAAAGGCCATTGTTCTTTTGAATTTTTTTTTTCTTTCATCTTGATCTCTAGTGATATGGATAGAATCCAATATATGAACTCCATAGAAAATCAAGGCATTATGAGAAGTTGAGGACAATCAGTTAGAGAGAGCTCGAGTTTGAAGCAGAGTGACTCGGAAAGTCAAAAGTGGGCCAAGTTTAGAGCGGGACAACTTGGAAAGTTAGCAGTGGAGTGAGTCAAGATTGGAATGACTCAGAAAATCAAGAATCGGTCAGGTTGGAAGTGGGGTGACTCGGGAGGCCAATAGAAATGGTGAAGCGAAGAACTCAAAGACATGAGCAAGCCTAGAGACCGCAGTGGAGATTCCTCCTGACAATTATCATGTCTAGTCTTCTAACGGCTTCGTCTCACAATAACTCTCCGATACGTGACATGAAAAATGGAGATTTAATTTCCTACGGTAATTAACTCCCTAACAACTTAACAAAGGGCATTAAAGGTGGAGGCAAAGAACCTCGAAGATGCTATAAAAAGACAGATTGAGGTAAAGGAAAATCCTCTAGCTTTTTCGCTACTGAATACTTTCTCCATATATATATTTTTCTTGATCTTCTTATCTAATTGAAGCATCGAAGGATCATAGTCGAAGCATCGGCGCATGTCTGGCTTATATTACATTTGACAGGATATTGTTGCGGATGTAAGAATTCACCCTCACCCGAGGACTCGATGAAAGGGGTCAAAAAGCGATCATATCAATTGGCATCGTCTGTGATAAACACTTTGAATTGAGACGTTAAAGATGACATCAAGGGAATTCCTTCCTTTGTGGGGATCGTTGGATGCGCTAAAGGGGGGATGAATAACAATTTTGATTTCTTCGATTGATGCATTATTGCTTGTCTACAATAATATTAGTGTGCACAGCGGAATATGAAAACAAATAGACATAAACACAATACAAACACACGCGCAAGCACAAGACAAATTTAATATTTAACGTGGTTCGGGACCCTAGTTCATATTCTATGATCGAGCTCCAAAGTGAGTTCTAGTAATACACACTACTATTAACAAACTTCTTCTCAGAAACAATCCGAAGGTGGAAAGCCTCTTACAAGAGTTTACAATAAATACAACAACCAAAATACAAGATACAAAAGCAAAACAAATACAAGTAAAGAAAACTTTACAAAAGAATGCTTTTACTTGAATGCTCTTTTAGTTGCTTTGGATTGCTCTTAAATGTTTGGAATACAATAACATTTCCCTTCAAAATTGCTCAAAAAACTATTGCTCAAAATTCTTCCGAAGTCTTGCTTTTATAGCCTACATCGGGCTAGATTTCTGGCTAGCAGTCGATTGTCAAAAGCCCCAGTCGACTGCCCACCTATTCGTTGGCTGACAATGGACTGATCCACGTTAGCACTCTGACCAACGGATACTTGAGCAGTCGACTACCCTTACCAACAGTCGACTATCGAGGTACTAGTTGACTGCTCAGTCGACTACCAAATCTTTTGTGACCTGCTATAATGTCATCAATCGACTGCCTCATATACAACAGTTGACTACTCCATTAGAGCATTGTTTCTCAATCGCCTGAGCATCATTCAAGTTTACTGAGCACCAACAGTCAGTCGACTGCTTCTACACAGCAGTTGACTGCCAAGCACCATAGATATTTCCCGAATCGTACAGTGTTGAGCACTCAATCTGAAATCCGAGCCCCACAATGGGAGTCGACTTCACTGGACCAGTTGACTGGTCTAAACCACCAGTCGACTGTCGCACCTCAAACATGAGATTTAATATAAGTATGATCCCCTCATACTTAATACTCACTCATAGCCTAGACCTAAGTCTTATAACCACTTCCATCAGTCTCCCTAAGTACGAATGCAACAAATTCTCTGAGAATAAAATAGTTGAACAAATGAGTTGGTACAGCTAACCAGTTCCTTAACAGAGTGGACTTCTCATGACCCTTTATATCTAGAGATAAATACTACTCTAATAGTTTTAGAGGAGGTGAATGTTACCCTGGCAATTTGGGCAATTGAAAGACCTATCAGTGAAGATCGAGAAGGGGTGTCGGATTGGAAGATTGAACTAGAACCGTATTTAAAAAAAGGTACCCTGCCGATAAATTCCAAAATAATTTCCTCTATGGTAAGAAAAGTGAAACATTTCATAATATTGGAAGGATTTCTCTTCGAAAAGTCTTTTGGGAAGTCGCTTTTACAATATCTAGAACCCGAGGAAGTAGGTGGGGTTCTTAGAGAAATTCATGAGGATTGTTGTGACAATCATTTGGGAGGAAGGGTCCTGGAAAGGAAAGTCATCTTGGTTGATTTTTTTTAGCCCACAATGACTCAAGATGTTGCTCAAATGATAAGGGTTTGCCGGAGTTGTCAAATACACAATAATAGATCTGAAAGGTCATCCGAGTTGATGAGGGCATCAATGGCATTTTGTCCATTCGATTAGTGAGGAATGAATATAGTGGGACCAATGTCATTGGTTTTCGAGCAGAGAAATTTTTTTATTGTAGTTGTGGACTACTCCTCCAAGTGGATTGAGGTCAAACCGCTAGCGAATATTACTGAGAGGGCAGTCATACTATTCTTATGGAAGAATATTCTTTATCGGTATGGGATGCCTAGATGGTTGATAAGTAATAATGGTTGTCAATTCCAAAATTGTCAAATATAGGAGTGGTGTTGAGATTTTGGATTGAATAGGCTTTCATTTCTATGGTGTATCCCTAATCGAATGGGTAGGTAGAAGTGACCAACCAAATCATCATCCAAGGATTGAAGATTAAGCTAGTGGTCGCCCGGGGCAATTGAGTGGAGGAGCTCCTGAGTGTTCTATGGGCTATAGGACTACCACACAAAACTCTATTGAGGAAACCCCCTTTAGTATAGTGTATGAGACAGAGGTTGTTATCTCGACGGAGGTGATCCTTCAGAGTGCTCGAGTGCAGGCATACACTCTATGGGCAATGAAATACAACAGAGAGTCGAGTTGGACTTGGTCGAGGAGCGACTAGAAGGGGCCAGAGTTTGAATGGAGGCCTATTGGAGAAAAGTGCAACGAGTTTTCATAGAAGGGGCATCCCTCATTACTTCCAAGTGGGGGATCTAGTGGTGTACAAGGGAATCCCACAGGAGATATGAAGAAATTGGCCTATAATTGGAATGATCCTTACAAAGTCATTTGGCGAGTAACGGGGCCGACCTACTATCTTCAAGATGTAGAGGGTAGGACCTACATTCTGTGCCTTGACCCTAGAATACAGTGCACTTGAGGCGATTATTTAGTTGAAGTCGAGAAAAGAGAAAAGAAGGTAAAGGTAGTCAATGACGAAAATATGTAAGAGACTCTTGTACTTTGATTTCACCTCAATAAGTATTATACATTTGAAGTCTAGATCACAAATAAAGGAGCTTTCGGGGGGGGGGGGGGGGGTTTAGTAGTTCACCCACCCGGGGTTGTAGCATGTAGAGAATCAAAGATGTGATCCACTAAATTAGGAGACATCAACAAAATTTTTGGGGTACAAGTACTTACAATTCGAACATCTCAGAAGGACATTCCATCAAGGCTCCAACAATATCTAAAAAATTTGCATTCGGCCCGGAAAGAGGATATCCACGATAGGAAAATTACTTCACTGTCCCATTGAAATCCATTTAGAAAAAAGAAGTGGCCTTCGTACAAAGGTTGTCATTAGCTCCTTCTCCCGCTCCCTCTAGTGCTCCTCTTTTGATGCCTGGTATTTGACTAAGGTATCAGTGTCAGATGTCTGCCCTAAAGAATTAGCCTCTAGCCTTTGTACCAAAGGTTGAAGACACTTTGAGGAAAACATCATCAGAGTTCAGATTTCTAAAACTAGTTTGATGGCCTCCTTTGTCAAAGTCACATGTTACAAGCACAGTTCGATCTCTTGAGAAGTTATCCAGGGCAACCCAAGATGCATACTAATCAGTTGATATTCTTGTGAAGAAACAAGAGGGGAAAAATGAAACATGGAGAAAAATAAATTTTCAAGTAACGGAATACTATATTTGCCCTTGCCAAAATGCGAAAGGCATTAGGAGCTAGTTGCCTAGGAGAAACCCTGTAAAAGAAGAGAATGCGTTGGTAGATGGAAGGGATAGGCAAGCAAAGACCGCCCTTCAATTGACCCAAGAAGAAGCAATAACAACCACGAGGAGGGAGGGGAAAGGCACCCAAGGAGGGGGGCAAAGATATGTGGGAAGAGCTCTTTATCATTTCAGCGAGTTGAGGAGACAGGGAGGGAAAAGGAGCAACCTTCAAAATATAGGTATTCGGAGGTGAGGCAGAAGGGGAAGCGGGTGATGACGGGACAGAGATCCCATGCTAGAATTGAAGAGTATCAGCAGGGAGGGGGTTGGAACAAGGAGAGAGGAGTATTCGAGAGGAAAAGAAGTTAAAACTCTGGGCAAAAAATCAAGGAAGAAGGCTTGCCCATAGTAGAAGTTCTAGGGGGAGAAGTGGATAAAGGGAAGAAGGGGTGACACATAGAAAACTATACTGATTGGGAGGGAGGGGAGGGGGAGTCCAGACGTGTATGCTACAAGAAGCCCTCGAGTAAGTAGGTGGATATGTGGGTAAAGGCGGAGATGTGAGGTGAAGGGGAGGAGAATCAGGAATCTCCAAGATCATTGGAGGGGAAAGTCCAACCCCTAAGGGTTCGAGTGACGAATAGACAAGGCAGGATCTACAAGAGAGTCGAGAACAGTGTGTAGAGGAGGAAGACAATTCGGAAGCATAAACTTTGAGCTGAGTAGCGAATTCTGAAGAATCCCTCCGTCGCTTTTAAATGACTAGACCAAGGGGTGAGACATGACAATGTCCCTAAGCGGTGGCTACGGTAGGTGCTTCGGCCCCATATGGCGATGGTGTAGAAAAGCGGAGGTCGGGCAAGCAAGAAGGAGGGGTGAAAAAACCTAGCCCCTCCCAAGCCTTCCTTCTTGGACTCCAAAAGCAAGTTGTATATGCCCCCTTGCATAATGTCGCTCATAGGAAGAAGTCTCCTTATCTGATAGGGGTGATCACGGAAAGGGACGAAGAAGATGCAAAGGAAAATAGGGATACTTACTCGTAGATAAGACGATAAAGAAGGTGAATCATGAAGCAAACGAGGCGATGTAGGAGAAATCACTTCAAAGAGATTGGGGTTGCAGACAAAGGCATTCTAAAAACTTGAAGTGATAGTGATTAAATGGAAAAAACTGTTGAAAGAGGTGAAAAGGTAAGGACGCAAAATCCCAAATTGATAGAAGGAACATGTGCAATATTAATGAAAATTAGATGTAGAGGATACAAAACCTTATGGCGAGAATGATATATAATTAATTCGAATGAATCATATAACATAAACATATTCATTCTTTCTTGTTTGACTACTGGGGATGACATATGATATGGGTAGAGTCCAACATATGAATCTCATAGGGAGTTGGGACACTATAAGAAGTTGGGTTGTCCGAAGAAGTCGAGAGGGTAGTCAATCGGGAGAAGCCGAGTATGGAGTAGAGTGACTCAAGAAGTCGAAAGTGAGCCGAGTCGGGAGCGGGATGGCTCGAGAAGTCAACAGTAAAGTGAGTCAGGAGCGAAGTGACTCGAAAAATTAGAAATTGATCGGGTTGGGAGCAGGGCGACTTGGGAGGCCGTTAGAAGTGGTGAAGGGGGGAACTCAAGGACATGAGTAGGCTTAGGGACTGCAGTGGAGATTCCTTCTGACAGTTGCCACATCTGATCTTCTAACAACTTCATCCGATAATCACTCTCGGACACGTGACATGATAGGTGAAGATTCTTTGCAGTAATTATCCTCTAATAGTCTAACAAAGGACATTAGGGGTGGAAGCGAAGAACCTCAGAGTTGTTATAAAAAGACAGATTGAGATAAAAAAAATCCCTCCAACGTCCCCCTTTTGGAGGAAATTTATCCGCAACCACCAATTTTCAAGATCTACACCATAACTCAGAAAAATTGGTAACAATCCTCAATAGACAACAAAACCAGCTTAACGAAATAAACCAAAATATTGATTATCTCAAAACCTGCCAAGAAAATATAAACAGAAGGATAGGACAAGTGAACTTTATAAACTTACCAAAGAGAAGTGATCTGATAAATCTTACTAGAAGTCTGAACCAGAATCAACCTAGAAATTTTGAAATCGAAAACAAAGATCTCCTAGTAAGAGTGGAAAAATTTCTAAAAACTATAGAGTGTCAGTTTAAGGAACTACAAGAACAAATAGGAGACCTTCTCCTTAAATGAACAGACTAAATTTTGAGAACACCTACTACGAAGAGGCTTTAGAATACGCTCAAGACTATACAAAAACCCGTGAAGACGGATATAACAAAGTAGAAGTACCAGGAAAGGCAGACCAAATTCAAATACAGCAGAATAATACAATAATAGCACTGCTAACCTCGCTGCATCACAGGATCACATTACTAGAAACAAAAATCCTTAACATAGAAAGGAATACAGTAGAAGTAGGGAACATAAGAAATTGGAACCAGTCAATAGAAACCCTAAGTAAAGATCTAGGGAAACTCTCCACTGGAGGTATAATCAAAAGAAGACCCTCCACGTACTCCTTTATAACATACCAAGAGAAGAAATGAATAGAACAACAACCAATATCTTCCCTGGAACCTCTAGAACAATAGGGGGACGTAGATCAATGTCAGAACCTCCATCTAGCTTATCATGGCTTGATAATCTACAAAGTAATACAACAAATCAACACAGAATTGAAGAAGTCATAGACATAGACAGAACAATGGAAATATTCTCCAACGAACAGTTAAACATTCTCAACCCTAGAAGATTATACGGACGAAATATATTATCTTTCACCAACTCGGTCTACAGACACCATAGAGTAGAAGCCTTGCACCTACCGGACGGAGGTGAAGAAAGACTTACACTTATGACGGAAGAAGCAGGAAGACAACTGCTCCACAATCGACATAATTATATACACCTAGGATTAATATTATTTGGAATTAGAGGACTAACCCGAATGAAAATAGGAGCAAAAGTATTACTAGTCTTATATGATTCCAGATTTTCAGATGACAAAGAAAAATCCATCATAGGGTTAATAGAAGTAGACATGAATAATAACAGCGGAATAACATACATATGTCCAAATTTCAACATGACAATTAAAGATTTCGTAAAACACATTAAGATAATAGCCCAAGGAAAGGGGTATGGAAACTTCCAAGGCAAAAATATACAACTAGACATAGTATTCCTAGGGAAAACCATGAACTACATGGACAATCATTTCAAGATCCAAATAAATGGAATGTTAGAAGCCCTTAGTTCTAAAGGAACAAATTTCTTAAAACCTAGAGAATACAGTTCAGAAGAACTAGCTAGTCTAGAATGGAACCTAAAACTAGAAGAAGAAGATCCAATTACCAAACCTACACAATCTATAATGTATAAAAACAGAAGGGGAGAGTTAAGTATTAGATTCTCAGGATACCTAGCGAATCTGAGAAGATGGAGAAGGCGAACATGAAATCGAAACAAATATGATGAAGCAGAAGTAAGCTACCGAAATGCTTAAAATACTAGGCAAAAATACCTTGACATGGTAACAAAAGACAGAAACCAACCTAATGAGCAGAAAGAAACAAGAGGTATATTTGTGACTTAGGAGGATATGTGTATGCAGACCTAGCGACAAAAACAACATGACCTAAAAGAAATAAAACAATTAGAGATACAGGAAAGGAATAGAGGCATACTAAAAGCGAATGAAATACTAACAATGGACGAAGAAGGAAATATTTTAGTCCTAGAAAATCGATTACCGCGAACAAAATGAACTTTATGAACATCAGTCAACTACGTCTAGAATCCATACCTGCAGGAAAGCACTGGGAACTTTAGATTATGGACAGGACATCCTCCTAGAGAGCACTCACCATACACTAATAACAACCCGTTACTAAGGACACTAGGAAAAGGAGGCCAATGAGCGGACTTTCTTTGGGACAGGTCGATGACTTTTAAACATCACGAATGTGACCCACAATTATCTGATACTTACCTAGAACAATGGATGGTATCTGTACAAAGAGATTATCTGGCCAAACATGAAATCGATGTAGAATCTGGAGAAGCCATGCTAAGGATAGGAGAAAATTATCTGGGCGAAACAGCCAGATCTTCTTGGGAAGCCTACAAAAAGAAATTCCCAGAGGAAATAATAAAATTAGCAAGCGGAGGAAATAACATTAAACTTCGCTCACATGATCCATAGGATCCTTAGAAGAGACGCCTTGATCAGCCTAGATATTCGACAGAAAGAAGCAATGAGAGACTTGGAACAAATACAACTCTTCGACTGGTCGATGATAAAAAAATTATCTAGCATCTATATCAGGAAACTACTACAATATAGATGTAGGAGAGAGACTCTTTAGTAAATTACCAGGGGAACTAGGCAAAGAAATACATAAATCATGGACAGAAATGCAAGTGCCCGAAGAATACAATAACATAGGAGTTAGAATACAGCACATAATAAATAAACTAAAAGAAAAATGTACCTACATCCAGATACAAAAACAGTTAAAGAACCAACAATACGGTTTTTGTAAACAAATCTATACACCTCAACAATATGGGAATAACCCACAAAGGGAACGAATAAACCCAAAGCCAAAAAAGAAACCTAAACAAACTTACTACCTAAGAAGAAGTAAGGCCAGAAAGCCATACCTTAACAAAGAAAGACACGTCAGAAAATTTAATCCCAAGAAAACATACTCAAATCTAATAACATGTTACGCCTGCAACCAACAAGGACATCTATCATCAGCATGTCCCAACAGGAAAAACCTATTTACAAGAGAAGCTACATTAGTAGCCTGTACTAATGAAGACCTAGTAGAAGTACAAACAGACGTATCTGATACCTCGTCAATATATTCAGTAGTCACGGTGGCTGACTTAGAAGAAATTCCACAAACAACAGACTATTCATTAGTGAATTCATTTCTAGAAACAGATCACACTAGACACTTAACAAACTTTGAAACAGATGATATAGAATGGGACCAGATACAAAAATTCGAGAATAATTACATGTTCAGACAAACCCCAATCCATTCAACATGTACCCATATTTGGGATCTTCTGAATTGTTCTTCTACTCGAGAGTATACTCTTAGTTCTTGGGGTCCGATTTTTATTGTTGTTCTGTTTTGTCCCCATGTTTTGGATGTAGCTGTTGTCCTGGGACTTTGTCTCTCCATCTGCAATTTTATCATGTCAATAGTCTTGATAATGTATCTGCAAGAGAATTATTAGTCCCCTTGATGTGTTCCCATTGGATTTTTATGCCTTTGTTGATGATTGTGTCTGCAAATTTTATCCATCTCTTTGCAGAGTGGGTGCGTTTTTTTGTCTTGCTTTGCTCGTGATATTTCACAATAGCTTCGCAATCTGTTCTTATTGTTATTTCTTTTTTATCACATATAAACAGATAAAAGGCTTCGAGGCAGTAGATAACTGCCAGTATTTCATAGTCTAACGATGTAAGGTGTCCTTTCTCATGGAATTTTCCTGATGCATATCTACATATACTCTCTTGGGTTTTGTTTTCATATTTATTTGGTTTTTTTAGTAACACTCCTCCCCATCCAGTCTCGCAGCCATCTGTTTCTAGGATCAGGTAGTCTGTATCTAGTGGCAAGGAAAGTGTGGGTAAGTTCTTGACTCTTTCCTTTATAGTCCTGACTAACTGGATGTCTTGTTGGTTGAAATGTCGTTGTCCCTTGGGACTTGTTTTGTTATAAAGTGGTCCGCTGATTTTTCCAATGTCTTTTATATATTGTCTTGCATAATTTAGTAGTCCTAGGAAAGCCCTAAGGTCTTTAGTATTATCTATTTTATCTGGGAAATTTAGTATTTTTGTTGATATGTGTGGTTGGAGTGATATAGTCCCTTTTCCTATTTCAGCTCCTAGGAATTCTATATGTCTTGTTGCAAGTTGTAGTTTCTTTTTCGATATGATTAATCCATTGTTTTCTATGAGGGTAAATACCATGTGGAGGTGAGCCATATGCTCCTGTTTAGTTTTTGAAAAAACCAATACGTCATCTATATAGACACTTATAAAATCTCTTGTGTCTTTAAATATTTCATCCATCTTTCTCTGGAATATTTGGGGTGCTGTTTTTATTCCGAATGACATAACTAACCATTCGAAGTGTCCTTCTGGACATGAGAATGTTGTCCATTCTATTGATTCTGGGTGCATTTTGACTTGCCAGAATCCTGATTTCATGTCAAACTTGGAATACCATTCCGAATTTTGTATTTTGTTTATGAGGACTTCTTTGTCGGGTATTTTATATCCATCATTGTGGCAATTGTCATTTAATCTTTTGTAATTAAACACCATTCTGGATTGTCCTCTTTTCTGTTCTGAACTCTTATTAACTATAAAAGCTGGGCTTCTATGTCTAGATGTTGATCTTCTTATGATGTTCATCTTAAGCATTTGCTCTATGTGCAATTTGCATTCTTCTGTTTCCCAGTTTGTATATTTTAGTTCTTGTGCCTTGATTGTTATATCAGGGTTAATTATATCTAGTTTACACAGTGTTTTGTTTTTTTCCCAGTATTTTGTAGGATTTTCTCCTATTATTTCTATTTTTTCTAGCTTAGATACTATCGCTTCTAGATCATCAGAGGTATTGATTTGTTTTAGTATATATGCGGTATCGATCAGCTGTGGTTCTTCTGTGTCAGAATCTATTTCCAATCCTAAGTCACTGTCTGATTCTTCGTGTTTTTCTAGGTCTGTGTCACAGGTTTTTGTCTTACAACTACACTCTTGTTGGTTGTTTTCAGAGCACTTACATTCTCTCTCTGGGGCTCTATAGGAGGACGGATATTCCGACAATACTGGAGATATTATAGGGTTTGATAACAGGAATACATAATCAGGTGAAAGAAATAGGGCTCTGTCCTTCGCTAAGAGGAATTGGAGTCCTAATATTAGTTGAAGGTCTGGGTGATTTAAAGGTCTAACCCAGATGTGTGGTATAGGTATGGTATTGCTATATTTGCCACAGTTGTTGTAAATTTTTATATGTGCATTTTTTATGACGAGGTATCAGATACGTCTGTTTGTACTTCTACTAGGTCTTCATTAGTACAGGCTACTAATGTAGCTTCTCTTGTAAATAGGTTTTTCCTGTTGGGACATGCTGATGATAGATGTCCTTGTTGGTTGCAGGCGTAACATGTTATTAGATTTGAGTATGTTTTCTTGGGATTAAATTTTCTGACGTGTCTTTCTTTGTTAAGGTATGGCTTTCTGGCCTTACTTCTTCTTAGGTAGTAAGTTTATTTAGGTTTCTTTTTTGGCTTTGGGTTTATTCGTTCCCTTTGTGGGTTATTCCCATATTGTTGAGGTGTATAGATTTGTTTACAAAAACCGTATTGTTGGTTCTTTAACTGTTTTTGTATCTGGATGTAGGTACATTTTTCTTTTAGTTTATTTATTATGTGCTGTATTCTAACTCCTATGTTATTGTATTCTTCGGGCACTTGCATTTCTGTCCATGATTTATGTATTTCTTTGCCTAGTTCCCCTGGTAATTTACTAAAGAGTCTCTCTCCTACATCTATATTGTAGTAGTTTCCTGATATAGATGCTAGATGTAAGAAATCGTTACAGAATTTTTTTATCATCGACCAGTCGAAGAGTTGTATTTGTTCCAAGTCTCTCATTGCTTCTTTCTGTCGAATATCTAGGCCTGTATTGGCGTCTCTTGCTGTAAGGATCCTATGGATTGCGTAGCAGAAGTTTAATATGTTATTTCCTCTGCTTGCTAATTTTATTATTTCCTCTGGGAATTTCTTTTTGTAGGCTTCCCAAGAAGATCTGGCTGTTTCCCCTAGATAATTTTCTCCTATCCTTAGCATGGCTTCTCCAGATTCTACATCGATTTCATGTTTGGCCAGATAATCTCTTTGTACAGATACCATCCATTGTTCTAGGTAGGTATCGTATAATTGTGGGTCACATTCAGTGATGTTTAGAAGTACTGACCCTGTCCCAAAGAAAGTCTGTTCAGTTGGCCTTCTTTTTCCTAGTGTCCTTAGTAACGGGTTGTTATTAGTGTATGGTGAGGCTGCTCTCCTAGGAGGATGTCCCTGTCCATAATCTAAAGTTCCCATTGTGCTTTCCGGGTAGGTATGGATTCTAGACGTAGCTGTTGACTCGGTGTTCATAAAGTTCATTTGTTCGTGTACTGATTTTTCTAGGACTAAAATATTTCCTTCTTCGTCCATTGTTAGTATTTCATTCGTTTTTAGTATGCCTCTATTCCTTTCCTGTATCTCTAATTGTTTTATTTCTTTTAGGGTCATGTTGTTTTTGTCGCTAGGTCTGTACACATATCCTCCTAAGTCGTCAAATATACCTCCTGTTTCTCTGTTCATTAGGTTGGTTTCCTGTCTTTTTGTTACCATGTCAAGGTGTTTTTTGCCTAGTATTTTAAGCATTTCAGGGTAGCTTACTTCTCTGTTCATCATATTTGTTTCGATTTCATGTTCGTCTTCTCCATCTTCTGTATTCGCTAGGTATCCTGAGAATCTAATGCTTAACTCTCCCCTTCTGTTTTTGTACATTATAGATTGTGTAGGTTTGGTAATTGGATCTTCTTCTTCTAGTTTTAGGTTCCATTCTAGACTAGCTAGTTCTTCTGAACTGTATTCTCTAGGTTTTAAGAAATTTGTTCCTTTAGAACTAAGGGCTTCTAACATTCCATTTATTTGGATCTTGAAATGATTGTTCATGTAGTTCATGGTTTTCCCTAGGAATACTATGTCTAGTTGTATATTTTTGCCTTGGAAGTTTCCATACCCCTTTCCTTGGGCTATTATCTTAATGTGTTTTACGAAATCTTTAATTGTCATGTTGAAATTTGGACATATGTATGTTATTCCGCTGTTATTATTCATGTCTACTTCTATTAACCCTATGATGGATTTTTCTTTGTCATCTGAAAATCTGGAATCATATAAGACTAGTAATACTTTTGCTCCTATTTTCATTCGGGTTAGTCCTCTAATTCCAAATAATATTAATCCTAGGTGTATATAATTATGTCGATTGTGGAGCAGTTGTCTTCCTGCTTCTTCCGTCATAAGTGTAAGTCTTTCTTTACCTCCGTCCGGTAGGTGCAAGGCTTCTACTCTATGGTGTCTGTAGAGACCGAGATAATATATTTCGTCAGTATAATCTTCTAGGGTTGAGAATGTTTAAGCTCGTTGGAGAATATTTCCATTGTTACATACATGTCTTCATGACTTCTTGATTACGTGTTGATTTGTTGTATTACTTTGTAGATTATCAAGCCATGATAAGCTAGATGGAGGTTCTGACATTGATCTACGTCCCCCTATTGTTCTAGAGGTTCCAGGGAAGATATTGGTTGTTGTTCTATTCATTTCTTCTCTTAGTATGTTATAAAGGAGTACGTGGAGGGTCTTCTTTTGATTATACCTCCAGTGGAGAGTTTCCCTAGATCTTTACTTAGGGTTTCTATTGACTGGTTCCAATTTCTTATGTTCCCTACTTCTACTGTATTCCTTTCTATGTTAAGGATTTTTGTTTCTAGTAATGTGATCCTGTGATGCAGCGAGGTTAGCAGTGCTATTATTGTATTATTCTGCTGTATTTGAATTTGGTCTGCCTTTCCTGGTACTTCTACTTTGTTATATCCGTCTTCACGGGTTTTTGTATAGTCTTGGGCGTATTCTAAAGCCTCTTCGTAGTAGGTGTTCTCAAAATTTAGTCTGTTCATTTAAGGAGAAGGTCTCCTATTTGTTCTTGTAGTTCCTTAAACTGACACTCTATAGTTTTTAGAAATTTTTCCACTCTTGCTAGGAGATCTTTGTTTTGGTTTATTTCGTTAAGCTGGTTTTGTTGTCTATTGAGGATTGTTACCAATTTTTCTGAGTTATGGTGATAACAGGAATACATAATCAGGTGAAAGAAATAGGGCTCTGTCCTTCGCTAAGAGGAATTGGAGTCCTAATATTAGTTGAAGGTCTGGGTGATTTAAAGGTCTAACCCAGATGTGTGGTATAGGTATGGTATTGTTATATTTGTCACAGTTGTTGTAAATTTTTATATGTGCATTTTTTATGAACGTGTGGCAGGCTAGGTGCTGCCCATCGAATTGGGTACTAACCATTGGTTCAGATGTATATTTAATTACATCTTTAGGGATTACGTTTTGTATTGCTTTCAGGTCCAGTGTTGAGCTTGTAGCTCCCGTGTCTAATAAGGCTTGAATTTATATATATATATATATATATATATATATATTATTTTTCTGTCTGACTAAAATATTAGAGGGGCATAGCTTGAGCACGGATAATCATCTGATATATGTTACATTTGACGGAATATTATTGTAGAAGTGAGAATCCATCATCTCTCGGTGACCCGATGAAAGGAATCAAAAAGTGTCCGCAGTTCCATGTCTTCTAAAATTATCATGAATGTATGCATTAGTAATTAATTAATTCTAGACTTCCAAAATGATGTCTATTGATAATGTGGCATTGGATCTGGATGCCAATAATACACTATATGTCGTGGCAAATAAATGCAATAATGTTGATATCCCACTGAATTCCCTACCCAAATTATTGCAGGGCAGAGACGGAGAGGAGGAACAAGTTAAAATCTTTCAAATATGGAGCTTTATATTAAAAACACATGACAGGTTCACGTAGGATTTTTGTCATCGCTCCTAAAATGTGGGCTTGTAATTACAGATCCAGATCTAATGGGACCCATGCCTACATGGTTGGGATGTATAGCCAAAAAAAAACAAACAAAACAATAATTTTTGACAGTTTTTACCATTCAGTCTCTCATGTTTCATTTTTCAACCAAATAGTCCAGATATGATTTGTTTTTTTATATATACATAATGTAAAGCTACAAAGAACATAATCCTAGGGGGGGGGGGGAATGAGAGCACAGACATAATTTCGGGGAAAAAATAACAAAAAAAAAGAGAGCGAGAGAAGGATAAAAAGATAGTGCGCCTTTCGGTTAAGAATAAAGTATAAGGTGCCTAATGATGAAATCCAAAAACACCACATGATGTACGTTAAATCAACTATAAAATATTTTTTAATAGAATATGTATATCAAATTATAGTAATACGTGGACCAATGGTGAGTGTGCTTGTTTTGGTGTTTACATCAATAATTGTCGAGCAATTGAGAAGAATAATTAACTCTCGAGAACTAGAAGGCTATACAAATCGGATTCGATGAACTCGTAACTAGAAAACAGTCATTAACCATCATTAATGTTATCTTTACTTTGAATATTTGGAAATTGCAAAATGGATACAAAAGGCATACATACCAATATCAAAACGAAGTCACAAGAGGCCAACAAATTCTTGGATGTCTCTGGCATTCGGAGACTTCTTCGGTCTAATGAAACATGCTCGACTCGTACTTAATGACTAAGTGCATTGGAACCTAAGCCTAAAATGGTAAAGATTTAGCTCGAAATGTTTTAAGTGAACGTCTCATTCGAGTTCCATGAAATATAAGTGTACATGCTAAAACCTACACTCTCGATTGAATTAGTCAATCTACCAGACACAATTTTTAAAAAAAAAAAACATTTCATTATTTTCTCTTAAGGAGTTCTCTTCTCTATCGAATTTACCTGCCAATAATTGCAGCATTAGTATTGGTGGCCTGGCAGTACTGTTTTAATGTCTGTAGCAGGAAACAAAAAATTACACCTTTTTCTGTTTTCGTTTTTGGCCTCATGAGAGTTTTCCTTTTTATGCGGACATGAAAATTGAGAGAGACTGAGACGGACGCGATCAGTGATCAATCAATCGGGAGAGGATGGAAGCAGTGCAGATTCTGTAGAGCAGAGATCGTTTCGTAAGAACGCTAGCTACCCCCCTGTGATTCAACATCCTTCAGCATTGTATCCATCGTTGCACGATTGGATTCACAGTGTCGTCGCTCGATCGTATCAGTTCTTGGCATCGGAGCAGAGGATGCTCTTTTTTTTTTTTTTTTTTTTTTGGTTCAGTTTGAGAAAGATTGGGTGAGATAAAAAGAGAGAGCGAGAGATTGTGGGAAGATGGTGATGGCGGCGGTTGTTAAGGTTGTTCTAGGGTCGATTGCGTTCGGGATATTTTGGATTTTAGCAGTGTTTCCGGCGGTGCCCTTCCTCCCCATTGGCCGGACTGCCGGCTCCCTCTTCGGCGCCATGCTCATGGTGATCTTCCGCGTCATCCCGCCGGAGGAAGCCTACGACGCCATCGACCTCCCCATTCTCGGCCTCCTCTTCGGTACCATGGTCGTGAGCGTCTTCTTGGAGAAGGCCGACATGTTCAAGCACCTCGGCAAGTTGCTCTCCTGGAAGAGCCGCGGCGGCAAGGACCTGCTCCTCCGCATCTGCCTCGTCTCCTCCGTCTCCAGCTCCCTCTTCACTAACGACACCAGCTGCGTCGTGCTCACCGAGTTTATCCTCAAGCTCGCCCGCCAGAACAACCTCCCGCCCCAGCCTTTCCTCCTCGCCCTCGCCTCCAGCTCCAACATCGGGTCCGCGGCGACCCCCATCGGCAACCCTCAGAACCTCGTTATCGCCGTGCAGAGCGGCATCCCCTTCGGCATGTTCCTCGCCGGACTCTTCCCCGCCGTCCTCGTCGGAAGCCTCCTCAACGCCGTCATCCTCCTCTTCTATTTCTGGAAACTTTTGTCGGTGGAGAAGGACGAGGAAGTGGCAACCAGCGTCGGCGAAATGGTGGCGGAGGACGACATGACCCTGCACCGTTTCTCCCCCGCCACCATGTCGCACCTCCCCTCTTCGCATTCCCAGCAATTTGGATCCGCCCTCGACGCCCTGGCACGGAGCCCCTCCTTGTCCGGAGAATTCGGCTCCATCATCAGCGTTCGTGGCAGAGCTAATATCCTCGACATTGATGTGCAGAATCCATCAAGCTCGGGAATTGAGTCCTTACGAACCTCGAACGTGTCGAAGGAGACGGCGGAAGTCGCCGGGACCTCGCAGAAAGAGGAGGGCGTGTCGTCGAAGAGGATTCCGAGGACTTACAGCAACCAAAGCCGCGGCTCCAGAGGCGAGTCCTCTGTGCTGTCTCTCGACTCCAAGGAAAACCTCGTGGAGAGATGGAAGAGCATGCTGTGGAAGGCTTGCGTTTACCTTGTAACTCTCGGGATGCTCGTCTCCCTTTTAATGGGCCTAAACATGTCATGGACGGCCATTACAGCCGCCCTTGCTCTGGTGGTGCTCGATTTTAAGGATGCATGCCCTTGCCTTGAGAAGGTAATTCTACTGCTCTTTCCTACTGGAAGCTTGTGTGTCTTGTTGCTGACGCTGATCTATATATGATCTAAAACAGGTTTCATACTCCTTGTTGATATTCTTTTGTGGGATGTTTATCACTATGGATGGATTTAACAAAACCGGCATACCGAGTGCTTTGTGGGAGTTTGTTGAACCTTATTCTCGCCTGGATAGAGCTAGCGGAATTGCACTTCTTGCCTTGGTTATTCTCGTGCTTTCAAACATTGCTTCCAATGTCCCTACAGGTATTTTATTTTCCTCCAGAACATGATGAAATGAGTAATTTCCACACTATTTTTTCAGTAGCTAGATCGCAAGATTTAGATGTTGGATTTATCAGCATGCATAGTTACGCCAAACAGTGGGATGACTAAAAATCAAAGACTGGAATCTGCTCGTCTGCTTCAAACTGGTTTGGAGTGTAAATGATTTCGAGGGAAAGGGAGAAAGAACTGTATTATAAGAGAACTGCATTATAAGCTAAATACAAACTGCATACCTAGAATGCCTCAGAAGCTAAATTATCACGTCATGTTGGATTTCAAATTAACATGCAGATTACTTTGTTAAATTTTTAAACTAAGCACATTGAGTTAGCATACCTACCATCTGGTTTCAGGTTGACATATCTTATTTTTGTTCCTGTGAACGTGATTCCTTTTTTTCATTGAAAATTTTCTTCCCCTGTCCTGATGATTGTTTAGTTTGCTTACAGTCCTTGCAAATCAACCCAGTAAATTGATGTTTGGTGCCGTAGCCTTAGTTCTTTTTTTTTTTTTCACTTCATCCCAGTTAGATATGTTCTAATTTAGCATTACAAGTAACTTCTAGTTGGTTGTATATTTTGCATGACATAAATCAACGAGGTCAACAATTCAGAGTAAACCTAACAAATGTATGTAGGTCGTCATAATCAAGTTTGAAATGTTGTTTTGTTTTGATCATCATGGGGTGAAACATATCGTTCTGCCCGTGCAAAGAAACTGATACTGGTTTGGCATAGACGATGCATATCTCAAACACTGCATTGTTTGCTTCTACTTGCCATTGACTCGTTGCTTGCTGAAGCTGGTCTGCATCTACACAATAGTCCTCGATGATAAGTGTCAGTCATATTCTCATGCTCAATAAAATTACTAAATGGTGTTATCTTCGAATACGATTGAAAGAAAACTTGACTTTGCTTGGACGGCCATCAATCCATTGACATCAAATTATCATCGAAATTGTTTTATTTTTCTTTATGAATTATCTGTGTCCAAATATGCAGTGTTTGTAGCCCTATAGGATATCTCAGAACAATGTGATAGCCTAGCAAAGATGGTACTTGATGTGCCTCCCAGGTGAGATGTAATGGTAAAGCACTGAGACCAACAATAAGATGATAAGGATTCAAATCCTATTATTAAATCCGAATATCTTAGAAGTCGATTTTTTAATATACACAAGTGGATTTACCACAGGGAAAGTGGTCTACTTTTAGGATTAGTACACTTGATAAGAAAAATGGTACTGGATTCATTGGATTGACTCAGAATCGTTGAGAAAGCTATAACTTCTATCAGTTCGTCAGTCAAATCTTCCACTCTGTCTATTCCTTGTAAAAAACAGCATTAATTGGGAAACTACCTCTAGAGCTGTCAAATTAGGTTAGGTCCGTCGGGTTAGTTCGCCCTGCCAAACAATTTAAGCGGATTGGGTTGAACTTTTATCAATCCGTCATTTTGGCGGACCTAAACGGAGCGATCCGCGCGGGTTGCGGGTCTAGACGAGTTGGCCCGCCGTGGGACGGGTTGGCCCGCGGGTTGAGAAATATCAAAAGACAAATTTTTCACCATTACAATCTTCTTCTATCACACATACACCTCAACAAAGTATAAAAGAAGTTAAAAGTAAAGAACAAAAGAATATTTTTTATACTCTAATTATTTTTTATTATCTTGTCACTACTATTCTAATCAATATAGGAAATAATAATATATCAAAATCAAATAATTACCCAAGTTAAAAAATCTCAATTGAATCTCTATTTGAAAGAGTAAAAATTTACATTTATATATTATCAAGATTTAAATATTTTAGAACATTAGAAAGGAATCAAAAATATCGGTACTTAATTTTGTAAGTCGATAATTGAATCACAATTATAAGATTTTAGTTACTTCAAATATTTATTTTTTTAATCGTAGTCTTTCTATCCATCTTCTGAATCATTCATCGCCTCAACACCAGTAATTTTAAATATATTTTAAAATTTGTGTACCATGGTTGACACTTTAACCCATAACCCTGTGGGTTAGGTTGGGTTAAATTCTCAACCGCCGAGATGGCGGGTCAGCCTCTCCAGTAAAATATTGAGTTCTGACGGGCCGACGTCATGCAGTCGTTCGGCGTTTCTAACTACCTCTGGGAGGGAGGGACCTTCTGTTGCCCCCACACTCCCCACCTGCAGGTCTCTTTCATAATTTATAAGTTTTGTTCTTTTGCTTTTACATATGGTCCTTTTCAGAATCTCCATTCTTTGTTTACATCTTAATTTTTCCTCAACTCCGTAACCCCTAATAGCATATCCTTATTAATATCAAACATTCATCCATTTTTCATTTCAAAAAAAAAAAAAAAAGATCAACGCGATCTTTCCAACTTCAGGGCTGAACTAATTAACCATTATTGTTATAATCTTGCAGTTCTCCTGCTGGGTGGAAGAATCGCTGCGTCTGCTGCGCTCATTTCTCCTGCAGAAGAGAAGCGCGCATGGCTCATGCTTGCATGGGTCAGTACGGTGGCCGGAAACCTCTCTCTTCTCGGATCTGCAGCCAATCTCATAGTCTGCGAGCAAGCTCGCCGAGTTCAATACTTCGCTTACAACCTCTCCTTCTTTGGTCATCTGCGATTCGGCGTTCCTTCGACACTCGTCGTCACTGGGATTGGGTTACTGTTGGTGAGGTGTTATTGATCAGCTCGAATAAGATCACGTAGAAAGCAATTAGATTCTTCTTTGACAATGTCATATCCAGGAAATTCGATATTCTCTGCTGCGGCGAGAGCTGCATTGCTGAATAATAAATAAAGCATCGTAGTCCTACTGTCATAAATTTTTTTCCCTGTAGAACTGTTTTTTTTTTTTTTTTGTTTTTGGGGGGTAGATTGAATTTAATAACGGATCGAGCGAATATTACTATTTTGTTTGAGTTCTTGATGCGATTGCTTCTTTTTCAATGTTCCTTTTGTTACGAGATAGGACGATGTTACTCCTGTGAGCTTTTCATGAAATTAAAGCCATAATTCGATATTGGAAATTTAAATATTTGAAAGGATTTTGTGGCCTCTACCTTGTTGAGGTTTTAAAAGATCGATCGGTTATTTTAGTTTTGAATAAAGAATAATCTCACACTGGTATGAAAAAAAAAATCTTGTCAAATTAAAAAAGAAAAGAAAAAAAAAAGAATATGACTGCATAAGAATTATTCTTGATCATTGGATGTTACTTTAACGTGTCATATAAGGCGCCCAATAGGAGATATTATATTACTCAAAAGAGAGAGAATTCTATTATTTGGATATATCTACGTGCCTTTTAATTTTTATTTTATTTTCTTTCCGAAAGAAAATACATTTTCCTTTTGTCATAAGTGTGATCTATCTTATCACCTCTGCTCTAAATTCAACAAAGTAGATCATTATAATCTACCAGAATTGATTTTGAAATTTCATTTAAAAATTTAAAAATAATTAAATAATCAATTGTATATAATAATAAATAAATAAATTGAGCTCGGACTAAATCCCAAGTAGAGGTTAACTTGCCTCCGCTCTTGTCCAATAGCCAAACATTCAGCTATACTCTGAAAAGACAATAAAGAATAATTAAAAAAATGACCAAATTCATTTTCTCTCTAATAAAAGGATACCGAGAGTGAATAAAATAATTCTAGTATTATAATAATAATACTTTTAAAAAATATCTAACTTAATTTGTTGTCCCCACCTCGAACGAAAAGGTACCCTCGTAGTCACGACAAAAATGGGTTTAAATCTAGCATGGAGTTTAATTATATATTTCAAATAAAATAACAAATATATTAATATTTTTATTATTTTAAAATAGTCTTAAAATGCTAACTGTACATGTTTTAAGTTAATCATATGTTGTATATAAATTTATTAAAATTTAAAAATCTTGTTATATCTGTTAAAACATTAAGGGAGCGTTTGATATTTTCTTCTCCGTTTTTTATTTTTATTTTTTATGAAAATGAGAAAAAACATTTGATTCGTATTTTTCATCTTCATTTTTTAGAAAATAAAAAAATTAGAAAATAAGAAATAATCTGTTTTCATTTTCGTTTTTCAAAAAATAAAAAAATATTTTTTGAACAACAAAATTTATTTTTTATTTTTTGAAAAAAAAAATGAAATTAAAAATAAAAATTGTTTGCGAACCAATCGCCCTTAAATATCTTGCAAGATTTCCTAATTTTCCCTTGAAATGATTTCGCGTCAGCTGGTGGGCTTTAACTTGGCTGTCGTATATAAATAATAAATTTTTCTCTAAGAAAAGAATGAAACAACATGCATAATTAATCATCCATATTAATTATAATATAAACTGCAAAATAGCATTCATTTATTCATTATGCGATAGCGGGTACACCAAGAACAACCATGTCTTTTATGATCATGCTCGTATACGGTATGCCTTTTCATTCTTTCTATCGTATACGGTATACCTTTTCATAATACGATATAAAGCTAGTCTTTTAATTATGGCCATTTCCACCGCCACTGCCGTACCCAGACCCGGAACCGGAGCCGGAGCCGGAGCCCCCACCCGATCCCACACCGCCGCCGCCTCCACCGCCGCCTCCATGACCGTAGCCACCGCCCTGTGCACCACCCGCGCCGGCGCCATATCCAGATCCATACCCCTGCCCGGACCCGGATCCCGACCCAACACCACTGCCCTCTCCTCCGCCGCCGCCGCCTCCGCCGCCACCGCCCTTTCCGTATCCTTCAGCATTACCAGCCCCACCGCCCACACCGTAACCCGATCCAGACCCTTGCCCGTGACCAGAGCCGGAGCCTGCACCTCCCCCTTCTCCCCCGCCGCCCCCGCCGCCCCCGCCACCTCCTTTCCCATACCCTCCGCCTCCGGCGCTTCCTCCTCCAACTCCCTCACCGTATCCCGACCCATAACCGCTGCCGGACCCAGAGCCATCGCCGCTTCCTTGTCCTCCGCCGCCACCGCCGCCGCCTCCTTTACCGTACCCTCCGGCACTCCCTCCACCGGAACCCACACCATATCCGGAGCCGGAGCCGGATCCGGATCCGGATCCGTATCCAGAACCACTTCCAGAGTTTCCGCCACCTCCTCCTCCTCCTCCGCCTCCTCCTTCACCTCCACCACCGCCTCCTGCAGCAACCCCGGTGAGCGATCTAGCGGCCAACGCAAACTGGAAGCTCACGAGGGCGATGAAGGCAACAGCCCAAATCTTAACGCGAGCTCTATTAGCCATTTTCAGCTGCACTCTGCTGGCTATAAGAAGGAAACACGAGTCGGTATATGGTGCTGAAGCAACGGAGCTAGGGAGGGCAATTTATAGGGCATCCATTCCCTTCCTCATGGCCACCTACTGCTCACCAAATCTGAGGCCGCACTACTGCGCGTAGATTTCAGGAGTGTGATAATTAAGCTAAAGTGGTGTGAAACTCGGACTTGCAATCACACAGTGGAAGGCAAATTAAATGGCTGCCTGCTGTTCCACTATTTGTTTTATATCACTGTCAAAATCCATCCATCATGCAACTTGATCATCTTTATCATTTTAATTATGCAACGAAATGAAGATCGACGTCAATAAATTATGGTTCACACCAGTCACTGAGATGCACTGACTGTACATGGTAGGTCAGGATCTGCAAATCAATTTTCTACTCACCTGGCACTGCATGCCCATCGATGATATATATCTGAAGGGTAATCTAGTTAATCAGTCGATAAGTTAGCTAAGATAAATCCGTATAAATATTATTAATTAGAAATATATATATAGTTTATGTTAGGTTCTCTTTTTTGTCACGTTATAAGCAAAGCAAAGGATAATCTTCCATCTGCCATCCCATTGAAGAAAGTTAATGATTAATATATAGATTGTGCAACTGATATTGTGGTACACTGACTGATATGGCCCGGCATAGGTGAGATGGAAGGAAAATCATTTTTATATATTTGACAGCACTATCCACTGATATGTACATGATTCAACGTGAAAAACTTGCGTAAATACAATAAATTAATACAGAAAAAAAAATATAATTGGGATTTTAAAAGGGCCTCTGGATTCTGACTTTTGAGAGAGTCCGAGAATTAATGCATTAATATTGTTAAAGAGCAATTATATTCATGAGAGAAGAAAATTTTGTGGAAGGAAGAAGATGGATCACAATGCAGCACTACAAGAGGCTCATGTTCCTGCATTTGAGTCGATGCGCGTACCATTTTTTTTTTTTTTTTTTTAAATGTCAATGAATCCTGCGCATAAAATAAGCTGCAACAGCAATGACAAAACGAGCACTCCGTTTATTTAAATGCCATTTAAAAACAAAATATTCTGATTTAAATTTTTAAGTAAAGTTAAAAATTCCTATCAAAAAATAGTGTATGATATTTTTTAGTTTTAGTAGTGAATTCTGATGGTTTCTCTATGCATTTATATTTAAAATTAAGGAGAAGGTCATATATGTCATAGTCAAAAAATATTATAGGATAATTTTTAAGTTATTTATAAAGTATTGATAGATTCCGATATAATCTATTACAATGCATTTATTTAGTTAGTTATAAAAAATAATTTAAAAACAAAAGGTTATATGATTTTAAAAAAAATGAAATTTTAAGTTCAAAATTCTTTTAAAAAATAAGTTTTGTATCAATCCTGACCAAAGTACTTTTTTCTCAAACTTTAAGTTAAAAGAATAGATTTAATTTAGGGAAGCCTTGAATTTGTTTGTGCTTTCAAAATAATCAATGATTTTAAAATGACAATATAGTTTTTTTAATAAAAAATATTAGATTTTTAAATAAAAAAATTGGTCCTAAATTTATAGAATATGTATTATTTCGATATCTATTGGCTATTTTAAGTAAATTACATTTCATTTAAAAAAAATATGTATATTAATACTTTTGAAAATTTACAATTAATGCAGTAAGAATTTATATCACTCGTTTTTTTTTTGCTCAATTTTGATATTTTCAAATTTACAATTTACAAAACAATTTTAATTAAATTTGTTACATGAGTTTGTTTAAGTATGAGCTCGTTTTTATGCAAATTAAATGGCACGTAATCATTTTTTATTGAAGACTTTTATTTAAGATTTAAGGATTTTTTTTTTAATTTTCTTAGATTTGGGGACGTATGACTTCTAAGATTCAGGAAACCAAATTAATGGAACTAAACCAAGCTTCAATGACCTTTAATTTAGGATAGCATATGAAGAAATTAAATTGGTTTTAATTAAACTTTAAGACTTTCGCCATGATCAAAATTCATCAAGGAGAAAATTAAAACTCCTCAGACTATTCGAGCGACGCTTGGTTGCTTGTTTAATTTATAGATAAGCAACATATTTATAAAATATATTATAAACGGGATTGCATTTATTCATTATTTAGAACGGTGTTACACTAATACCACATTAATATCATATCATCCACATTCCATGACCACACAGTAATAGGACTCAACGAGTTCTTATATAATCTAATTAAATCTAATTGTGGCCGCTTCCACCGCCGCTGCCGTATCCAGAACCATACCCATACCCGGAACCGGAGCCAGCACCGCCACCTGATCCCATACCGCCGCCGCCTCCACCACCTCCTCCATGACCGGATCCACCGCCCTGTGCACCACCCGCACCGGAGCCATATCCGGATCCATACCCCTGTCCGGATCCGTATCCCGACCCATTACCGCCGCCCTCTCCTCCTCCGCCACCACCTCCACCGCCGCCGCCCCTTCCATATCCTCCGGCATTACCAGCCCCACCGCCCTCACCGTAACCCGATCCAGACCCTCGCCCGTAATCAGAACCGGAGCCTACACCTCCCCCTTCTCCTCCGCCGCCGCCACCTCCGCCGCCTTTCCCATACCCTCCGGCGCTTCCTCCTCCAGCGCCCTCACCGTATCCCGATCCATAACCGCGGCCGGACCCATAGCCAGAGCCATCGCCGCCTCCTTCTCCACCTCCACCGCCGCCGCCTCCTCCTCTACCGTACCCTCCGGCGCTCCCGACGCCGACACCCTCGCCGTATCCAGAGCCAGAGCCGGATCCATATCCGGACCCACGGCCAGAGCCTTCACCTCCCCCTCCGCCTCCTCCACCTCCACCTCCGCCTCCGCCTCCTGCAGCAACTCCGGTGAGCGATCTAGCGGCCAACGCAAGCTGGAAGCTCACAAGGGCGATGAAGGCGACAGCCCAAAGCTTAACGCGAGCTCTATCAGCCATTTTCAGCTGCACACTAGCTACTAGCTATATTAAAGAAACACGAGTTGGTATGGCGATGACTGATGAAGCGAGGGAGGGAGGGGTATTTATAGGGCATCCATTCCCTTCATGGCCAACCAGTTACCAACTGCACGTAAATTTCAGGAGTGTGAATCGAACTAAAGCGGTGTGAAACTCGGACTCGCAGTGTCAAAGTGGAAAAGCAAACTAAATGGCTTCCTTTTGTTCCTCAATCGACTTCCGTCCGAATCCAATCCATCCATCGTGCAACTTGTTCGTTACGTGTTATCTTCTCAAATAGCCTAATGAGAGTAATCATCTTTACAGCTTACAACGCGATCACAAAAGAAAAGTTACGTCGTTGCGGTTCATACCTATGAGTGCTACGCAGCTAACTGATCGACGCAGCCATATACATGCATGCACAGACTGATAGTCTGATATGGTAGGCGACGATCGATCGTTTGGTCCCATGGTTTGTGATTCGACGAAGATTGGCCATGCAGATGGTTTGCTAGGATAGATCGATAATGTTATCAAAGAATTGGAATTTGGGAAAGGCTATTGGACCCTTGACTTCTGTGACTACCAGAATGCTTTAATTATTGAAGAGCCGAGAACATGAATGGCCCACACTGCACTGTCAGTGTGAGAGCGAGGCTAATTTTCCGACATCTGGCTCGATGCCCCCTTACCTACTACTTACCACTTACGAATGCCATTTAATATATTTAGTCCGACGGATCAAATTAAACGGGCTGCATGCCGATCGAAGAAGATTGGATTTTTAATTACTAGACTCCGCCTCCGGAACCTTCTTGTAGCTGCTGCGCCCGCCCAAGGATATTATGCATGAGAGTGGAGTCCGGCCTTCACTGTTGATCGGAACCGCGTTGACGTAATTTTTTGATTTATAAGTTTACTTTTTGATATATATTTTTTTTATTAATATATAATTCTGTCTGAGGGTGTATAAGAGTCAGGGTTCATTTTTATTTATTAAAATCATATCAAATTTTATTTTATTTTAAGCCTTCTTGTACGTACTTGATTATAATTTAAATTCAATGTTTCAATCCGAGATAGAGAATTGAAGGACGACTCAATAGTGGTGCCAAAGACTTAGTGATGTGGAGGGTGATCGGCGAAGTCGACCTCCTCCGAGAATCTTGACTTTGTATTGTGTTAGAGAAGCTTGAGGACAATGATGAGTAGTGACTGCAAGGAGTCTCTTGAAATAGACTAATAGAAGAGTGAGGGAGGGCGCCAAGACTTAGCTCGGCAAGACCCCTCATATGTCCAAGTTAAGAGAGCCGGAAGGAAAATGGGAAGAAAAATAGTGGAGAGAAAACAAGGGAGAAGAGCCTCTTTTAATTACTTCATATCCTTACTTTTATACAAGCGGAGAAGTACGTGGAGCATGATTAACTGACATGAAGCGTGATTGGAGATCGAATGATGATATGGAGAGGCTTTTTACAGTGCTTCATTAAATAGGCAAGTGTAATCTTACGGTGGAGGAATATCTCCGTTAATGAGAAGGGGGTTAAGCATCTGGTTCATTTGCCGATCATTCCGTCTAATATTTGAACTCAGTAATGGAAGTCAGCTTCCTATCGGAACAGTCGATTGTCTCCCCTGACCCAATCAATTGTAGATTGCCCAGGCCCCCACAATAGTTACTGGGCCAATCGACTAGAATGAAGCATCTGTCGGCTGATGCACTTCTCGCATGAGGACAGAGCCGGGATATAGAGTCTGTCTTTTCCTCCCCTCTGAGTCGAGATAGGGTGTTCGGCCGAGTTAGGTGGTCAGGCGAGGCAAGAAGTGCTCTAGCCGAGACATAGTGCTCACTCGAGACACATAGTGTTCGACCGAGACACCAAATGTTCGGTCGAGACATAGCACTCGGTCGAGGCACATAGTGTTCGCCCGAGGACAAGCATTCGGTCGAGACACATATGTGTCTCGGGCGAGACACAATGTTTGGTCGAGACACATAGTGTCCGCTGGCCCGAGGCACCGAGCACCGAGTCCCCAGTGAGAATCAACCCTCGAGTCAACCGTCAATCAATTGATATGCAAAAACATTATCCCCATTGACGAAGGACGAAGGGTCTCACTTCGGCTCAGACTCATCAAGGCCAATCAGCTAGCATTTGACAAAAGTATTTATTTCCATATCACAGGACGAAAGTATTTATTTTTATATCATAGGCATTTCCTACTAGTCTAATCGAAGGATATGCTAGTATGATTGATTAGAGCCACGTTAAGTCTATTAATCATGGGAAAACGAAAAGAACTCAGTTCCTCTAGTGACGTGCGCACACTCCTTCTATCTCAGCTCCTTCGACATCATTCAATGGCAAGATACGATCTAGAGATGTCACTTCATGCCTTCCCTCTTCTTGATAGTAGGATGTAGATTATGATGGTGGTCACACTTGCAACTATCATGATCTCTTAAATATCCCCAAATTCCCTTACCAACTTTTTTCCTCTGTAAGACCCTGGTTTTCCTTAGTCCATCTCATCGCTGGGCGGCATCATCTTCTTCCCTTCCTCTCTTCTCCCTTCGTGGGCTCAACACTCTACACTTTGTAAGTCCTATACTACCTTGCTTTTATGGCATACCCCACTCTTTGGTACGAGAACCTACCCACTGTATTTGACCAAGAGAACAAAGCAACCCTCAGACTAGCTTTCAAAATCCCTGCCTCATATCGATTGCGAGTACCAAAGCACAACCAGTTCTCTCATAATCTTTCGGAGGGCTCTGTGACATTTGTCCATGGACAATTAGCGGTTGACCTTCGCTTTCCTATTCCTCCCTTATGTAGCGAGCTCTCGGATTATTTTCAGATCCCACTACAACAATTAGCTCTGAATTCTATTAGCTTGATTTGTGGTTTTGTCGTTATTTTTAGTTTTTACCACCTCCCTTTAATGATCAAGGCTTTCCATTACTTCCTCATGCCCCTGAGGAAGGAAACTAAGGTTTTTTATTTTACGGCTAAACGAGATACTAGATTTCTAACTAACTTCGCCACCTCTCATAAACACTGAAAGTCTCGGTACTTATATGTACGACCTATCCCGACTTTCACTTGGCCCACTGAATGGCGAACAAAGTTGCCTCCCCCTCTTAGACTAAAATACTTCAAGGAATCGACCTCTTATTGTGAGATGACAGAGGTACTTTCAGGTCTTAATTTTGACATTAATGTACTTCTAGAGGAGAGAGTCCTCCATCGCTTCGGATTGAGTCCGCTAGAAGCTAAACTCAGTAGCTCCCTCAGTAAGAGATTTTCCATTTCTCTCGCTATTTAAACTCATTCAGCAGCATTTTCCCTTTATTTTGCAGTTGAAGTGATGTTTAGGACATCCTGCAACAAGATCCTGAAATGGCAGAGAGCTCAAGTGGATGCGCCTACCGCCACCATGACCGAAACCCCTACCTCGAAAGAACCCGGGTTCGATCAAGCGCTACACTCCCAACCCTCCTTAACTCCCGAGATAGTAAGTTTAGGGGACTCCAAGGAGCGGAACCGTCCCACTAAGTAAGGTCGGACTAAGAAGTCGCACTACCCTCGGCAACTCCCTGGCTCGATTGGGGAAGCTCCTTCTCCCGTGCCCAGCAGCACCCCTTCAAAGACTTCCACCCAACTACTTCCCTAAGAGATCTCCCTCCCCTCCATGGGAGGTGAGCCCCAGCTCATCCACTCTTCTCGGGATGTCTTCAGGGCACGGGGCTCCTCGTAACACGCGTCCACCTCGAGGCTACTTAAGACAGATTTATGAGGAGTAGCTGACTGAGGTAAAAGAGAAGACTATTCTTTTTCTTTGAGATTCCATAAACACCTACATAACTAAGGTATTTTATCTTCCTCTTTCAATTCCCATCTTTTTACAACCCCTAATTTCTAACTCCAAGCATCCTGCAGTTCTGGGGGCACCATTTAGAGTTAATGGCTCGACTTCCCCACCTCATGAATACCTTTCACGACATGAGAGCTCAGGTGACCGAGAGCTCAGCTCAACTCCAGGAAAAAGAATGTGAATTGCAAGAGAGGGAGAAAGAATTAGAAGTAACACAAGTCTAATTTGAAACCTATAGAGCAAAAGTTCTTTGTGTTGAGGCTAAATTGGCAAAGCTACAAGGTCACGTTCAAGAAGTAGTCGTACTCCATGTTAAAGCCTCGGAGGTGGATGAACTTCGAGCCAAACTGCAAGAATCAAAAGAAGCTCGACGAACTCAATGTGCCGAGGTGGAGAGGATTAGGGCGGAGCTGACCGGCTACAAAGAGGGGGAGGAGGGTTGACGGGAAGGCTGGAAGGAGTTCCTTGCTTCCGAGGAGTTTGTCGATAGAATGGAAGAGTGCACCATAAAAATGTTGGATATGGGCTACTCCAGGGCCATCCACCACTTTAAGGAGGTCGACTATCCACCTGAGGGTGCTCCCTTGGACTTTTTGGACTTATAATGTTGCCTCGAAGATATTCCCGACAACGTTCTCGAGGATTAACTATTATGTGTCGTACTAACTACCATGTCGAGACATGTAATATAGTGTCAAAACAAGTAATGTAATGCCAAGGCAAGCAATAGGCGAGGTGTTGGAAATTTTACGCCGCTAGAGGGTGGGGTGAATAGCGTTTGACCGTACGTAGATGGAATTCGTTCGCAATCGTCTCTACAAAACTCGTTATGCGCAGCGGAATAGAAATAATAAAAGCAATAACGAAAAGATACAATCACGAACACAAAGATATAACGTGGTTCGGAACCGAACGGTTCCTACTCCACGGATTGAGCTCTAACGAGCTCTAGCGACGTCAATGCAATCACTAATTAATAAACTCCTTCTCGACAACAAGTCGGAGGTGGTGTCACGCCCCGAGAGCATGCCGAGCCGAAAATCAAACGGACAGCATCTCCCCTGTACGTGGCAACATTTCGGGTTAATACAAGGCCCGTAGGCCCACAATAACAACAATATATAACAAATAAAAATCAAACCACAACAACACAACAACTATCTACAACTACACAGCGGAAACGATACCACAATACAATCCACAAAGTGCATACCGGTATGACTAACACCAGAACATAAAGAAACCTCGTCAAAACCCGCACCAACATGTGCGTACATCACATAACTCAGAATACATAACCAAAACATACGGAAGACTCAAAAACTCGGACTCTCGGAGTTGAGATGAGACGATGCCAGCCAGCGGTGCTCCAAGTCCATCACGAAGTCAGCTACCTGTTACCTGGGTGACAGAAAACCCAGGGTCCGCAAGGGGTGGTGAGAAAAACTCAGCAGGTAATAGAAAACATGTATATATGTCATATCACATGTATTTCGACAACATAATCTAGAAATACAACAGGTATATCAGCATAGTATATAAATACAAGCCTATACCGTCTAACTGAATGAACAACATAAAACATGCAGACATACCTGAAGTCTGCCACGCTACTCTGATCCAACCTGAACATATATCCAACATATATATATACAACAGAAGAGTAGATCAACTCAAAATAAACTCTACTGTCAAGGTATCTAGTGGTCTATCCAACACATACCAAGATCCGACACAATCAGTATAACATATGCAAGAAACATGCATGAATATGATGTCCACCCAAATGCAGCAAGCATAGTACAAACAAATGCAACATCACAATAATCATATATATATATATATATTGTATCTATATATATATTAATCTCAACCATCCATTAATATATATATATATATATATATATGTATATATATGCAAAACGCCATCGATACTGTGCAAACGGCATGCATGGTCATGTCGGCTCACCCTAAAGCTACCACGACCCCAGTGTGGCCTCGGTGGCTCGAGCATGACAACTGTCCCAACTCAACACCAACCACTACTCTCGAGTGGCCGAGTGGGCAGTATGATCGAGTAGCATATAAGCGTAAAGAGCAAGCTACACGATGGGGGTCCCTGCTGTTGGTCACTCCGACAGTCACTACCCATGAGTGGTCGAGTACCACACACGCAGGACTACGACACGCAAATCCAACTACCACCGTCTATAGTGATAGAGTGCGGCACCTCAATGCTCGCCCTCACACGGGTGACTCCTCCTATGAGTAACCAGTGGAGGCGGGATGATAGCGACACTCTCAACCACAAGGGAGACCTCGTCGCCACAGGCATGTAAATGCATGAATGCAATGTCTCACATACCGACATCCACCATAGACTCTCTCTCTGCAGAGAATCATACTAACCAGATCTACGCACTCTATCCACAGAGAGTCGTACTCAATCGATCATAATACTCTCTATCCCGTAGAGAGTCATACCAATCTAGCGACACACTCTATCACGTAGAGAGTTGTACTCAACTAATGGACACACTCTCTATCCTGTAGAGAGTCGTACTTATCTGATTATAACAAGCTAGGACCATCGATCCATAGCGATACCCTAAGTATCATTCCTCTGACCATTTACACAATCCATGTTCCGTGGTAACATACAACCTAAGGGTACTAGAACTAATCCTAGGTTAAAGACATTATCTACCTACGGATGACCTTTTTACCCAAAGTACAATCAGGTTGTCATCCGGACCTTACTATTTGCACTTAACTTAAACAAATTCTAAGTTATTTACATCATCTATATGTATAACTCCTAATCATGATAAAATAAACATGATATCAACAATGGAGTTAATAGCCGACGGTAGAAGATCAAGCATACGATAAAAAGAACATGGTCAAGGTAATATGAACACCTAACATGCTCATATCAAATCGAATGAAAAACAACTACCCGGACCAGGTAGGAAATTACCCACCTGCTATGTAGACACCAATCGTCTTCACGTCCGTGAATATCTGCCTTGTATCCATGTCCTGCAAATATCATCAATTACGATTAATTTCGGCCTGCACGACAACATACTAATTTACTAGTGTATTGTTTCTATATTTGCATCCTTTTATTAAACACAAATTAGAAACCCCCTAATCACTCATGGTCAATTCACACCAATTTAGCTCTTTCTATTGAACTCCTAACTTATTCACACGAATAGCATTCTTCTTGGCTCCAGTATCCCCAAGCAGAGCATCTCGCCTCATTTACCCTACACAAAACCTAACAGAGCATCACGGACACAACCTTGTTCACAGCTACTCCCAACACCCAATTAGGGATCTAACACCCTAATTGGAACACTCCACTCCGTATCAATCCCTTCCCACTAAATCATAACCGAGCAACCCTCCAAATCACAGCCAACACACAACCAAATCACCATAAACAACCATGCTGCGGTGTACAAACATGATAAAATCATGGTTCAACACAAACCTCACCTCAACCTCGATCCATCATTCCCATCCACACTACCACCGACCCTCTTTGAATCCAAGAATCGTCAATCTACCTACAATGATCCACGGGGTGAAGTGGGCGAAAAAAGAAAGGAAAGCTCGAGATATACGGCACTTGAAGCTACTCGATGGTATCGCTCCCCAATCCACCAGGAAAGCTCCCCTTACGGCGGAGCGACCTTTGCATTGACGGCATCATCGAGCTACTCGCAAGAGAAATAGCAAGTCATGAAGAAGGGATCGACTGAAACCTACAAATAACTGTGCCCTTACCTTGCTCCGGCGACCATCGTGAGATCTGTGATAGCAGCTCTCCGTCGCGGTGCTAACACCGCCGATCGGCTCACGCGCAAAGATCCACGCGAGCCCGGAGAAGAAGAGTCAGGGTTACCCTCAGCCGAATCTTCCACCGGAACGATGAGTGGCGTGGCGAAGAGAAGAAGGAACCGTCGGCCTTTCGAGTGAAATCGAGGGCCGTGGCGACAAGCCCGATCACGGAGATCAGCGCCGGCGACAACCGCTCCTTCTCTCGCGGCGGCGATGGAGTGGCAGCGGCGGCGATGGAGCAACAGCGGCGTGCGGCGCGGCGTCTGCGAGTTAGGGCTCGGGCGGCGACGATGGAGAGAAGAAGAAAAGGGAGCGGCGGTGCGGGAGAAGGAAAGTCGCGATTTGGGGCACGGGGAGAAAACGAACGGAAAAAGAAAATGGGTTATCGGGTTCGAGCGTTTTGTTTAAAACTGGCCAATTGATTGAGCTAGCTCAAGTTTAACCCAATCCTCCTAATCGATCATATGAACTCCATTCAATACTAGAAAAATTTCTAAAAACTCCAGAAAATTCCACAAGATAATTCTCACTTACCAAGGGATTTTTTTTTCCGGTATTTTACATTCTCCCCCACTTATAAAAATTTGGTCCCCAAATTTCGTACTTAAATATGAGAACCGACTTAAGAAATTTCTTCAACTACTACATGCCTCAAGTGAACAAATGAGGATGTCGAGCTCGGATGGTCTTGTTCCGCTATTATTCGCTCCTTGCGACCGGGATCCACTGGAATCACCTCGTAAGTCGCATTTGGTGAGGTAGAATCGGAACCTCTTACGAACATGATCAACATGTGACACGATTTCCTCAAGATATAAAACAAGAAATACGTTGTGAGCACCCGCAAGTGTCGGAAGTAAAGCTAACCGATAAGCTACCCCTCCATAATCCACGACACAAGATCTGAATAGATTCTCCAACGTCTAAATGATACACTCAGACTGTTCATTTGTCTGCGGATGAAACGTTGCACTAAGCCGAAGCTCTGTGCCCAGTCTGGTGCAAACTCTACCAAAATCGTGAGGTAAATCGTGAATCTCTATCAGATATAATACTCAAAAGTACCCCATGCAGTCTGATAATTCCTCGACAGTTCAACTCTGTCGGACGGTCCAACGAGTACGACCCACGGATAGGAAAGTAGTGAGCTGATTTGGTCAGTCGATCCACAATCACTCAAATCGCATCACGTCCCTTACGGGTTCTAGACAATCCCGTAACACAATCAATCGTGATATGCTCCCACTTTCAATCCGGAATCGAAATTTTCTAGAGCAATCCAGCGAGTTTCGATGTTGACCTTCACTCGGCATACTAAACATCGGCGGCAAAATGCGCTATAACTCTCTTTATATCATTCCACGATATAAGCGTTTCAACTCTCGGTACATCAAAGTACCATCGAGATAAATAGCAAATCTCGATGATAAGCTTCTGTGGCGACTCCTCCTTGGTAGACGGCGTGTCCGGAACACACTATCCTTATCAAAACGGGGAATTATTTTCTCAAAAAAGAAATCCATCAACCATCCAAGATACACTCCACACACGCTGCAAGTGCATGAAAGACTATAGCGACGAATCTCACTCGTTGCAATTGTTGCAACTGTTCATGCTCCAACAACTCCATTGTAGCTACCTAGTAGCTTGTTAAATTCAATGAGCACTTCTGCTCCATACATCCATAAATCCAGAAAATAACTACCAAAGTCCCATCATGTATATGACAGACTATCTCGTAGTTTCTTAACCGCGTAAGCAAGATACGTCTCATTCATCTGCATCGGAATCGTTCCGATCCCTGAAACGACGCATCTGCGTACATCATCCTTTTATCCACTCTGGAAGGATTAACTAATACTCGTGTAAAAGTTAACCGCCGTCTAGGTCTTGTAACTGGTTTCACCAGCTTCCGACTAAATGATTTCCGTCGTCACCTTTGTCATACAAATCCGTGGTATAGTAATGTCAAGCATTCTATCCACATCTACGACTAACCAAACCATACTAGGAAAATCACCATCTACGATGGTCGAGCGCGCAACATCCAACTACCACAATCAACAGTGGCCAAGTTACGCAACTCCAACAACTACAAAAAAAGATTCATTCGTGTTCAGGATACACGATTCTCAAGTCCAGTGACGACTGAATCGTTAATTAGTCTAACAACTTAATCACAACTCATAGAATTCATACTAAGTATGAAATTGTCGCCTCCATACACGCATCTCGCTTACTCTAAGTTGATGATATATCAATCATCACAACGACAATGATAATCGTATGACATCATGTCACTACAATATCAATACTCTCGTCGTAACCAACCTTAGAATATATACACAGTGTCTTTGGTGATCTAAATAGATCATATATCCACAACAAGGATATTTACTTTCAACAACTATCGCATTCCATCATTGATAATCGATGCATAATTTCAAAGGTTCATCTCTCTTTTATCAAAGAGTTGGATCCTTCTCAAGGAGAAATCTTGGGATAGATAAATATCCTTCCAACATCTCCTATAATTACAATTTACATTCTTCCAATTTGATAGTTTTTTTGCAACACTGATACAAAATTATCACTCATATGTGATATTGAAACGAACTAATTTCGCAATCATTTTGATCGCCTACTCCACTTGCCTAAGCAACAACAAGGCTAGGAGTTCATCCGAAACTACTTCCGATTGCTCTCGGATTATACGCACATCCGAAAGACATATCGTACCATACTTCCAACAATTTGACCATCCGTAAGGATATGTCTACAGTAAAAGTATGTATATCAAAGTCTAAGGGTCTCCCTTGACTTCTTACTTGTTAGTCCATTTCTCACCTGATGGTAGAGATACCACCGACCTACAAGTCGATGTATAGGAACCCTTCTAATCCGAACTAATAATGTTCTGGACACAGATACCTGTAAACTACAAGTATCTCTCAATATATTAATCCAGAGGGTAAAACTAGAGTAATACCTTGAACGATCAAATATCTGTTGATCCGATCCAAAAAGGCTCCACACAGGTCTCGGCCTTTCTCCGAAGAGAAAAGATCGATTCAGCGGTCGACAAAGCGGTCGCATTTCTGCGACGAATGCCTCGGAGATTTTTCCTAGATCATCTGATCCATCCCTTAATCCTACAAGCTACAACTATAGAATACTGAATAAATACGACCATCGTCGTATACTCTCTCCTCTGTACTAATCAAATCACATCTAGAGGTAACTGTTGTTGTCTGCTGAATCTCCTAAGATGTCTTCTGCTGATGCTGCTTCTGTGCTGATCTCTGCTGAAGGGGAGTATCATGAAACTTCATCCACGCCTGAGGTAGTAGGTTGATGCTGATAAGGTAATTCACATCTTCTGTGCTGATCTCTGCTGTCGAGACGGAGCGTCATCCTCCCGGAACACCATCGATAGTCTTCACTGAATCTTCAAGGTACACCTCCTCCACTGTACTGGTTGCTCAACAATAGCAACAGCTGAACTGCTCCAACAGATAATCTGGCTTCACGTGTCTTCATGATCTGCACTGCACGCACACAATCCCTTCGGAGTCTTTGTTCTGATTTTGTTGATATCCACAAGAACCTTCTGATGATCTGCGATTGGTCTTCTATAATCGAAAAGTAGCTCAAGACATATGACCCTGATATTGATCCTTTATCGAACAATCGGAGACTTCTTACTCCAATATCTGACTTGCAATATCTGCTTATCGATCTTCATCTCCTAAACACTTATACGGAGTCATTCCTAAACTCCTGTCTCAATCCAACGTCTTCCGACAGGATCTGGTAGAAGATCCCGGCATCCTAATCCAACTATAAGCCAATAACTCTGGGTGGCTTAAATCATCCACTTATCTTCTTGAGCTATTAGTCTGCACAAGACACTATACTATCGACCGATCACCCTTTCTTGAAGCTCAAGAATTCCTTACAATGTGTCACTAAAAGTGACACGGGGAAATACACTCTTTCAACATCACTAATCCCTGATCAAGTGATATATTATTTCCCGAAGATTATTTTCTGTATTTATCACCAAATCACAGCAACCCCGATAATGGTGTGCAAATAACTCTACTTTCTCGGTATAACATGAGTAAGTACTTAAAAGTACTCTCAAAGTTATACAACTCAGTACGAACAACTCAGGGATAAAATCCCTATGAAACTCCATAACCTAGCCTTCCGCTATCTGCATCAATAATAGTCTACAAGTCTGTTCATTACCCACAGGTAATGATCCGACTAGCACAGTTAGTGGAAATCTCTAAGGCTGAAATCTATGATTTCAACCAGAAATGTGACGACTTGACCCATGTTTTTCCGACTAGATCACGGCTCTCAAAGGTAAATTACCTTCGACATGTTCAAGACTCATAGATTCAACAGGTCGTTTCCGTGGTCAACTCATACCACGGTTACGAATAATAACCAACACACTACAGGTTATTCCCTGGTATAAGCATCTAAATGCATAGGCAATAAAAACTGGGAGTATAAATACTAAGGTAACTCCGGTTGGTCGTCTCGGTGGACGACCCCTACTAAAAGTCTACACAGGTGTCATAACTCTATTGTATACACCTACTGATCAAGTATAGATAAATATCTACTAAACCATAAGTTATCAGGAATTCTTACCTCGTGCTGCTTGGAGCTCAGGCCGCTGTCCATCTCATCTCAGAAAAATCAAAACCGAATAAATCGACTCCCGAGAATCCAAGACTCGACTCAAAAACAACATTGTATGGCATCGCAGAACCTTGGGCTCTGATACCACTAAAGTTGTCACGCCCCGAGAGCATGCCGAGCCGAAAATCAAACGGATAGCATCTCCCCTGTACGTGGCAACATTTCGGGTTAATACAAGGCCCGTAGGCCCACAATAACAACAATATATAACAAATAAAAATCAAACCACAACAACACAACAACTATCTACAACTACACAGCGGAAACGATACCACAATACAATCCACAAAGTGCATACCGGTATGACTAACACCAGAACATAAAGAAACCTCGTCAAAACCCGCACCAACATGCGTACATCACATAACTTCGAATACATAACCAAAACATACGGAAGACTCAAAACTCGGACTCGAGTTGAGATGAGACGATGCCACCCGGTGGTGCTCCAAGTCCATCACGGTCAGTCACTACATTGCACAGGGCGAAAACCTGAGTCTGCGAGGGGTGGTGAGTAAAACTCAGGTAATAGAAAACATGTATATATGTCATATCACATGTATTTCGACAACATAATCTAGAAATACAACAGTATATCGATAGTATATAAATACGCCTAACCAACGAATAACATAAAACATGCAGACATACTCAAGTCGCCACGCTACTCGATCCAACTCGAACATATATCCAACATATATATATATACAACAGGGAAGAGTAGATCAACTCAAAAATAAACTCTAACAGTCAAGGTATCTAGTGGTCTATCCAACACATACCAAGATCCGACACAATCAGATAACATATGTAAGAAACATGCATGAATATGATGTCCACCCAAATGCAAAGAAGTGATAGTACAAAACAAATGCAACATCACATAATCGGATATATATATATATATAGATCAGATATCATATATATATATTAATCTCAACTATCCATATATATATATATATACATGCATATATGTATATATAATCGGTAATACTTAATCGAATGCAAAGATGCATGGTCATGTCGGCTCACCCTAAAGCTACCACGACCCGTGTGGCCTCGGTGGCTCGAGCATGACAATCGTCCCAACTCAACACCAACCACTACTCTCGAGTGGCCGAGTGGGCGATGATCGAGTAGCATATAAGCGTAAAGAGCAAGCTACACGATGGGGGTCCTCACGCTGGTCACTCGACAATACTACCCATGAGTGGTCGAGTACCACACACGCAGACTACGACGCAAAATCCAACTACCACCGTCTATAGTGATAGAGTGTGGCACCTCGATGCTCGCCCTCACACGGGTGACTCCTCCTATGAGTAACCGTGGAGGCGGGATATTAGCGACACTCTCAACCACAAGGAGACCTCGTCGCGGTGCATGTAAATGCATGAATGCAATGTCTCACATACCGACATCCACCATAGACTCTCTGCTCTACAGAGAATCATACTAACAGGATCTACGCACTCTATCCTGTAGAGAGTCGTACTAATCGATCATAATACTCTCTATCCCGTGAGAGTCATACCCAATCTAAGCGACACACTCTCTATCCTGTAGAGAGTTGTACTCAACTAATGGATACACTCTCTATCACAGCAGAGTCGTGACTTATCTGATTATAACAAGCTAGGACCATCGGTCCGTAGCGATACCCTAAGTATCATTCCTCTAACCATTTACACAATCCATGTTCCGTGGTAACATACAACCTAAGGGTACTAGAACTAATCCTAGGTTAAAGACATTATCTACCTACGGATGACCTTTTTACCCAAAGTACAATCAGGTTGTCATCCGGACCTTACTATTTGCACTTAACTTAAACAAATTCTAAGTTATTTACATCATCTATATGTATAACTCCTAATCATGATATCAACAATGAAGTTAATAGCCGACAGTAGAAGATCAAGCATACGATAAAAAGAACATGGTCAAGGTAATATGAACACCTAACATGCTCATATCAATGACTAAATCTGAATGAAAAACAACTACGGACTGTAGGAAATTACCCACCTGCTATGTAGACACCAATCGTCTTCACGTCCGTGAATATCTGCCTTGTATCCATGTCCTGCAAATATCATCAATTACGATTAATTTCCAGCACACGACAACATACTAATTTACTAGTGTATTGTTTCTATATTTGCATCCTTTTATTAAACACAAATTAGAAACCCCCTAATCACTCATGGTCAATTCACACCAATTTAGCTCTTTCTATTGAACTCCTAACTTATTCACACGAATAGCATTCATTCAACTCACTGTTCTTGGCTCCACACTCGAGTATCCCCAAACAGAGCATCTCCGCCTCATTTACAGCCCCTACACAAAACCTAACAGAGCATCACAGACACAACCTTGTTCACAGCTACTCCCAACACCCAATTAGGGATCTAACACCCTAATTAGAACACTCCACTCCGTATCAATCCCTTCCCACTAAATCATAGCAACACCCTCGAATCACGGCCAACACACAGCCAAATCACCATAAACAACCATCTTTGCGGTGTACAAACATGATAAAATCATGGTTCAACACAAACCTCACCTCAACCTCGATCCATCATTCCCATCCACACTACCACCGACCCTCTTTGAATCCAAGAATCGTCGAATCTACCTACAATGATCCACGGGAATTGGAAGTGGGCAGAAAAGAAAGGAAAGCTCGAGATATACCAAAGACTTGAAGCTACTCCGATGGTCGCTGCTCCCCAATCCACCAATTCACGAAAGCTCCTTCCGCCGAACGACCCCTTTGCATTGGCGCATCATCGTGCTACTCGCATGAGAAATAGCAAGTCGTGAAGAAGGGATCGATCAAACCTACAAATAATCGCGTGCCCTTACCTTGCTCCGGCGACCATCGTGAGATCTGTGATAGCAGCTCTCCGTCGCAGTGCTAACACCGCCGATCGGCTCACGCGCAAAGATCCACGCGAACCCGGAGAAGAAGAGTCAGGGTTACCCTCAGCCGGATCTTCCACCGGAACGATGAGTGGCCAGCGAGCAGAGAAGGGAACCGTCGACGCTCGAGTGAAATCGAGGGGAACCGCGGCGGCGACAAGCCCAGTGCGGAGATCAGCGCCGGCGACAACCGCTCCTTCTCTCGCGGCGGCGATGGAGTGGCAGCGGCGGCGATGGAGCAACAGCGGCGTGCGGCGCGGCGTCTGCGAGTTAGGGCTCGGGCGGCGACGATGGAGAGAAGAAGAAAAGGGAGCGGCGGTGCGGGAGAAGGAAAGTCGCGATTTGGGGCACGGGGAGAAAACGAACGGAAAAAGAAAATGGGTTATCGAGTTCGAGCGTTTTGTTTAAAACTGGCCAATTGATTGAGCTAGCTCAAGTTTAACCCAATCCTCCTAATCGATCATATGAACTCCATTCAATACTAGAAAAATTTCTAAAAACTCCAGAAAATTCCACAAGATAATTCTCACTTACCAAGGGATTTTTTTTTTTTCCGGTATTTTACAGGTGGAGAAACCTCGTACAAATATTTACAACAATAAACGAAAGAAATACAAGCAAATACAAGTGAAAATGTAAAGAACACTTTACAAACTAGGGTTTTGAGCGCTTGCTTGTCGGTTGCTTGGATGAGCTTGAAGGACCCTGAAATGCACCTACAAATCGCCTTCAAATCGCCTCACCAAAGCCCCCAAAGAACTGATGCTTGAGCCTTCCACGAACAGCTGCTTTTATCCTCCATCGGGCTGGATTTCTACCTAGCAGTCGACTACCATAAGTCCCCAGTCGACTGCCAGTACTGTAGCTGTGAGACAACGGATCAATCCACGTTAGACAAGTTCCAATGGGACTCTTGGCGCGATCGCTAACGCCGTAGTCGATCAGCGGTCGGCTACGGCGCTCGTGCTCGACAGAACTAGCGATCGGCTGATCACGACTTGGCAGCCGATCGCCAGACATCGATCGCTCAATGAGCAATGATCGGCCGTAGCAATTCCAACTCTAAATTGGCAGTCGAACTCAAGTCGACTCACGGCAGTCGAACCGGCCATATTGCCAGTCGACTGCCAACCTCAAACATGAGGTTTTAACCCAAGTATGGTGCCCCTATACTTGCTAGACCACCCTTAGCCTAGACCTAAGCCTTCTAGCCACCTCCATCAGCCTCACGCCTCTCGGATCCCTCCAAGTCATCCATGACTTGTTCATCCATCGCGCTAGCCTCCAGGTGCTTCCCTCGGCTATGTCATGCTAACGGTGTCTACATCGCCAAGGCACATTGGACTTACGCCGCCAAGACTCCGCTTGGACTTTACGCTGCCAAAATCAATCCCCTTGGACTTCCCAAATGCCAAGACTCAAGCTTGGACTTTCCCTTGCCAACCCATGTTGGACTTTCCATGCCAAGACCCATGCTTGGACTTTCCATTTGCCAAGACCCATGCTTGGACTTCTCATTTGCCAAGACTCATGCTTGGACTTCTCATGTCAAGTACTCAAGACTTGGACTTTCCCAAATGTCAAGTACCCATGACTTGGACTTTCCATGCCAAATACCCATGACTTGGACTTTACCTTGCCAAGATACATGCTTGGACTTTTCCACAATCACATAGTCAACCCTGATCAACCATCAAAGTCAATTATAACCTGGATCGATTGTATAAACAATCTCCCCAACACACTAACCGACATCAATGTCAAACATCAACGTCAAACCACTTTGTCAAACCACTTTGTCAAACATCAAAACATCACTCGAGTCAAACTTGAGTCTGGTCAATCGTGACCTGGGCCGATTGCACCAACAATCTCCCTCTTTTTGATATTTGACAAAACACACCTTGAGTTAGGCCACTAACTCAAATTTCCTTACCAATTATCCCAAATTGGTAATCCCAAAACTTCTCCCCCTTTTTGACTAACATCAAAAAGGTTATCTCTCCAAGGAGGTCAATGTCTCATTGTCCCAATGAGATCTTACAATCTCCCCCTTGATCCAAAAATACCTAGGATGTCTACCATCTTCCTAGTGATAAGTCCCTTATCACTCAAGAGAGGCACTCCTATACTCTCTCCCAATTTCCAAATTGAGTTTCTCAAAATCCCATCAATTTTCCCAATTGATGATACTCTCCCAATAACTTCTCCCCCTTTCAAGAAGAGAAATACATCCATCATCCCAAGATGAATAACTCCCCCTAAAGGCTTGCTCCCCCTTAACCATTGCACCAACAATGTCCTTGGAAAGTCCCTAAGCCAATAGAAACTCTAAACCATCAAAAATAAGGTTCAAAGTTCAAACTTGAACTTTCCACACCCTAAATTTGATACTTTGACCTAACACCTCTCCTAATCCATTTCCAATGGATTTTCACCCTTTATAATGCTTCCCAAAGCATATCCTAGGGTCAGAAGTGGTTAGGTACCTTTACCATGGTTGAAAATGAGCTAAACCAACTCGGACGACGATCGACTCGACGATGTCGATCATTGCCACTCACATCGATTAGCGCCACACAGGCGATCGACGATCAAAATCTCGATTTTCAACTATTAGAAATGAATTTTGGAAATTCATAAATAATTATACGTAATTCAAAAAATCATGAAAATTCATACGTATAATACTTATGACACACACAATGAGTGAAAAATATTTGAAAATTATTTTACCCATAAAATATCGAAATTGATATAAAATTCAAAAATGAAGAAAAACTTCAATGTTTTAGCTCACTTTGTATCAATCTCATCAATGGTGACTGCTATCAAAAGATAGGCTTCACCAAGATTTTTTAAAAATGATTTTAAAATGATTTCAAAACCTTATTTTGGATCATATTCCTTGGGCTCTATGTACATGACTTGTACACATGCTCTCCCAATGATCCACAAGTTGAGTTAAAATGAGTTTGGGTTCAACTAGATGCAAGAACTATGCACCTTGAACTTAACTCATATCCTAGCATCTCACATGTATCTAGAGTGTATAAATACACATACATGTCAATGTGATGTAAGATGTGAGTTTTGTTCTCCCTAAACTAGGGTTTCATGTATTTTCCTAAGGCAACTCTACTTGATTCCCTTATAAATGGGACTCCAAGTCATGTCATAGTCCTTAAATCAATTTCAACCAAATTGTCTTAAATGCATGAATGATTATGACATTAGAAATGATATAAATAAGCATATGCTCATAATCATGATGTCATGACATATGATATAAAACTAAGCATACATGACATTAACCTAAAACCTAAGCATACTCATGACATATAAAATCATAGAAATAGGCATGATGTCATGACATGACATATGACAATCAAAGCATGGCATATAAAATATATAGGTATAGTAATACCTAAATTTTAATATTAATTGTCATTTGATCTAGTTAGATGTATTTTGTCATATTATCATTAATCTCCCTAGTGTGCCAAAAACCCAAAATGACACACTAACCTCTAAATCTAAATTGTGTCAATTTAATTGATTTTTCTCAATTTCAAAAATGCATTGGCACATCCTAAAATCTTTTAGGATATTGATTCAAATCTATTTCCAAGGTAACCATAGCCTTGAAAATATCCTAAAGTGCCACCTTTACCATAGTTGAGTTAACTACTCATCCAATCAAGGTTGACACACCCTAAACCCATCTAGTGTGAATCAATCACGCTCTTAGGAACCCAAAACCGATTTGAGCTCCTAGGGTTAATTAGGTATTCCTTAGGGATAACCTCCCTAGATACCTTCCTAATGACCCTTCTAGGCTTATTAGCCTCGGTCACTTGGGTCTTGCCTAGGTTGACTCTAGGGGTAACTCCCCTTGCAACCTTCTTGGTGGCCACCCTAGGTTTCCTAGAAACCCTAGCCACTAGGCACAACCTTTGGTCAACCTTAGGGATGGCTTCCCTATTGACCTTGGTCTTCTTAGACCTAGTTTGTGTCCCATAATCAAATGGAACACTATGATAAGCCACTTTAGGCTTAGGTTTGTGACCCAAACCTTGCTTGCCCTTGGTTGACTTTTGACTCTTAGGTCCTAGGTGTTGACTTTGACTTTTGGACCTTTGACTTTGACTATTAGACCCTTTAAATTGGTTTTGTATATTCCTAAAGGTCTTTTCTAGTTTCTCAAGTCTTGACCTCAAAGCTTGGTTTTCTAATTCTAATTGCCCAATTGATTTTTGATTAAATTCTTGGGCATGAGACTTTCTAGCCATATGCCTAGTCCATTTAGGGTTTAGACCTAGATGTTCTCCTATTTTCTTAATTGATTCCTTAGGTAAAATATTTTTAGGGACATTAGTCCCAAATTTCTCCTTACTCCTAAGGTAAATATTTTTAGCACCTAAGCAAAATTCTTTACTTCTAGCATGCTCTTTATGAATTGCAAGGGAATTAAAATTCCTAGCATGCTTTTGACTATTAAATCTAGAAGGTACATTATTGAAATATACTTTAGGGTTTGCCTTGGAGGCTCCCCCTACATGTATAGCTCCTTCTTGGGTCTTTTTGCTCCCCCTAGGACATTGACTCCGGTAATGCCCCTTTGAGTTGCACTTGAAGCATATGATATGCTCCTTGCTCTTTTGACTTGGGGCATCGGCATCCTTGACTTTTGGTGCCGGTGGAGCTTTCCTAACCTTCTTTGGGCACTTGCTCTTGTAGTGCCCGACTTCTCTACACTCAAAACATATGATATGATTTTTTATTACAAATTGATATGTTTGAGTTACCTATGGTGGATGTGGTGATTGGAGTGGATTCTTCATTCCTCCCGGAGGTTGAGACTTCTTTTTGAATTTGTTCCGGCTCCGGTATGGAAGTTCTCTCCTCCCCCTCAATTCTTGAGGTGGATGCTTCTTCCACCTCTTCTTTCTCCGATCCGGAAGTCGACTCCCTATCAACTTCCGACTCCTCAAGCTCTTTAGATGGGGATGTGCTTGCTTGAGCTTGAGAGGGTGATTGTCCTTCTTCTTGGATCGATGATAGACTTTCATGGAGCTTGGCCAAATCGCTCCATAGCTCCTTGGCATCCACATAGTCACCTAGACTACACAATAGGTCATTAGGAATTAAATCAAAAATGAATTTGATTACCTTCTTGTTTTTATCGAATTGTTGGAGTTGCTCCTCACTCCACTTCTTCTTCTTGAGAAACCCTCCCTTTGGTCCCTTAGGATATTCAAATCCTTCCATCAACGCGGACCACTCCTCAAGGTCTCTCATCATCAAAAAATCTTCAATTCTCGCCTTCCAAGAATTGAAACCTTCTCGTCCATAGAAGGAATAGGGAATTGGGGTGTTGATGTCTCATCCCAATGGTTCTTCCATCTTCACCCTCTAGCCTCTTTGTCTTAGCTCCCGACGGTTAGTCCGTAGAAGAGCCTCGGGCTCTGATACCACTTGTTGGAAATTTTACGCCGCTAGAGGGGGTGAATAGCGTTTGACCGTACGTAGATGGAATTCGTTCGCGATCGTCTCTACAAAACTCGTTATGCGCAGCAGAATAGAAATAATAAAAGCAATAACGAAAAGATACAATCACAAACACAAAGATATAACGTGGTTCGGAACCGAACGGTTCCTACTCCACGGATTGAGCTCTAACGAGCTCTAGCGACGCCAATGCAATCACTAATTAATAAACTCCTTCTCGACAACAAGTCGGAGGTGGAGAAACCTCGTACAAACGTTTACAACAATAAACGAAAGAAATACAAGCAAATACAAGTGAAAATGTAAAGAACACTTTACAAACTAGGGTTTTGAGCGCTTGCTTGTCGGTTGCTTGGATGAGCTTGAAGGACCCTGAAATGCACCTGCAAATCGCCTCACCAAAGCCCCCAAAGAACTGATGCTTGAGCCTTCCACGAACAGCTACTTTTATCCTCCATCGGGATGGATTTCGCTGTGATCATTGTCATAAGTCCCTCATTGCCCGCCAACACTGTAGCTGTGAGACAACGGCTCAATCCACGTTGGACAAGTTCCAACGAGACTCTTGGCAGTCGACTACCAACATTGGCAGCCGACTGCCAACGCCCGTAGTCGTCGGCCCGGCGCTACGGCGTTGTGCTCGACACAGAACTAGCGTGATCGCCGACCCTTGGCAATGATCGTGCAGAGACATTAGTCGATCGATCGATACAGCTTGACTGCCAAAGCAATTCCAGCTCTAAATTGGCAGTCGAACTCAAGTCGACTCACGGCAGTCGAACCGGCCATATTGCCAGTCGACTGCCAACCTCAAACATGAGGTTTTAACCCAAGTATGGTGCCCCCATACTTGCTAGACCACCCTTAGCCTAGACCTAAGCCTTCTAGCCACCTCCATCAGCCTCACGCCTCTCGGATCCCTCCAAGTCATCCATGACTTGTTCATCCATCGCGCTAGCCTCCGGGTGCTTCCCTCGGCTATGTCATGCTAACGGTGTCTACACCGCCAAGGCACATTGGACTTACGCCGCCAAAACTCCTCTTGGACTTTACGCTGCCAAAATCAATCCCCTTGGACTTCCCAAATGCCAAAACTCAAGCTTGGACTTTCCCTTGCCAACCCATGTTGGACTTTCATTTGCCAAGACCCATGCTTGGACTTCTCATTTGCCAAGACCCATGCTTGGACTTCTCATGTCAAGTACTCAAGACTTGGACTTTCCCAAATGTCAAGTACCCATGACTTGGACTTTCCATGCCAAGTACCCATGACTTGGACTTTACCTTGCCAAGACCCATGCTTGGACTTTCCCACAATCACATGGTCAACCCTGGTCAACCATCAAAGTCAATTATAACCTGGATCGATTGTATAAACAATCTCCCCAACACACTAACCGACATCAATGTCAAACATCAACGTCAAACCACTTTGTCAAACATCAAAACATCACTCGAGTCAAACTCGAGTCTGGTCAATCGTGACCTGGACCGATTGCACCAACACGAGGGTCTTCGTCTATTCCCTTATGTCTTTTGTGAAAAAATTTATGCAAATATCAATATTATGACTTTAGGAACCAATGATAGACCTTTTTGAAATGTCAGGATATCTATCACTAAGGTAGGTGCTGAGTAGGTAACAAGCACCAAGACATCCGCTATGACGTGGATGCCTTTGTCCCTTGAACACCTCGGTGCGGTGCATAAATGAATAAGGATGCCCCGAAGATAACTTTTGACGAAGGACACCTCTATCCATAGAATAGGGATGCGTCGATCCAAGACAAGAGGGGTAGATGGTGCCCCGGAGGCGACTTTTGTTGAAGGATGCCTCAGTCCGAGACACGAGGGAATAGACAGCACCGCGGATGCGACTTTTGTTGGAGGATGCTTCGATCCGAGACACGAGGGAATAGATGGCGCCGTAGAGACAACTTTTGTTGAAGGACGTCTTAGACCAAAATACGAGGGAATAGACGATGCTACGGAGGTGACTTTTATTGAAAGATGCCTTGGTTCGAGACACGAGGGAATGGGCGGTGCCGCAGAGGCGACTTTTGTTAAAGGACGACTCTGTCCGAGACACGAAGGAATAGACGGCGTCGCGGAGATGACTTTTGTTGAAGGACGCTTGACCCGAGATACAAGAGAATAGATGGTGTCATAGAGGCGACTTTTGTTGAAGGACGCCTCAGTCTGAGATACGAGGAATAGATGACCTACAAGTAGGAATAATAACAGGTTCTATCATTCCAACAAAATTATGGATTACATACGCCATCTGCCTTAAACACAATAAAGTTAGAAGCGGACAACATTTCAAGGTCGCACGAGTTCCTTCCTGTTCTCATTATGAAGGTAATAAGCCCCTAGACTAAGCTTCTTGATAATTCTATACGGTCCTTCCCATCTATGAGCTAGCTTCTAGACTTCCTCTGTGGGTGGGGCCTTCTTCCATATAAAATCTCCTAGTTGAAAAGAGCGAGGCATCACCTTCTTGTTATAAGCTTGAGTTAGTCGTTGCCAATAAACCCTCATCTGAGCGGTTGCTTCATCTCTTGCTTTGCTACCAAATCCAGCTTGGTCAATCGTCTTTCGTCAGCTTCTATGCTATCCACATTATAAGTAGAAATTCGTAGTGAAATTATGTTGATTTCCACTGGAACAACTACTTCCGAGTCATAAACTAGGTGAAAAGGTGTCACGCCAGTGCTATCCTTCGGGGTGGTATGGTATGCCCAGAGTATATTCAGTAATTCTTCCACCCAACTTCCAGAGACATGGTCGAGTTTGATTTTTAATCCCCAAATTATTTCCCAATTCACTGCTTCAGCTTGTCCATTACTTCGAGGATAAGCGATAAAGATAAAAGCTTGTTGAAGCTCCAACTTTTGACACCATTCTCATAACTTTCTACCTTGGAACTATCAGTCGTTGTTCGAGACAATCCTTCGAGGGATGGTAAATCGACAAACAATATTCTTTCAGAGGAATTTGAGCACAACCTCCTCTGTAATCTTGGTCAATGGCTTGACCTCTATCCATTTTGAAAAATAATCCACTACCACTAGGAGAAACTTTTTTTGACATGGTCCTACTAGCATTGGTCCCACAATATTCATTTTCTATTGATCAAAAGGGCAGGATATCACAGAAGTCTTCAGGAGCTTGCCCGGTTGGTGAGAGAAATTCTAGTGTTTCTAATAACTGAGGCATGTGTTGACACGATAAGCATCATCTTTCCGTAGAGTGGGCAAAAAATACTCGACCAATAATACTTTCCGAGCTAAAGCTCTACCGGCAAGGTGATTGCTACAACATCCTTCATGTATCTCTTACATCACATAATTAGTCTCTTCTAGACCGAGGCACTTAAGCAACGGGCGAGTAAAGGAGCATTTATACAGGCAATCTCCAATTAAAGTAAAACACGTACCTTGCCTTTCTATAAGTCGAGCCTCCTCAATGGCTATGGGTAAAGTTCCTCCTTTCAAATACGCAATCAGAGGATCCCTCCAATTGACGGCATGCTCCGAGGTACCTTGATCCACCTGAGCAATGAGTTGTGCCTCTACAATCGGATCATCCAAGGTCCATGTTGTTAAGGTACTAGCCATCCGAGCTAACTCATCAGCTTTCTGATTTTCACTTCTGGGAATTTTATGAATTGTTACCTCTTGAAACCTCGCTGACAACCTACTATAGCTCCTAGCATATTGCCGAAGTCAATCATTGTTGATCTCAAAAGATCATTTAAGTTGTTCCACGACTAACTGAGAATCCGAATAAAGACCGACTCTAATAGCACCCACATGCCGAGCTACTCAAAGACTAACTAGCAGAGCTTTATACTCAACTTTATTGTTTGAGGCATGAAAATTAAGCGGTAAAGCTATCTGTATAACCTCTTCTTGAGGGGACACCAATAAAATCCCTACCCCGCTTCCATGCTTTATTGCAAAGTCGTCCACATAAACTTTCCATACCTCATTATTCTCTGGACTCGAAGCTTCAGCTAGGAAATCAGCCAATGACTGTTCTTTGATAGCAATTCGAGGTTGATATTAGATATCATAGTCAGTTAACTCTGTGCCCCACTTGATAAATCGATCGGGGGCTTCAAACTTTAACAAGAATCTCCCGAAGCCACTATTGGTCAGGACAGTGATGGGATGAGACAAAAAATAAGGACGAAGCTTCCAACCCATCAAGATGAGCGCCAAAGCCAATTTTTCAAGCATCATGTATTGGTCTTCTGCTTCATTCAATAGATTATAGATAGTTGGTGAAGTAAATAGGCTACTGCTTACCTTCTCCTTGTTGAATCAGTATGACCCCAACTGCTTCCTCAGCGGCGGCTAGATATTTCCATAACCTCTCCTCTATCATTAGTTTAAAAAGGGTGGGTAGCTCGACTAAGAATTGCTTTAAGTCGAAGAAAGTTTGTTCACACTTTTCATCTCATGAAAATCGAGCCAACTTGCGGAGCACCTTAAAGAGAGGTAAACTTTGCTCCGCCGACTTAGAGATGAAGAGGGAGAGAGTCGTAATCCTCCCCATCAATCTTTGAACTTCTTTCAAATTCCGAGGCGAGGCCATATTTCTTAAGGCTTGCACTTTTTCAGGATTCACCTCAATTCCTCGCTCAGTCATGATATATCCAAGGAAATGACCATTTCGGACATTGAATAAGCATTTACTCGGGTTTAACTTAACCCCGTATCTTCGCAGGGTGCCAAAAGTCTCAGCCATGTCACTTGTAATGTCTTCTACTCAGTGGAACTTAATGAGTATGTCATCCACATAGACTGTGATATTTCGACCAATTTATTATCGGAACACCCAGTCCATCAACCTTTGGTATATGGATCCGATGTTATTGAGTACAAAGGGCATGAACCAGTAGCAAAAAGTACCATCCGAGGTAATAAAATTGACTTTTATCTTGGTCTTCTTTTGCTAAAGGAATTTAATGATATCCCTGATAAGCATCCAACATACAGATAAATTTATATCTCAAAGTGGCATCAACTAATTGATCTATCCGAGACATCGGATAGCAATCTTTAGGATATGCTTTGTTAAGATCTCTAAAATTTACACATACCCTCCACTTGCCCTCAGCCTTAGGCACGAGAACTACATTAGCTAGCTTAGATAGAATTGAACCTCTCAAATGCATTCGGCTTGGAACAATTTATCTACCTCTGCTTTCGAAAAAGATTGAGCTTGTGTTCCATCACCATCCGAGAGACTCCTCGGACTTTTTCATCAGTCCAGGCACAAACTTCAGGATTGGAGGAGAGGCAATCCATCACTTTCTGCTTCAGCTCGGGAGGTAGATTTGATGCCACTTTAACAGTTCTCTCAGGATGGCTTGTACATATTTGTACTTCTTCTGCTTCTTGTAGAGGTCCTTCATGGAGGGTATATACCTCGGCTTGTTCCATCCTTCAGTTTTTCTTGGAATTGGTTCGGACTTCATTCACATAACACTTTCGAGTGACTCTTTGATCTCCTATGGCTTCCCTGACTTGCTCCCTGACAGGAAACTTCACCTTCTGATGATAAATAAACACCACAACCTGGAAGGAGTGTAGGGTTGGTCTTTCAAGAATAACATTATAAGCATAAGATGTCTCCACCATAGTGAAGGTGGTGATTCTGGTTCGGCAGAGCGACTCCTCTCTCAAAGATAGGGGTAGATCAATGCGGCCGAGAGGCAAGACCTCATGTATGGAGAACCCAAACAAAGCGGTATTCATCTATTGGAGTTCAGCTCGATCAATCTGCATACGGTCAAAAGCATCTTTAAATAAGGTATTGACCGAGCTACTTGTGTCGATGAATATCAGGGCTACATCATAATTGACAACAATGGTTCTGATCACCAATTCATCATCATGCAGAGTTAATATTCCTCGCAGATCTTCTTGCCCGAAGCTGATTGAAGGTCCTTCACCCTGCCCTCGGCTGACTCCGACTTCCATGTTCTCCAAGCGCCTGCAATGAGCCTTTCTAGCTCGATTGATTGAAGTCTCTGTCTGTTATTCCTCCTGAATCATATTAATGGTACCTCGGTGGGGGAGGGGGGGCATTCTGCATGTCTTGATGAGCTTCTTTCGGGTGAGAAAGATGGTGTCTTTGTGGTTCGGGAGACCTCTGAGGCATTTTGGCTTGGTGATCGGGCTCTCAAGGTTGGGGTCTTGGGCTACTCTTTGACGGTTTAGGTTTAGCTTTTGTTCTAATTGGTTGGGGTATGGTTTCTCTATTTTGTTGCTGATCTTGAACTATTTGTCGAATTTCACCAGACAATTTATTCCCTGCGTTGAATGCCCATATACTTGGTGAAAAGCACAAAATCCCTGAGGTGGTCTCGAACCAGGGGGAGTCTCGACATCTCTTATACAGCTTGAACATCCCTTTCCTTGATTCAGATGGGAGCATAACTATTGATCAAGTGTGGTGGGTGAGCTTGAACAGGGAAAGGAATTTTCCTGTTCGACCGAGTGGGATTTGACCTTTCTGATGTGTTTTCATCTACAACCTTTTTAGCTTCCTCCAAATTGTATACTTCTCAGCTCGACCCAGTAGACTTCGAAATCCGCAGGAGACTTTTTCATTAGGGATTTGAAAAAGTCACCTCGTTTTAGTCCTTGAGAGAAGGCATTGACCTGCGTCTCAATAGTGGTCGAAGGTATATCCATAACTAGGTGATTGAAGTGATGAATATAATCTCTCAGAGATTCCTGACTTCTCTGCTTCATGGATAAGAAGCTGAGAGCAATCTTGTGATATCACTTGCTATTAGCGAAGTGTTGTAGGAAGATAGTGCTCAAATCTTCAAAGGATTGGATGGAACCAACTAGCAATCTATCAAACCACCTATGGGCATGCCCTATCAAGGTTATAAAGAAGACCTTGCACTCGACTCCATCAATGTACTGATGTAGCAAAGCAACCTTCTCAAATTGTCTGAGATGATCCTCTAGATCAGAGGATCCATTGTACTCTATCACTTGCAACGACTTGAAATGCTTTGGCAACTTTTCAACTATAATGTCGGGAGAAAATGGCATACCTCGGCTGTTGATAGGGGCCTTCCCCTTTTTTGGATCCCTTGTGGGAGATCTACGAGATGCAACTTCTTAAGGTTGCTCTTTCAATGGCGCAGTGGAGGATGATTCAACTGGGGTTGATAAGGTTGGAGTTGGAGCAGGAGGCACTGGGACCAGAACAAGAGGCATTGGGGCTAAAGTCGGTGACCCCGAAGTCGGGACTGCATTATGTGAGAAGTATCTTCGCAGGACCTCCTCCATAGTGGTGTTGACGAGTGCAATAATATTGTCCCTTGTCAGAGTCTCCTTCTTTGTCGATCCCTAGTTCTCAGAATTTTGTCAGTGGTCTCTCATCTCTACGACTAAGATAAAAAATGTTTCCACAGACGATGTCAATTATGTTTCAGCCCGAGGTAGAGAATTGAGGGACGACTCGACAAGTGCACCAAAGACTTGATGATGTGGAGGGTGATCGGCGAAGTTGCCCTCCTTCGAGAGTCTTGATTTTGTACTGTGTCAGAGGAGCTTGAGGACAATGATGAGCAGTGGCTGCAAGGAGTCTCCTGAAATAGACTAACAAAAGAGTGAGGGAGGGTGCCGAGAGTTATCTCGGCAATGCCCCTCCAACGCCCAAGTTAGGAGAGCTGGAAGGAAAACAGGAAGAAGAAGAGTAGAGAGAAAACGGGGGAGAAGAACATCTTTTACTTCCTATTCTTATCTTTATATAAGCGGAGAGGTAAATCTAAACATATAAGAAGAAGTACGTGGAGCATGAATGACTGACGTGAAGCGTGATTGGAGACCGAATGATGATATGGAGAGGCTTTTTACAGTGCTTCATTAAATAGGCAAGTGTAATCATACGGTGGAGGAGTATGCCTCTTTTAATGAGAAGGGGGTTAAGTTCGCTATATTACTGATGTGACATGTAGCGGCGTCCCGTTGACCCCTCAGGCATCAACCGACACGTGTACAACCTGTTTGCTGAACACCTGACTCATTTATTGATCATTCTGTCTAATACCTGAACTCAGTAATGGAATTCAGCTTCCTATCAGAACAGTTGATTGCCTTCCCCGACCCAATCGAATGTAGGTTGCCCAGACCCCCACAGTAACTACTGGGCCAATCGACTGGAATGAAGCATTCGTCGCCTGATGCACTTCCCACATGAGGATAAAGCCGAGACATAGAGTTTGTCTCTTCCTCCCCTCCTAGGCGAGACAGGGTGTTCGGGCGAATCAAGTACTCAGGCGAGACAAGAAGTGCTCCAGTCGAGACACAATACTCGCTCGAGACACCAAATGTCCGCCCGAAGCACATAGTGTTCGCCTGAGACACATGCCCGACCGAGGCACATAGTGTTTGCCCGAGACACATATGTGTCTCGGGCGAACACTGTGCCTCGGTCGGACACTATGTGCCTCGGCCGAACATTTGGTGTCTCGGGCGAATATTCGATCGAGATACATAATGTCCGCCTAAGGCACAGCGTGTCCAATCGAGACACAATGTCCGCCCGAGACACATAGTGTCCGCCCGAGACACATATGTGTCTTGGCCGATGCATCGAGCATCGAGTCCCTAGTGAGAATCAACTCTCAGATCAACTGTCAATCAGTTGATACACAAAAACATTATCCCCTCTGACGAAGGACAAAGGGGCGTGATTCGACTCAGACTCGTCAAGGCCAATCGACTAAAATTTGATGGAAGTATTTATTTCCATATCATTCAATATTTATCTAATATGTAAAATATATGATCTTTTTAGTATATTATAAATAATTTAAGATTATAAAATAAAATACTTTAGTTAAATATAAATTTATGATTAAAATTTACCGAGTTAATAAATATATATTTTTTATATTAAATTTTCACAAACTTTATAAATTTTGTTCAAGAATATTTACTTAATAAAAATATATATTTTTATTATTAAATGAATATGTAACATATTTTATTATTTTAAATATTAAATTTGTTCACGACCTTTTTAGTTAGAGACTAAGTTGTTTCTCATTAATTTTAGCTGATTAAAGTAGGTATTTATTTTCTTATTAAATAATAAAGTCATACTCGAGCTTGATAATTAATCATAGTTTGAGATTTACTAGAGGACAGACGTACCTTTCTATTTCAATATTTCTAAAATATTTATCCACCGTCTTTGAAATTTTAAATCAATTTATGTTCTCGGGCATTAGCACGATGCTTACAACCTTATTTAATTGTTTGTTGTTAAAAATAAAAATGAGAAATATAAAGACGAAAAATAATGATATTTAAAAAAATATTCAAATAATTTAACTAGTTTCTTTATAAGTTTTTTAATTTAAAAATTTTTGGACCACTGATCCGATCACGTCGGCCATAAAATCAGACGAATCCCGTGCAATCTGACCTAATTTAGTAATGTACAGATATCGAGGCGCGCAGCTCCTCTCCTCAGCCGGCTTTCGCATCGTCTGCTGCGCTGGCAACTTTTATTATTCATCTTCCGTACTTGAAAAATTCCTAATGCCATTATGCCAATCAAAAAAATTCCTTCTCCAGCTCATAATTTTTGACAATCAAATTATCTATTTTTTTTCTTATGTCCGTTTGTATTTCTTATTCCTTTGTTTTTGCATTTGCGACAAAATTGTTGTTAACAGTCATATTTAATTGGTTCTGATGATATATGAACAGTGTTGCAGGACGATACTTCTCGACACAGGAGAGACTGAAGCACAGTGATTTCAGCTAGCAAGCCATGCATGAGTGAAAGAATAGTAACGATGGAAATGGGGATATGGCTGAGGATTAAGCTGAACGTGTGGTTTCCTCTCGCAACAAATTATAATTATGATTTTAGTATTCTTCATCGATCTATTTTATAATCATTATGAGAAAAATAAATCACGAAAAATTTCATGAGTCTTGATATGATGATCAAGACACGTGAAAATCATTTGAATCAAAAAAAAAAAATTAAAGTTCTTTCGGAATCGATACATATCTTCTCTATAATCATTGTCATACTTTAACCACCATATTACTTTCGTAGGGACTGAATATGTGATTTCCTTGCCACAAAATAAGATGGGTGCCCATGAGGAAGATAAATAAATTTGACGCTTTTGTAGGCTTCGGAATGAGAATAAATTGAAGAGAAGGGTTTACAAGCGGAGAGAAGAGGATGCAAGGGTGTGCAAAAGTATTCCTTTTCCTCCCGAAGGTAAAGATAGACGAGAAGACTTTGCACCGTTGTGCAACAATCTCTTCTTGAAGAACTTACACAGATGTTGCAAGGGGCTCAAACTTACCGCCTACGTAGAAATCGTGGGACAGAGAGTCAGTGATCTTGTTTGATAAAAGGTTGAGGAGTTGCAGGTGTCCATTGGTACCAAGCCACCGAGATGCTCCCGGTGAAGTTGTTTTCCCATAGCGTCGAAGAGCTTGTTGCAGAAGAGGTTGAGTAGGATGAGGTTGCTAAGTTTGCATAGCTCGACGAAATCTCACTTGCAATTTGGAATCATGTAAGAACCTGCTTGCTATTGTAAGAACCTATGTGATACATAAGAAGCTTGGAATCCTATAAAAACTTGCGTACTACGTCAGAAAAGAAGATCGAAGAGTGAAGCTGACTCGTTGTATAGTGTATTTTTATATTTCGATGTATTTATTTGATGGTAAATTTTTTTCTTATACATTAATATTTATTCAAATTTCAATTTAGATATGCTACGCAGAGTTATGTTGGATATTTTCTCTCATAAAAATAATCACGTCGTACCTTTGATAAATTTAAAATTTAGATATTATGAAATTATGTCTAATTTGATAACATGCGTATCTATTTTGCACATTATTCTCTCTCACTGTCTTACCATCGTGTCTGAAACATAATCTCTCCGTGATTTACCCTTTCTCTCGTCAATAATTGGGCAGATTCCCAACTTCTTTGGATATCTATTTCGCTCCTTTTTGGTCAAAAATATTTCGCGAATCTCGAAGTTCATGGTCAAACGTCTACAATTGTGGTAAGAGAGTAGGAGCTGGAGTCACGTTGACCATCGCGCATCGCCCGGGAAAGACGAAACAGAGAGTCAGGCGACGGCAATGGAGGAGAAATATAGGGAACTGAAGGCGGCCGTGGACACTGTGTCGGCGGTCGACGCCCACGCCCACAACCTGGTCGACATCTATTCGTCGTTCCCTTTCCTGCGCTGTTTCTCCGAGGCCGAGGGCGATGCTTTACCCTTCGCCACGCATACTCTCTCCTTCAAGGTATCATTTTCTTTCTTGAATTCATTTTTTGCATTTCCACTCCACTCCATAAGTGTCGGCTGTTCGATTCAATGATCATTCATACAATTGCAAATATCTTTGTTTGGTTCATTGTGCAGCATGGCCTTCTAAAATTGCAAATATCATTCATACGCTTATTGTGCTGACAAAATTTTCCATATGCCCTATTTATTAACGTTACTAAAGATATTTCTTGATATAGGCGGTACTTTCTCATTTGGGAACGAATGGACTTCGATGAGTGTATTCGAGTAATCTAGGTTCTATTGAACACGAGTTGTATTAGTGACTGGAAAAAATAAACGAATCTAGCTGATGAATGCAAAGCTCTTCTTCGATTTTTCCTTAAAATTAAAGTAGCTTGTAGCTAGCAGTTTAGTTCGTTTAGGTGAAACTAAACAATTTTATCTTGTCCTAGATTAAGAATTGTTATCCGGTTAACATAGACAATGACATGAAAAATTTAAATTCATATCAAAACATACTAAAATTCCATTCTTCTTCTTCTTTTTTTTTTTTTTAGATTTACATTTCCTAATTCAAAGAGAACAAAAATTGCAACAAAAAGTTTTTGAATCAAGCCATATATATATATGAAAGTGGCCATGTATAATTTGAATAGGAAAGTAACCACATCATTACTGGTTTTGTTACGTACTTATAATAGTCTTTTTCTACACTCTCAATGTGAAATGCTGCCAAGATGGTATGTGGTGATGTGAATCCATTTACTATATTAGTGTCAAATGTTTGAATCACCCAATTTTCTTTTCCCTGTTGACTTGATTTTTTCCCCACATCAGCAGTATGTGTTATCATTTCAATTTTATGCAGAGGAGTTTGAGGGATCTAGCTGCACTATATGGCTGTGAGGCTTCGCTGGGTAGTTTGGAACATCACCGGGAATCTTCGGGGTTACTTTCCATCAGTGCAACATGTTTTGGAGCTGCCAATATATCTGCAATATTTATTGATGATGGAATTCAGTTTGATAAAATGAATGACTGGGAGTGGCACCAGTCTTTTGTTCCTGCAGTTGGCAGAATTTTGAGAATTGAGCATTTAGCTGAAACAATTCTTAATGATGTGAGTTTTTTTTCTTTAATAAATCCTGCCGACCCTCTTGTGGCCATGTTTGTGAAAACCTGTGTCACATGTTAGAGAATGACATTTACAACACTATAAAAGAGTTTAATCACTTAGAATAAGAAATATTTGATGCACATGAAGTCTTTGTTGCCAGAATAGCTATATTTTTCAACTTGATAAGAAATGAGTATTCACAGATGTTTCCAGTTCTCTACTACATTGTGATTTCTGTATGAAATTTAGATAACCACTGAAGTTGAGTTAAATTCCAAGAAATAATCCAATTTGACACCTACAGTTTCTCAGTAGGATAGTAAAAAACAATCCATCCTTTACCTATTTTTCGATGGACTTGTATGTGATTGAACTGCTGAGAGAAGACTTCAGATCATTTACTGTATTTTAGGTTTTGCAATCTGGAAGTTACAATCATATTACTAGAATGCAAAGTTGCAAATGGCGCACACAAGAAATATTTCCTAGCCATCATGATTGTATATTGTGATTTTTTTTTCTTCACATCATTGATTCACTATGTTGTCTTTTTATTATCCTTTTCTGGGCTTGATTTTAGTTAGGTTTGGAATTTCACAATCTTTTTTTTTGCAGGATGCTCATGGGACATCAGAGTGGACAATTGAATTGTTCATTGAAGAATTTCTGGCAAGGATGAAATTATATCTTTTTCTGAACTTGATATCTTGTTCTTTCATTGTCACCATGTTTGTCTGCTTCATGTTTGTTACTCTATGCTCCATTTGTTTTTCTGTTTTCCTGAGCTTGTCTCGTACAGTTGGTGAAAAAATTGTAGCCTTGAAAAGCATTGCTGCATACAGAAGTGGTCTAGAAATAGATACAGAGGTTAGCAAATCTGATGCCGAGAAGGGTCTTTTGGAAGATTTAAATGGTTGGTATGGTATCTGTTATTTGGATTCATATCTATGGGATGCCACCGTGAACTTTCAGTTAATGATTCTACTTTTTCCATTGTTTTCAGCTGGCAGACCTGTCCGTATCAAGAATAAGAGCTTCATAGATTTTTTATTTACATGTAGCTTGGAAGTTGCTCTGTCGTATGACTTACCTATGCAAATTCACACAGGGTAAAATGCAAAATCTTGCCACAGTGTTATTTCTCACTACCTCTTCAATGTTCTTTTCAAATTCATTTATAATTCTTAACCCTAATCCTCAGCAAGATTAGTGCATATTAAAAACAATTCACCAAATTATTGTCTATTTTGTATTGGATATTGTGCATGGTCTTTCTCATGTATGTTTTAAGTACATCCTGCACCCATCAAATATCAGTCAATTGTCTGCTTGTGTATTTGAGAGGTTTTATTTGTATGTTGTACTAAATATCTCTTTAACGGTTACCAAGCAAATTCCTACACTTAGATGCACAATTTATTTATTTTTATACAAAAATTCTATTTTCAAATTTCAGCTTTGGAGACAAAGATTTGGATTTACGACTAAGCAACCCCCTGCACTTGCGAAAGGTTCTTGAGGACAAGAGATTTTCAAAATCGAAAATTGTCCTTTTGCATGCATCATATCCATTTTCCAAAGAAGCTTCATATCTTGCTTCAGTTTATTCCCAGGTTTCACTATGAATCTATGTAAAGGAGATCTTAATGTTGGGTTATTCCTATTTACTGTTACTAATTCTGTTGCAATATAGATCTATCTTGACTTTGGATTGGCGGTGCCAAAACTTAGTGTGCAAGGGATGATTGCTTCCGTGAAAGAACTTTTAGAACTTGCACCTATAAAGAAGGCAAGTCTTCTTGTTTGTAGTTACGATTTCACCCTTTTTAAAAATGGTTAAAATAATTGATTATATGTAAGTTTTTTTTCCTAGCTATGTGACATTATGTACTCCATTGGGAACCATATATGAACTTGACAGAATATCATTGAGTTTAATCTTGCAGTTTCAACTAGTAGTATATTGATATTAGATTAACTTGGCATCTTTATGACTAATAGTTATTAGAAGTTCCTCATTTGGTTCACTTTTGATTGATTGTTAGCTTTGGATTGCATGGTGAAATAGTATCCATCCTATATTTTACCATGTTTATTCTTACATAATGGCACAATGCACTTTTTATTTGATTTAGAAAGGAGACTTAAGTTGGCATGAACATAAACAAGTGAAAGTGAAAAATTCTTATTGATTGAAAGCTGAAAATTACATGGAGATTATGTCTTTTGTACACTCAATCCTAATGAAACTTAAGAAACAAATATCTAAATCGGAAATACAACTTTGCCACTGTTTGACTATGTAAAATAAAAGATAACAAACCATAATAGATTAATTACCAACTATCTCAAATTATTACCAAATAACTCAAAATTGGAATTCAAAATTCAAATATTCTTTTTCACATCATTCTTCCCCACCAAGAACTTGATTCCATTGAGTAGGAAGATGAGACTTTCTAAATCTGGATTTGTGGTGCCGTACCTAAGTGCAAAATGGGAGTGCTTCTATCGATGGATTAGGTGGTTGTCGCTTCATTTTTGTAGGTAGCTCAGGAGGAAGGTGTCAAAGATTATCAACAGTAATCCAAGTGTTATTGATATCGTGAAATCCTTATTAATTCAATGATGCTTTTGTGAGGGCTTATCACTAGCCAAGTTTCCACAAAACACTTGATCTGAAGAGCTGATTCATGGATGGGAGCACAAGAAGACATTGGAGGAGTGTGATTTCTAGGCAAACCAATAACTGAGTAGGAAGACCTAAATGTTCCTTGGTATAGACATAAGTTCTTATCATTGAAATTGAACCAATGTTTAAATGATAGGTAAATTAATAACATATGCAGTAGAACTAATTTTTTTCACAATTTGAAAAAGTCCAAAGGGACGAACATAAGATTTTTGAAGTAGTTTTTGAAAAGCTTTTGAAATGGATGCAATCAAACACCTCGTCCCTACCTTGTACACTTGAAATTTACAATATGTATACTTAGTGTAATCTTCCTTTTGACATCAACATTACTTAAAGTAATCTAGACCTAATACTCTTCCAAATGAATATAAGGGAGTAGTTGAATAGCCAAGTACTGTAGCTGCAAATTGACATATAAAGTATAACTAGCTGTATGGTAATCTTATAAAGGTTTTCTAATCATATAAAACTTTAATTTTGGCAAAACTAATACTAGTACAGGAGATCTTTTTTTAATAATTCAGTCTCCATTCTACTAATTTTATCTTTATCGATATCCTCCTTGAATGATAGATCAATGACATCTAAAGCACTTCTTGCAGATGTCCATCCAATTTAACAATTCCCTTTCTTTTTCCTTATTTACATATCGAATATTAGTGCTACTTAGCTTAAAACCTTTAATTTTTAAAGTTTCTTGTCACTACTTGAGCTCCTTTTCTTTTATTTAGATCATCACATAGATGATGACAGGTGAGTTCATCTGGTATTGTCAAGAAGGAAAATTTAAAACTGACGCTCTCTCGACCTAATCCTAAAACTAAATTGTCGCACTCTTGATGACTCTATTACTGCTAAATAGGTTGTACATTCTATCCAACATAACTCAATGACAATTTCATTGTTGTGTTTGCACATACTTTTTAGTGGGACAGAGGTGAGTTGTTGAATTTCCTTCTTTTGATTTCTTGTTATAGATTGATGATTGTTGACTGCTATGTCCTATGAATGACATGAAATATACCTGTAGGTGATGTTCAGTTCTGATGGGTATGCCTTCCCGGAGACTGTTTTTTTAGGTATGCTCTAATATAAATCAATGCTAGTCACTATTCATCTACTCCTAGTTTTAATATTGTAATTTCCATTCAGTTTCTATGATTACTTTGTCAATCAAATCAAGACATGTTAGAATATATAGTGATTTTAGTTTTCCCTAAGAAATGTTAGAATGAGTCACCCTTCATTTTTTACACCATCAGATACTTTTATTATTTTTTTGTATATTTTGTAACATTAAACCAAAAATATATCTTTGTGCTTTATTACTAGTGGGGTAGTTATTTCTTTTTTTTTTTGTTGAGATTTGTTCTACTACTTCCAAATCTCTTGTAAATTATGTTGTAACATCCTGTGTTTTTATAGAGCTAAACTAAGCTTGGTCATGGACCAAATTTCAAAACAGTGCATCGAAGATAATGAATTCTACAAGAACAATCCTATGATTGGTGATTAAACAAGGGAAACAATGAGAGTAAAACATAGGAACAAATATCATGACCTGCAGCACCATGTTGAAATTTAGTTGTGTAATTGTGATGACTTAGTTTATGCATTATTTCTGCATGATCTTGAATAAAATGCCATTCAAACGCAAACAATACAAAAGCACATTTAGAAAATCAAAGTGAAATGTGGTTAAATGGGTAAACCTCTTCTAAATTTATCTCAACATCCTTTAACATATTTAACTGCGTGGTGTATCAATGTCACATTGTACAATAAAAATTAGTTCAATTAAATATTTAATTACTATATTCTTATTTTTGCAAGTTAATAAAATGAGAGAGAGTATTAGCATACTTCAATGCAATGTTTAAAATTTTGATCCATATCGAGATTTCAGTCCGCGACCGGAACGATATATTTCAGTACCATATTGTGCTTCGATACAGTATCGATACTTTTTCTATTATAAATTCAAATTCAGAATTTTAACTAAAATATTTTTTATTTTTTATTTTAAAATAAAAATAATAAAAATATACATTTATATAATATAATTATATTAGTTAATTAATAATATATTTAATTAAATGATTATATGTATATGTTACAGGTTACATATTACATTTTAAATTTTTAATAAATTTATTTAGAATCCCACTCGTGAATCGCGATTGCGATTTTGCTGCGGATTGTGATCGTGATTCCGTTGCATCTTGCCATTGCAATTCTGTCGCCAATTGCGAATCCACCGCTGGTCGCGATCACCCCATCACCTTGCTGCTGTGCGTGTCAGTGTCGGTCCCATATCAACATAGTAAAATCCGTCCATTTCGAGGCAACACAGCTCGATATTTCAAATCATGCTTTGATGCATGCTAAGTTCTTTTGAATATAACCACAACACCATGCCATAATTGTAGCATTTATTCCAGGGATAAAATTTTGGCATAGAATGATACTTTAAACCTTGCCTTGTTTTTTTATTTTATTTTTTCTTCTTTATCTTTTTCCTCCTTTGACCTACAACACAAGTATTGTGCGTTGCCATTCTGACATTAAAATTGTCTAGTTTCAGTCTAGCATTGATATCCTTGCTTGGAAAGAAATTTTAAAGCTTGGGCTTGTCTTATTTTTTTCTCTCTCTCAACTTTTTCTTACATTTCGGATAGAGATCTGGACGCTTTTCATGTACATAGGCCTCAGGCAATCCTTGTTAATAGCTCTTGATCTTTTTTCTTGTGTACTTGAGTTTCCTTAGCTGCTCATGCAAGTTACTTTCAGATTTTAGGTACATGATTGCCCATTTATAGGCGACTTGAGATGGAAGACTAGATCATCTTCTTTATTGGGCTTGATCCTATAGAAGATTTTAGTTTTTAATAAGTAGTGTCAATGCAATCTTAACTCCAGTACTATTATCAAATGCCTTTTTTTCATGCATTAGGATGCTTAAAATCTATAATCAGGGCTGCATACCCTTGATGGAGTAAGATTGAGCAGTGAAAGACTAAGAGTTGAACTTATGCACTGGATTTTTGAGGACAATCATATTTTCATATGATTATAACTAATCAACTTGGTGAGTGGCACCATACGGATCTAAACAGACATGCTCAAGATTATCCTTATTGCTTCTCATTGTGTTTAACAGTTAAACATTGGTATTCTACATGTTCTGTTTTTGTTTTGAAGCTCTTGTCTATTTTTTAACTTAATAGGTTCAAAGCGAGCACGTGAAGTAGTTTTTAATGTTCTGGCAAGAGCATGTGATGATGGTGATCTTACTGTTTCTGAGTCATTAGAAGCGATAGAAGATATCTTTAGAAGGAATTCTTTGCAGCTATACAAATTTAATGGTGTTGTTGGCTCTATTGGAAGCCAAGGTGCTGCTTCTCTGAACGTGATTCCTAAGATTCCACCATACGAAGATGGTGTTTCATTTGTTCGTATTATTTGGGTAGATGCATCAGCTCAACACAGATGTCGCGTAAGTGTTTTTCAATTATAAGTAACTTCTTGTCAATATAGTGTTAACTGTCACTTGGTTGATTGTGTAAATTTTCTTTGTTAGTGAAATGAAAAACCAAGAATTTTGGAACTAAAGGATACTTACAGATAAAGATTTTTTCTCAAACTTCATGTTAAATCCTTATGAGAAACTTAGGGGGCGTTTGGTTTGTAAAAAATGTTCTATTTTCCGTTTTCATTTTCTGAGAAAACGAGAAAATGCGTTTAGTTGGTGTTTTCCATTTTCGTTTTTCAGAAAATAAAGAAGCATTTTTTGAAAAACTGAAAAACACAAAAAAATCATTTTCTGTTTCCATTTTCGTTTTTCAGAAAAATCATTAAGTTTTTTGGAAAAGGGAAAATGAAAACGAAAAATAGAAAATTTTCTATGAACTAAACACTCCCTTATTTTTTGCATATTACATAATGACGACTAACAATTTTCCATATACTAATTTAATCAGTAAGATACAAATTAAGACTTCTCCTATTTTCATGCCACTTTACAGTCCTCCAGGTTATTTTATGTTGCCTTATACTTGTCATATATTTATATTTGACATCAATATTTCTTAAAGTCTATCCTTATAAAGAAAGAGGATAATGCTCAATGTTAGATGCAGTTGCTAATAGATGTTACAAAGTGATGTAGGGTAATGAATATTCTTGTACCCATTATCTGTGGTACTTTTTTTTTTTGTATGTTTACCTGACATGTTCTAGTTTTCTAATGATGATTATGGTTACCTTGTATGTTCTAGTTTTTTTTTTTTGATTGTTGATGCCATAATCCTCTGGTAATATTTCAGGAACAAATTAAGAAAAGATTGTTATCTTTCTCTCTTAACACTTTAACTCATAGTGTTGAAAAGAATATTAGATGGACAATTCCGATTGGCCCTACAAAAGTAAAGAGGATAAAAAAGAAATAGCTGATTTTAAGGTGAAAATATTCCTCATTATCTATTGGTAAAATATCCTAGCAAATAGGGAAGTTAATCACGATATCTAGGAGGTTGATCATTGAGAAACCTTATCTAAATTATTCTGCATTTATTTTGTAGCTGACATCGTGTTTCTTGGCGTACATGTTGTAACCTACAATATTTGTACATTAAAAGAGCAAGAATCCTTATTCTTGAATAATTTGGCATGTAAATAGTATGTTTAAATCTTTTTTTCTCTGCAAACAGATATAACACATGAATTTTGTTTCTGTGATATGATAAAAATATTGTATATTCAGGTTTTACCAGTCAGTAGATTTTATGAAGTCGTCAAGAACACAGGAGTTGGTTTGACTATGGCATCAATGGGAATGTGCTCATTTTGTGATGGTCCAGCTGATGGGACCAACTTAACAGCTGTTGGTGAGATTAGACTTGTACCTGATCTGTCAACAAAGCATAGGATTCCTTGGTATGGAACCTTCACCTGTCATTTTCTTAAAATTATGGCAACATTGAACTTTAAGCAGGTATACATTTTGGTCCCCGTTGCTTTTATAAACTAGCTATTAAGTATGTCTTCGAGAATAGTGCAGAAAAACTTGTAACACGGATGTATCACTGCAGTTTGCTGTTTAAGGACAATCTAGTTCTCATTCAACATTTAATCCAGATAAGATTTACTAAAATAAAGGCACATAGTTTGTGGGAAATTGCTTCTTGGCAGTTAAATTAATAATGAAATTATTTCCCTAGTTGAGAACTTCTTATTCAACCACCATATGGCAGTTATAACCCTCCAGGAATAATAATGCCTTTAAAGAAGTCTGTTTCCCAATGTTATTCAGTAAAGCAATGGCTCGCAAGTAGGCTTACCTATGACAACCAGAAAATCTTATGGAGAGATATGCTGTGCTGATTTAATGGAAAATACTACGAGCCATGCTTCAAGCTTAATGCTAATGTGTTTGTAGGGATTAAGCAAGACAATGGTGGATCAGTGTTTGTGATAGGAGATCATGATTCATGAAGACTGATATGTTGGGTATAGCCTGAGTGTACAGCTCACAATTATATAGTCTTTGAATATTTAAGTTATGAGAATGATGGCCAAATTAACAAAGTCCTAAGGCTTTTCATGAGTTTGACCCCTTTAGGTATTCCATCTGAACTCAATTGAATATTTCTTATAAATATTTTCCTCTGGAGTTACTAATGTTGTAGGATCCAAATGGCCAGCTAGAGTGGAGGAGGTGATAGACTGCATACCCAATTTTATTTGGTTTGCACAAAATAAAGACAATTCAAAAGGCTAGTAGAGCGAGTGCTCGTGTGTGTACTTGCTAGATTGTGTCACGAGGATATGTGTAGCGGAAATAAACCAATTAAAACAGTTTTAAATATTAAAGATGAAAAATAACTAGGCTGAATGAGCTCAAACTGGGTGTTGGATGCCCCTGAGCTCGAGTTAGGTCTGACATTTCATGCTAGCACAAGCATTGTCTAGAAAGGTTAGGCTCAATGCAACACAAAATCTGGCTAACCTAGGCAGGCCTAGTCCATGTTTGCCATTGGCACAATCCATTGCCATCTCTTCTATCATTTAACTAGCTCTTTTTCCTTTGAATGGCTATTTATCAACTATCATTTACACCTGGATTTGGTAAATATCTACTTAGGGCAAAACAAGAAGAAATGGTACTCGGGGACATGAAAATAAATGCTACTGAAGCTTGGGAATATTGTCCAAGAAATGCATTACGAAGATTGACAAGAATATTGATGGATGAGTTTAACTTGGTAAGCTGTAAACTTAAAAGTCCACAGAGCTTCTAAATTTTACACCGATTAATGTGCCTTTTCCTGTAGACAATGAACGCGGGATTTGAAAATGAATTTTATCTTCTAAAAAATGTAACAAGGTATGCTTGTTGAACTCTTTGAAAACCTATGGATGCTTATACTTGCTGAAATTTAAAATAAAAAGAGTACAGTGAAGGCAAAGAAAGGTGGTCTCCTTTTGACAAGACAAGGTACTGTTCTACTTCAGCATTTGATGCTGCATCTCCAATTTTGCAAGAAGTCAATTCTGCTCTTGAAGCACTAGGCATTGCAGTTGAACAGGTATTATTTGAGCTCATGAAGATGTTCTCCCTCTTCTTTTGTTATCATGAAAAGATATTCTTGTTGATGTGTGATGTGTACATATTCACCTGTTAATTCATTTAACAATTAGAGTTTCGATAAGAAGCGCAAGTGTCTTAACCTGTACGAACAGTCTATGTATCAAAATTTTGTTGACTTGATTAATAGTGTATATCTTACACCATATTTAAGTTTATTGCTTCAGGAATTTATAACTAAACATTTTATCTACGCAAAAATAATTGTATGGTAGTGTTTTCATTGCACTGAAGACATTCACGACTGTCTTTTAAATGCACTTCTTGTTCAGTGTCAACTATAACTTGCTACTGTGGTGAATACCATCCAGCTTATAATCTTCTTAGATTCAATACAACCATGCCATTTCGATAATATATTCATATAAAAAGATGTTTGTTTCTCAACACTCTTGCATGGATATTATTTGTGTATTAGCCTGGCAAGTTCATTGCCCATCTAACTGGTAGATTTGACAATCAAGTTAACATAGACTAATATGTTAGATTTTATGTCTACATAGAGAAGTTCAATGGATGACTAAGATCCAATTAATATACTTGGATAGTTTGGACATGTCCAGTTGTCTCCTCTGTTAGTTTGAATCACAGTGTCTGTAGTCTTTGAAAGATTGTTGAGTCATAGCTCTTGCATGAGTCCAATAGATACTGATGTTCAATCCATGGATTCACATGAAACTTGGTAAAAGCAATTAAGTTCTACCTAATCTGTTGGTCAGGGATGTATCTTATTCGAAATAAAATTATTATTTTCGGTTTTTTTTTGTTTGTTTTAATTTCTTGATTTAGTTTATAATTCTTGTTTCTTTATTGAGCAAAAGTATTCTTAACCTTTCTGTTGTGATAGCTTCATGCAGAAGCTGGACAAGGCCAATTTGAGATATCACTAGGGCATAAAGATGCCAATCTTGCTGCCGATAACTTAATTTATGTACGTGAAGTTATTAGATCTATTGCAAGGAAACATGGATTGCTGGCAACCTTTCTTCCAAAGTAAGTTAACAAACAAACAGATGATTCCAAAGTAAGTTGACAAACAAACAGATGAAATACAAATAGTCTCAAAGAAATTGTTTTCAAAGAGTGGTATGTTGTTAAAGAGTAGGTTAATGAGTTGCAGCATTTTGTGTTGGTAATCAAATATGACTGCGGAAGTAAGGCCGAGCAAGCTTTTAATGACCTCAGAAATGTTAATAAACTGTTTCCAATTGTATATTGCAAAAATAAAAAAATGTCCATTTACTATTTATTTTGTTTAAAGTTGTCTAAGAATATTTATCTTTCTCTATTGTTGCATGATCCTTGCCAAGGATGAAAGATACAGACAATTCAGTGTTCAATCCATCTCTCTTTGCTCAATTTTTTTTCCTTGGAGAAAATCCAAAAAATAGAAACCTTGAGCTTCATCTCTAACTTGAAGTTAGTGTTACCAGAACTCATTTCTTTTGAAGATTTTTAAACATATGCTCAACTTAGGACTATGTAAAAAATATATCCAGAAATTATACTTGCAATAATTCTAGACAAGCTCTAAACATGTGACAAATTTATCCCAGGCGTGCCGCTTCCAACCATTGGTCATCTGCGTGGATGCCATATGGCTATCTTAAACCACAAAGCCTAAAAGTGTGGTTCCCACTTTTCCTTAGTCTATTTTTTGTTCTCAAATAGCAAAACATGGCATCACTGTAGTCATGTGGCAGTCCCTATGGATGGATGAGTTTGAAAGTCAATGAGGTGGACTTGCCCAACTAGTGAGTTAATATATTGTCACAAAATTAAAAGTTTTCTTGCATAGATTAGTTATATTTATGTGTAATTTGTTCAATTTAAAAAAGTTGGAATTGGGCTATTTTGGGGTACATTTTGTTAAGACCTCTTTAAGTTTAGAAATATTAAATGAATGTATGAGTGTGAAAGTTAATGAGCAGGACCTTCCCAGGTAGCAAGTTAATGAGTTGTTACAAAATTAAAGTTTTCTTATATAGTTTAGTTGGAATTATTTATACCTTTTCCAATTATATAAGTTGGAAATGTGACAATGTCAGTTTTGGATATATTCTGTTGTAATCGCTTAAATTTAGTATGTATATCATCAATTGACCCATTATTAACTACAATCCTAGCAGAAACCTACTACCATTTTATTGTTTCATGCAGATTGTGGTATTTCTGCTTTCTTGAGGGAGAATAACTCTTTTGCTTATTATTGTTGGATGAAGATTATTGCAGTTTGTGAATTTCACAGAATGCTTTACTGTATAGAGTATTAACATCTGTGCTTTAGAACTTTGCAAATGCAAACTTTGTTTTTTTCGATTGTTGTAAAAATTATATTTGAATGTTTTCATGAAAAGGTAATATGGCATATGAGAGATATTTGCTGAATCTTGTATTATTTCCTTGTATAGATACCGCTTAGATGACTTTGGCTCTGGCTCTCATGTACATTTAAGTTTGTGGGAGAGTGGGAGAAATGTGTTTATGGGTTCTAATTTATCAAAAACTCGGCATGGAATGTCCGAACTTGGAGAACAGTTCATGGCAGGAGTGTATCATCATCTTCCTTCAATTTTTGCATTTACTGCTCCACTTCCTAACAGGTAGATCAGCAACATGACATTGTGATACAGGTTTTAAGCACTTTGGGTTTCAAGCAAATTCCTTTTCTATTGAATATGTTGCTTAGTCTGTAGAAATTTTTCTTGTACTTTGTCATCATATGCATGTGCTCTCAAGTGAGGAATTGTGCAGTTATTGTCCAACTAACAACACAGCAAAGTGTGAATTGTTTGTAGCTTTACATCTTGATTTCTTTCATAAAATACTTCAATAGGCAGGCGATTAATTTCTGACTGCTAACTCATCTACTAGCTGGGCTAAGTCCAAGAAAAATTATACAAGGTATTGCTTAGCTTTTGTTCCAACAAAAGATTCTTGGACCTTATCCAATAGGTTATATTTCTAATGGGTATTCTACACAAACTAGGATTCATGGCCTCTCTTAAGTATGCTTTTTGTACTGTTCATGTTCCAGCTTCCTAGCACCATTTCCGTACGTCCCAAGATTTATATCATTATTAGCGTAAACTACATTTAGAGGTGTAGCAAGTAAAAGATATTGATGGCAATCTTTTAAATGTTTCTATAGCACTAAGAAGTTCCAACTTCTCTTAGTTAAACAATTTATAATAACTTATATGGCAATTGTCTAATCACATTCTAATGCTATATGCAAATATGAAAAATTAAGGTAGATCATAGATAAAAGGAGGATGCCTCATTTTGTGCTGCTGCTCCATAATAGTTCGTAGGGCTGAGTTAGTGCCTGCAGTTAAGTGCTTGGTTTTCTCTCATATAAAAATAATATTAAGAAGAGGTTAGAGGTGGAATTCATCTAAATGCATAAAACTATTAATGAATCTCTTGCTTGTGTCCAATATTTCTCATAAGAAATGTCTTTCAGGTGCTTTCATCGTGATTTTTAATTCTTATCTCTTATTAATGTAGTTATGATCGGATTCAACCAAATACTTGGAGTGGAGCTTACCACTGTTGGGGAAAAGAGAATAGGGAAGCTCCAATAAGGACAGCATGCCCACCTGGAGTATCCGCTGACCTTGTAAGCAACTTTGAAATTAAGTCATTTGATGGGTGTGCAAACCCATACTTGGCCCTAGCTGCTATAGTCGCTGCAGGAATTGATGGCCTTCGGAGAAAGCTTAAATTGCCTGAACCTGTTGGTGCGTATGATCAAATTTGCCTTCTGATTCTGGTTGATGTTTATTCAAGTTCCATCTTAGACTCTTTTAATGCCTATTTCTTGTATCTATTAGAGGAAAACATTGTATTCATATTGCAGTTCATTGTTCCAAAATAGGAGGGTCATGCACTGTTTAACCTTCTTTTGATGTTTGTTGTACAGAAACAAATCCTTCCAATCATGCTGCAGAACTTGGGAGGCTTCCAAAAGAATTATCTGAAGCTGTAGAGGCACTCTCTCAAGACAAGGTTTTGATTGAGTTTCTTGGTGAAAAGCTTATGACTGCTGTTATTGCTATCCGTCAGGTAATTAACTTTCAAGGGAGCATTTCAACAATAAAGCTTGTGGGATAATTCATATAAGAATCTATTATTGGCAAAATCATCTCTTGAGATGTTAGATAATGATCTAGCTTGTGGAGTCCTAAATATATGAATTAAGTCGATTACAATTTAAGGTTTTGGGATAATGGTAGCCCAATCAAAATCTAAGATTGTATGAAAGCCAATATCTTAGAGTTCCAAACTTCATCTGTTTAAAATGGTAGGAGAAACCAAGTATTGTTATTAGACATTGTCCCCTCTAACTTGGTTAACCACACCCGTTTTGTGATACTCGCCTTGTTATTGAAAACATGTTCTTTATGAATACCGAACTTGGTTGTCCTTACTGTTTCAGTTACTGTATCAAGCTAATATGTTGCAATTTACAGCAGTTATTAGATAATTCTTACTCTTAACATGTCACATTGTGCATCTGTTCTGTATGAGTGATTTTTGTTTATTAAGAGTGCATCCTTTCTTTTCTGGTGCCCATCTATCGTTTCATTACTTGAAGTCTCATTCTGAAGTTTGAATGGTGTCACAGGCGGAGGTCAAATATTATGCTCAAAATAGTGATGCCTTCAAGGAGCTTATATACCAGTACTAGTCTGCTTAATCTTCGAGAGGCAGTGCATCTATAATAACTCTCGTTGACCTATGAGACTGCTGCATGCGACATCTGTAAATGAAGCAATTATCTTAAACTTATGGGTTTTGGAACACCTTCATTTTGGTATGTACGTTGGAATCGTTTTATTTAACAACATTCACTAATAAATATCGACATTTAATCGCAGTCTTAATTCTTTATGCGGTCAACTTGATAGAGTTGATATTTGTTTTTAAAAACATGGAAAACAATTACAACAATAATAATCAAGTCATATCTTATTAGGTGAGATCGATTATATAGATCCTTCTATATGACTGGATTTTATTTTTTATTTTATCGTTGCTAATTAAGTCTTTTTTATTTGCATATCTATAATAATTTTATATTATCTAACTAGAGTATTTATCGGTCGTCTAAGTACATGTTCGTATCATCTTAAGCGTATCTCTAAAAAAATTTCATTAATAGATGCAATTTTAATTTTCAATGTTCTCATTTTTTTTATTTTATTCATTCTTATATGTCTATATGTCCATCTTAACATTTTCATTTTTGTAATTTTCATCTTTTGCTCATGTGCTCGAGTCATAGTTCAACATTCGATTTCATATACTGTCATTTTGTAAAGTTTCTCTTTAAGTTTTAAAGATATCTTAATATTCTTTTAAGACATTTCTTTTAATTCTTTCATCTTTTTACAAAATCAATTTTAAATATTTAAATTTTTTATTACATATAACTCATTATCTTCCAATATAACAATTGTTTCATTATATATAACATTGTTAAATTTAAATTTCATATATTTTATTTCTACTCTACTAAGTGTAAGATCTTTTCCTTCTAGTATTTCTTTCCAAAATTCAAGTTTAATATTTACTCATTCATGTATCTTATCTATCAAAATACAAATACTATGTATTATGGTATCATGTTTTGAATGTCTAACGAATTCATCTATAATTAATGTTAAAAAATAGAGATTTGAAGTTAATCCTTGTTGTAATCTTATTTTTATGGGAAATGCATCAATTAATCTCCTTGATATTCTCACTCTTGTCATGACCTCTTTATATATATTCTTAATTATTTCAATATATATTACATCAATTTTTTTCTTTTCTAAAATTCTCCACGTAATTTTTCTTGTGATTTTATTGTAAATTTTTTCAATATTAATAAATATAATGTATAAATTTTATTTTCGTTTTTGATATTTTTAATTAATTTTTTGAGAAGATGTATAACCTTTGTCGATTTTTTCGATATAAATCCAAATTGATTTTGTTATCATGATTTTTTTTTATTTTTTTTTCTATCATTTTTTTCTATAATTTCGTGATATGATTTATTAGTTTAATATTCTTATAATTTACATAATTTTGTATGTCTTCTTTAATTATATTTTTTTTCATTTTCAATATCAAATTTAATAACTTTATAAGTCATTTAATACTTTACTTTGATACTTTTATTCTTTTATTGAAATATCATCTGTTCTAATTATTTTTCTATTTTGTATCTCATTTAAAGCATGTTCTACTTTTTAATATTGAATTCTACAATAAAAAGTTAAATTTCTATATTCTATTGACCTATTTAAATTATCTAAGTTAATTTGATCATCTAAATCTTTATTAAAAAGCTAATGAAAATATCTTATATCACTCTTTTTATTGAATGTCTACTAGTACTTTATTGCATTCATCTTTAATGTATATTATTTGAGCAAAATCTCTAGTATTTCTTTCTCTAGCTTTTACTATTTTATAAATATTTTCTCTCTCTTCTTTTGTATCCAATGGTTAATTTCATTTTTAATTTCACTCGCTACTTTTTTTGGTTTTTTTATAATTATATATATATATTTAAGTTTTTCTCATTCTTACATATATATATATATATATATATATATATATATGTATAATATCTTATAGTTTTTTTTTACTTTCTCCTATATTTTTTATTCCACAATTAAAATTCTTTAGTTGTGGTGCATATCCTTTTGATTAATTTAATAGACTTTTGACTGTCATTTTTAATTTTAATGTCATCTAATCTTATATTATATTTAAATCATTATATATTTCTTCAAATGCTTATACTCTTTTTTTTTTAAATATATTTTATTTTCATCTTTTATATATATATATATATATATATATATAGAGTTTTGTTCTACGCGCCTTATCGCCGTCCGCGATGAGCAATCGTCCTTTGTCGCCGTTGTCGCCGTCTTGCGTCCGCCTCACCTGGCGCCCGACTGGCGCGATCGGCGTCAGTCGTCGCGGTCCGTGAGCTCGTGCATCGCCGGATTCCGACCGGAATCCGGCGGGGGAAGGATCGCCCGGCCCTGGCGGTCTTTCCTCGCCCGGATTCCGGCCCGATCGTGGCCGTGGTGTCGCGCCAGCATCGCCGTAATCGTCGGTTGGTCGAATCGGCCGAATCGGTGCCTCCTCACGACGCCGTCCGCGACGACAGGTGTCGATCGCGCCCAGTCCGACGGCGGAGGGGCGGACGACGGGCGACGATGCCGACGTGAAGGTGGGTCGACGGTGGATCGCGCCTTGCAGTTGATCAGGCGCAGAACAAAACTATATATATATATATATATATATATATAAAAGGCTCATATCTCACTCTACCAATCTATATTGGACCGTTAAATTTTCTTAAGGAATAATTTTATAATTTTTATAAAGTTTACTTTCTCATTTTATAAAAGTAAATTTACGATTTATTATTTTCACTTTTAAACATGATCAAATATTCTTCTCTTTTCTTAATAAATATATTAGTTAATATAAATTTATATGTCATTGTAAAATTTAATATAGTTTTTTCTTTTTCATTACTTATTCTAAAATCATATCATTCATGTATCTTATTATATTTCACTCTTTTTTTATATTTGTATATGTTTATTTAAATCTACTCCTATTAAAATCATTTTGTTTGACAAAAATCTTTATAACACCTTATCTATTTTTTTTTTCAAAATTTAATTTTAGTATTTTTATCTAATTCTATTTTAGGTGTATAATAATAATTATTTTATTTCATATTCTATATTTTTTTATGCACCATAATTTAAAATATGAGTTCTCAATTATTTTTGCCTTCTATCCTATCTACTTTCTCTCTTGTAAATATAAAATATTAAGGTCTCTTTTAATTATAGTATTTATTACTTACTTTATTTACCATTAAATATTTTGATATTCCATGTTTCAAATAATAAACAATTAGTTTTTTATAATATTTATTTTTATTCAATTTATGAGAAGAGAATTCTTACATATTTAGTTTACATCAGTTCTTATAGAGATATATCAGTCTTTTTGAGACATTATAATTGAATCCTATAATATATTTTTTCTAAAAAATAATTTAGCATTAATATTATATCTTGATGAATTCATTCATTGAGTTAAAGTTCAACGTTAATTGACAATCTAATATTTTTTTTTTAATTTATTTTGGTTTGAGATCAATTGATAGTTAGGGATCTGAATGAATTAAGCGTTTATGAACAAATTTAATGTTCGACTCGGTAAGAGCTCGTTTACGTTCCTTAAATATGCATCAAAGTCAATTGATGAATAAATTTGAACAACTTGATAAATTAAGTAAGCAAGTTTGAATACATATGTGTTCGATTTATTAATATTTATGAAAAATATTTATGATTAAATTCATTTAAAAATTATTTATGAATTTATTTATACTTGTTTATAAATAAAGATTAAAAATTTAAAAATTTAAACAAATAAACAAACAAATTTGATTTAAGAATTTGATAACGTTTAGATAAATCAAACTTAAATAAATTTTAATCAAACTTAAATCGAGCTTGATTAGAAGTTCGATATCTATTAAATAAGCCAAGTTAAATTCAAACTCAAATTAAGTTCAATTTTGAAAAAAAAAAAATTAAGTTAAACTTAAATATATTTTTCAATAGTTTGATTAATTTTAAATTCGATTTGGCTCGATTATTTTATTTAATAAGTCTACCATAAAATTTGACTTGGCACAATGGGATTAAACACTGGAAGATAAATATCAAGTGAAATTGCACTAGAATTTTTTTTTCTTTATTTATATTTTGACATTGCAAGATAAATAGATGGCACTAATTGTGCTGCATGGGTGGAACAAATTGGAGATGGGAGTATGGGATGATACTCGCGAATTAGAATGTCGAAGTTCACTCAGAGAACTAAACCGCCTAAACATACCAAATAAAATATTTATTTTGAAAAACTAATATTTCTTCCTACAATAACCAACATCAACGATTCATAATTTAATCGACAAAAAAAAAAACTTTATACAGAAATGGTTGTTAAAATTATTGAATTATTAATGTTAATGTATTGTGGTTTTAAAAGGACAAGCCGACATGAATTTTCAAAAAGCAAACTTTAAAATTTGAATTAATATTTATTAATTGTATAAGAAATTATTTATTTATTTAAGAGGTTCTTCACCTTAGCCGAATTACAAGTGGAGCACATAAAAGACATAAATAATCATTTTCAACATTTATAATTATAGGTTACACGTGGCGACATTCATTTCCTCTGGGTGATCGAGCGCTTCCACGTCGGTTTCATAAACGAAGACAATGGAGTCGTCCAACGTCCGAAGCATCGCCGGTCCTCTAAATTTGAAAAATCTGGTCGCCTGCACCCTTCATCACGTACTCGCCGCCGCCTCCTTACCGTCGAAATTGGAGTCGTCTCTCTTTCCAACTGGCACCGCTCCTCCAAAAATCCTGTTGGGTGCGCGCAGCTTCAGCCCGGCGCCACCACCACGCCGTCGTCGACGTACGTCGGAATCGTCTCGCCTCCCAGACGGCGTCGCTCCAAAACAAGGTCGGGCGCACGCTTCAGCATCGCTTACCCAGACTTCCCATCGACTAAGCCTTCGCTCGCCGTCCACGTCGGAGTTGTCTCGCCTCGTGACCAATGCCGCTCGCCGACGAGAAAAGCTAGCCGAACCGAGCGCTTCCGTCTAGGCCACACCTTGGCAGCATCACGCGCACGATGTCTTCTCCCCTCACAGTGTCGCCGTCCGCGAGCCCGCCGTCGATCATGACTCACGAGCCATACTTTGGAAGTTGAGCCGACCGGATCTGTCTCTGGCCGAATCGATGTATCATCTCTTATTTAACTGCCCCGTCTCTGCTCGCATTCTGACCGAAAACGGCTTTATTTAGTCGGACAACCTAATGATCCACAAGCAAAATAATGCAGGTCGGAGACACGCAGAGTAATCATAACCAACAAAACAGGGGATCCACAACCACAGGCTGGGTTTGATCTGGTCCAGCTAAATACAAAAGACCAATATGACTTTTAATTTAAACTGAGGTGAAAGCCAACATTTAAACCCCCAGCTCCCTGCAATTTTTTTTTTTGCAGCTCATTTGATGTTGTTGTTGTTATTATTATTATTATTATTATTATTATTATTTTGAATCCCACGGTGCCAACTGGTTATTCTGTTATAATTTGTATTTATTGGACTTGGATTTGGGCGTGACCATTCCCCGTAACGGCAGAGGAAGCATGCAGCAGTAAAGACAAAGAGCAGGGAAGGGAAGCGGACGTTTGCGAAAGCGAGGAGAGGAGTTGCCATCGAACGTAACGAGAGCAGGTTTTAAACGCGCCCAGCGAAAAAGAATCGCCTCCTTTCCCTTCCCCCTTCTTCCTCTTTTTTATTCTTCCTCCCAGCCTCTCTTCTCCACCTTTCTTCCTCTGTCTTCCTATTCACTTTTGCTTTCTGTCGCCGTCGCCAGAGAGATCGAGGTTTGCTTGAGTGTGCGTCGTGTTTAGGTGTTGAATCGTCTCCTCGCTGTGTTGCTTTGGGGCGATGACTAGTTCCTCGTCTGGGCCTGGCAATAGCTGCCATTACTCCTTTAAGATACTCCTGATCGGTGACGCCGGCGTCGGCAAGAGCAGCCTTCTCGTGTCCTTCATCTCCAATCACCTCGTAGATCAGGAGCTCTCCCCGACCATCGGTGAGCGCTCCAAGCTTGCCCTGCATAATCTTTTTACCACCTTTTTAAGGATTCCTCGTCGATTTGGTATTCTGGATCAGTCAGTTGGGGTTCAGATTTATTAAAACTTTTTCTCTCCGATTGTTTTGAAGATATCGAGTTGAAGTTTTTCTGCCTTTTTCACTTGGCTCTGATTCAATTCTCGTGTTATTGTTGAGATTTCATCACGATCCCTTATTTATTGAATTTTTGTTTGTATTTCTTTTATATATATGTATATTCCTTTTGTGTCACTTACGATAGTTGTTTCTTTAAGTTGACAAGATTGTTTGGTGGTCTAGTGACTTGAGACCAAATGATATGACAAATGAAGTTCAACTGTAATTGAGAGTCATAAAAGACAGAGGGTTTTTTTTGTTGTTGTTGTTTTTCTTTAAAAATAAAATACTGGAAGATAAGATGTGTGAATTTGTCCCTTAAAAATTGCAAAAGTTATGTTTTTACCCTTTTTGCCATAATTGGCTTCTCTTGGTTTCCAATTAGCCTGGAATGGATGTTCTTTTGGTAGGAATCAATATTTTCTTAGTAAATAAGAGTAATAACTCAATGGTAGAGCAAGGAGTACAAGGCAAGTGTTAATCTTAGTACAAGCAAAGGTGCAAATTCTACCATACACAGAATTTCCCATTTTGTTTGTGCACCATTATTAGACAGCACATATTTCATTTAAATAAATAGAGAAATTATAAAATAAGCTGTTAAGGCTATTATGTGGTGTTGCCTCTTGGAGACAGTGTGACAAATGCATGTTACAATGCGGGTTGGTAGCAGACTCAAACCATCCAGAAATCATACAACCCTTTGCATCTTTTCTTCCTACATGAGCCTTCTTGGTCATTAACAAGCTTTTAATCAAACAATCAGAGTTTAACTAAAAGGAGACAAATTTAGAATCGTACATGACATGTCCACATTGATGGCAATCCCTCCCACATGGTTCGGTGAGTGAAAGTGATGCTTCTCCTTTACAATGTTTGAGGAAATGGACAGCTGGATATTAAATGATATACAAACAGAATCCTTTCATATTCAATACTTCTTAAATTTTTAAAGGGAAAAAATATCTGGTGCAAAACAAAAAAAAGTTCTTAGTTTCTCATCTTTTTCTAGGTCAAATTTAATTGACTTTTATATGTCCCTGTTGGGACCGTTGATGACCACTAGAGGGGGTGAATAGCACATACATTGCGTAGATAGAAATCGATCGCATGCTTGCTACAAGTGTTAGTGTACGCAACAGAATATATAATGATAAAAATAAATACACAACACAAGCACACAATACCAAATATAACGTGGTTCGGAACCTTAGAGTTCCTACTTCACGGGTTGGGCTCGAATGAGCCCTAGCGATGCAAACACTACCGCTAATTACAAACACTCCTCGACAACAAGTCGGAGGCGGAGAAACCTCTTACAACGATTATAAAAGTAATACACAACAGATACAAGCAAATACAATAAAATCCAAGTAAAGAAAACTTTACAAAGAGCTTTGGAATGCTTGCTTGTTGATCGCCTTGAACTAGCCTTGAAGGACTAGAAGACACTAACTATTCCCTTTCAAATCGCTCAAGAAAATCCTTGCCAAATCCTCCTCCACGAGCTGCTTTTATAACCTGCATTCGGGCTGGATTCCGCCTAATAGTCGATTGATCGCGACCATCAGTCGACTGCTCCTGTAGCCGTTGTCTCACAACGGTTCGAGCCATGTTGGATAAGTTCCAACGGATAGACCATCTGTCGACTGATGCACAAGCAGTCAAGTCGTTGGTCGAGCCTGCCTCGTCGCGTGGCTTTTCCTCGGATCGATTAATCGCCCCGATTGGCGTCGACCTAATGGGTGTCGAGGCGGTCGAGGTGCCTTGCATCGCGTGGTCGCCGATCTAGTCCAATCGAGGCGCCTTGCGTGCGTGGCTATAACTCGACCGCATCGATCGCGGTCGACTCCCATCACGACTCATCATAATCCCAATCGACCGTGATAAGTCAACTCGGTGCGCTAAATGTCAGAATTTGACTCACCGACCGTCCAAAAGCCCCAGTCAACTTGACCAAGTATGATGTTCTCATACTTGTTAGATCACCCTTAGTCTAAACCTAAACCTTTTAACCACCTCCATCAGCCACACGCCTATCGGATCCCTCCAAGTCATCCATGACTTGTTCATCCATACGCTAGCCTTCTGGTGCTTCCATCGGCTATTATCATGCTAACGTGATCTATCCCGCCAAGGCACATTGGGCTTACACTGCCAAGACTATCACTTGGATTTTACGCTGTCAACCATTGGACTTTCCTTGTCAACCCATGTTGGATTTTTCAATTGTCAAGACTTAAGCTTGGACTTCCCCTTGTCAGGTCCCATGCTTGGACTTTTTATACCAAGTACCCAAGACTTGGACTTTCCATGTCAAGTACCCATGACTTGGACTTTCCATTGCCAAGTACTCAAGATTTGGACTTTCCATGTCAAATACCCATGACTTGGACTTTCCCATGACAATCACATTGTCATACATTTTGTCAAACATCAAAACACTACTCGAATCCGGTCAATCGTGACCTGGACCGATTGCACCAACAATCCCTTTTTGAGAAAATTCTCACGATGATTGTTGACCAGAATAGCTAATTTATTTTATCAAATTGTTCCTATTTAATTGTGATAATATAGAAGCAATATTGGATAAATATAGGTTGGATTCTTTTGAACTAATAGCACTTCATCTGTTCTATAAATACATACAGAGTTTAGGATACGGCAGCAATTCTAATTTGTGTTCTCATTCTGGAGTTTCTTATTTGATGCCTTTTCATCCATAATTATTCACTCTGTTTTGTTTGTTTATGTGACCTAACTTTTATATTGGTTTTAGGAGTGGATTTTAAGATAAAACATCTTACAATTGCTGATAAAAAGTTAAAGCTCACAATTTGGGATACTGGTAAGTAGGAGAACAATTGGATGGTAGAAATTATTATTGGTTCTCTTACTCATACTTTTGTCTTAATTAACTAAGGTTCTAGTATTCTTTATCTTCCCCTTGTGTAAGTAGTGCCCCTTGGATCATCTTAAGCTCTGGCATTAGTTGTTGCTCCAGTGATTCTTCTATCATTTTATCATTTCATTATTGAGGACATTGAGAAAGTATTGTCTACTATAAACAAATGGATATATACTGTGGAAAACTAGAACCTTAAAAGCCACATGTACCTCAGACTGGTTGTTGACTCAAGAGATAGCTGACCCCAACCAGCTGGCAATTGTTGTCAACTAACACCTAAACTAAAGAAAGTATCGGCTTACTTGCACAGTGACTATATAAGTTCCTCTAAGTACAGTGGCAATTCCTCTTTTTTTATTATATTTACTTAAGAACTTTTGATAAAAGCAATGATGGGCAATATAATCATTGTACAGAGACAAAAAAAATTTGCATTATTTATTTTCAATATATGATGTTCTATGTTTACACTATTTTAGTTAGTATTGACGTGCCAAGGGAATGTTTAAAAATTAAGCATGATGCATCCTTGGACGGACAGATATGTATGAACTATTTACTTTTTGGAATTTGAAATATATTGTTTCTGATGAACCTGATTGCTACACTGATGCTCAATTCTCAATACTATGACAACTCAGTTGGATCCAATTAGGTTGAAATTATTTTTGATATTATGGCATAAAGGATATAACACTTGAGACTCACTCCATGGAGCATTTGATGTGAAGTGTTAACTCATTTGTTATTAAGTAGTCGTGTTGATTGTTTATATAACAGCCATCAAAATTGTAAAAGATGGCAGGTAAACAAGAAGCTAAAAGACCTAGAACCCCTCCCCTATGAGAACAGAGAATTTTGGTTTCCCAAGTTACATAGGAGCAACCTAGACGCTAAAACCTAGTCTCATGCTCTGGCAGCCACAAAATAGCCTAAATGTTTCTATAAGAATGCGGTATACATACATTTTTTTACTGAATTTAATGCAAAATAGCAAAATTAGCAGAGTTTTCAATGCAATCTATGAAATTAGACTACTAAGAATCCACACTATTTTGCAGCTGGACAGGAAAGGTTTAGAACATTAACTACTTCATATTATAGAGGATCTCAAGGAATAATACTAGGTGAGTTGGTAACAAATTTTCAGTTCTTTCTACATTGGATTTATTCTTTGTCTCATATGTTGTCTTGTTATTTCACTGGTTCACATAAGATATTTTTCCTCATTTCTTATTGCTTCTCAGCTCCATGAGACATTTGCATCTTTATTTTAATGAAAACGTTGAAGCAACTATTTTACAAGTCCTCACTCTAGAATTCTTGTATTGGACTCATCTGAATGTTTCATTTAACAAATACAATGAGAGTACAATGGTGACGTTGCTTTATTTTAGGCTTGTGCCTGATTCCATGATAATGCCAGTAATATGCTGGTGTTTCTTCCTTTTGGCAACGGGCTGTTAGTTCCTTTTGTGAGCTTTCTGTGTTATATTGCACGTGAACAACCTAAAAATCCTCACTTTAGCCTAGCAGCATTGATGTATATGATACCTCTAGTCTGTAGATAATCATTTTGTTTCTGGCTCAACGCTCTACTATTGTTTTGCCGCAACATTAGGTTCCTGTCATGGGGTGGAAAGTATCTGTGGCACCAATTCATGGGGTTGAAAATCACTCTAACATAGCATGTTAGAATCCGCCATCTTAAATCACATATTTGTTTTTCCAAATCAAGTGCTTCTAAAATGCAAAATCACTTCCACCACAAGGTCAATTTGTCTTTCGCTGTCAAATAATACAAACACACATAGGAAAAAAAAGTAATTTACGTATTTCAATGTAAGCATCCTTATAGAAGAACCCTCTCAACTATCCCTAGAATCCCCTCTCAACATTGAAGGAGTATCCACCAGCTAGAAAAATTGCACCAACCACAACATCAAACATAATCATGCCAAATCACGCTAGAATAGGGATGCAAGATATTAATTGCATCATGTCCTCTCACATTATGTCAACATGCAGAGATGATTATCATATAAAATAAATCATTTAATTAAAATTGCAACAAGGTTTACAACAAGATATATCTCATAAATGCAAAATTGATAAAAGTAAATACATAGCAAATGAAAGGTTAGTTGGAAACATCATATAAAACTTCAATCCCAATAGTAATGGTGTCTGTGCAATAATACTAGAAGTAAAACTTTATGATTTACCTCAGGATGATCTGGACATAAGTGCAAGATAGAAATTGTCCATAATGTTGGTATGAGACCCTCCCCAGAAGAGAACAAGAGATCAGATAAACAGGAATAAAAAAACTAAGTTAATACAATACACCATCTCTCAAGAATATCCACTATATGTGGATACAGAATTCTGTCATGAATCTCTATGTTAACTCGGAGGTATAGACTCATGCTTAACAAAAAGTTGAGTGGATCAACCAAATCGACCAAAAGTTAAATGGTACATGCAAGTACTGCACCAGATGAATATATATACTAGGCTGTAAAAGGCACATCTTTTTAGTCTAAAACAAAAAGAGCAACGACATGTTCTATCCCAATTATATACATATAGCCTGAGTCTTTCCCTCTTTTGGATATTTTTTTTTGTAGTGACCATATACCTTGTCTTGGATGTGAAGCACTAAATTTTCTTTGGAGTTTTAAGTCCTGATTTAGGTCTCTATTGCTAGGATCCTTACCCTTGTCTTATGTTGCTGAGATCATTTAGAGATTTACTTCCTTCTAATCTCTCTTTAAGTAACTAGTGCACTTCCACTTGACTTTGAAGTAACTCATTTCTCTTTTCTTTGAGCAATATATATATATAGCAAGTTTCTCTTGGGCGCCTGCCCATGTGCGCCGGTGTGCGCGCATGAGGGTAGGTGCCTAGGAGATCGTTGATATATATATATATGTTGCGCGACGCCCAGTGCGTGATTGTGAGTGCCCAAGTACACATAGTAATGGAGAATGCACAGTGTTTCACCCCGTCAGAGGAAACTGCCGTTTGGCATTGTCGCTGAGCATCGAAATCGGAGTTCGACCGGATTCAGTTGAATCACGGTCGGAATTGGTTGAATTGCAGTGGGAATTGATTGAATCACAGTCGGAATTGACTGCGACTGCAGCCGCCATGCTGACAGCCGCAATTCAATAAGATTCCAGTTGTAATCCGGCCAGAATTCGATTGGGGTCCGGCCAGAGTCTGGTCGGACCATGACCTGATCGCGCTCGAAATCTGGCCGAATTGTTGTCGACAACACTGTGGTTGGTTCCAATCGGAATCTAGTTGCGATCCAGTCAGAATTTGGTCGCGATCCGATCAGACTTCGATCGACGATTGCGACAAATTGTGGTGGAATCGATCGTGATTGCTGCCCGGCTGAGGTTAGCGATCGCAATTGATCGGATTCGGTTCAATCCATTTTGTTGGTTCGGTCGATCGGACGATGACGACGGTGACCATGACTGGTTCAGAGGCTAGGCTATAGTGCGGATGACGGTTGATGACGAAGAATTTAGCTGGAGATCGTCAGGAGAGAAACATTGTGCATTTTCCATTTACTGTGCATCTCCGTGCAATGAACGACTGAGATCACGTCGCGCAACATAAAATTTCTCTCTCGCTCTCTCTATAAATATAGATATAATAATAACTTCACTATCACTCTATGTATATAATAACTTCACTCATCTCAATCGTGTGGAGTTATTTTGCCTCTTCTGTTAACTAGGATAGTCTCATAAGGATCAAATGAATTAGAAAATGAATGTATGCACAAGTTTGATACAACCTTGGTCGGCTCATCACAAGACCTTGAGATGTGTTTAAATGTCCATAAATTCTCTGCCATATCTAGCCTGTGAAGCTTCCTCTTGAGATGATTTTTGTTATTATTATTGCTCACTATGTAATACTTCTCTAATCTCTAGCCATGCACTATAGTCTCACTAGCCATCATACAAACAACACCCATGTGACAAAATCTGATGGTAAAAATTGCTTTTGCCTTAATTATCTTCCATCACTCTCCTTGAAAAAATTGATGGATTGTCTTTCTTTCGGCATACCCCAAAGTCACAACTTCATCAGTATATCTAATATTCTCAATTGTCATAAATAGAAATTAGATCTTCCATCCAATCACTAAATATAGAAGAACTCGCCAAGGTTCATTGAAATCCCTACAACCCAAATGATCTAGTATAACTACAAAGGCCTAGATGTAATATTATAATATAACATAAGCTCTAGTATAATTGATATCACAAGTACCTCTGATGCCATTTGATGAGAATAAAACTGCACACTTGTTGATTCAAATATGGGGTTTCTTTTGTTGGGTTTTTCCGAGCCGCAAAAACCGCTATACATGGAAACCCTAAGCCCCCGCCACTGATCCGCAAGCATAAAAATTATAATTACATGTATGTGCTTACAGAAATCCTAGATCTACCTTAGATCTAAGAGGTTAGAACGTTACCCTCGTAGCGACGCCCTTCGCTTATCCCGCTCGTCCAAAAGTTCGCCGGAACTCGAGAGTGTCAAGTGCACACTCCTCTATGGTATCCACACAAGCAATAGGTGGAGAAAACAACCTTGAGAGTGCTAGCACTCCTTAGGAATTTCCAAAGAGAGGGACGGAGAGGGAGAGCTGAGAGGAAAGGTTCCAAGGTCAAGATGAAGTAATGAGAGTAACTCACAAAATGAATTCACCTCCCATAACCCCAAAGTGGCTGGCCACTTACATGGAGGGGGTTACATGCATGCATGTAACTCCCATGACCCTTGGTCTCCTCATGATGTGGCACCACTGATCAAGTCAATGATGATGTGAGCATCATCATTGGCCGCCATGCCTAGTCATCATCATGACATGGCATTTCGGGTCAAGTCAAACTCGACCTTCATCTTCCCTCTCAAGTCAAGTCAAACTTGACCTCTAATCTCCCATGGTTGATCAAATCTAACCACTAGACACAAGTCAATTTAATATAATGAATCTCTATTCAAAAAATTAAATTGATTTTATAAATCAAATCTCAATTAGACTCATTCAACACTCAATCAACTCGAGTCTAACTCAATTAGTCTAATTCGATTACTTAATCCAATTCATCCCATGAACCTAATCCTCATGGTTCATCATACGAACCTAATCTCCATCTAATCGCTCTTATGCAGTGTGACTTATAGGTTCTTGTAACGCTGCAATGTCCCTAAACCGATTTAGAACATAAGCAATGAGCGTATCTAGCAACACATCATCATACCTAAGTTACAAGAATGTCGAGCTCCAACATCACCTCATGACTACTAATTGTGACTCACAATATGTGACAATGTCCTCTATCCTGACATCTAGATTGACTAATCGAGGCATAGACCGTGGTCATCCCTTGACAATCTAAATCTTGAACTCCAAGTAGACTCACTCTAATCAAATGAGCTCAATATCTCATATTGACTCATTTCGGCATGGCCATGCACTTCGTGGTCTCACTCTATCAAGAATATCGATGTCACCCCCGTCATATAGGAGGGATAGATCCCATCTACATCACTCACATCCTCCGCATAATGCTACATACCCAAGAATCGCTTTATAGTCCACCCATTTACTGTGACGCTTGACGGCCAAAGTATGCAACTCCTTACGAGGGAACCATGGGTGACTTCAGGTGTCTAAGGACTAATAGTCATAATCTAATACCATACGAGAAAGTATATTTATACTCATATAAGCGATCCATGATACTTTCTCATGGCGGGTTCATTCGTATACATTCTCCAATGCATACCCATGTATGTCGACTTGATATCTCATATCCATGACTTGTGAGATCAAGTCATCTTGTTGACCTACATGCTAGTCTCTGCATTAACATTGTCCCTGAATGTTAATACTCGACTAGGAATGATTAAGAGTAGTGTTCTCTATATCATCTCATTATCGATTCAACCAATCGATTGATATAGATAAGAACCTACTACTCGAGGACATTATTATATTTAGTTATTTGGCACCAATACAAGTAAATATAATAACCATGCCTTTATAAATAGGAATATGATACAATAAAGTCCATACAATGATCATCGTATGATTGGACTCTGGCTTTCACTAACAATCTCCACTAGCACTAGTGTCGATCATGCGTAGTATCTAATACCGATGACCTGGTGACCGTCGTGCTTTTACATGCGAAGCCTTGGTCGAGGATCTGCGATGTTAGCCTCTGTGGGTACTCTGCAAATCTTCACATCTCCTCTGTCGATGATCTCTCGAATGAGATGGAGCGCGTCGTAGTATGTGTTTGGTCATTTGGTGTGGCGAGGTTCCTTAGCTGTCTGATCGCTCCATTGTTGTCCTGATAGAGCTCTATAGGATCTGCCGATGCTAGGAACCACCCCAAGCTCGATAATGAACTTGCGGATCAGCGCCTCCTTCTTTGCCTCGGATCGCGATATACTCGACCTCTGTTGTAGAATCGGCGTGTCACCCTTGAACTCTTCGGCTCGCGCCACCGTTCAATGCAAAACCACAGGATCTGTAATCGAACCCTTCTGACTAGCTCCTCATCGCCTCGAATATCAGAAATATTCTTTAGTCCTTCTCAGTACTTAGAATATTCTTGATTTACTATCGATGGCGCTCACTTTGGATCTGGTAGTATCTACTTGTCGTGCTTTCAAGCATCACGAGACATCGGAATAGTACGGCGTAGCGTGCATGATAGATCCTATAGCGGATCGTAGGGATCTTATCCATGCGGTCTCTCTCCTCTAGAAGAGGGACTTTGAGTCTTGAAAGACTCACACCATGTATCGTGAAGTCCTTTCTTGGAATTCTGCGTGACCGTAATCTGAGTGTCGATGTATGTACTCGACTTAGGCGAAGCAATCTCTTAGATCTATCTCTATAGATCTTGATGCCTAGAATACGGTGCTTCACCTAAGTCCTTCGTTGAAGCACGTCCCGGCCAGTCTTGCGGTGTGGCGAAGGGATGTCGTTCCCAATGAGTAGTATGTAAATCCACATCTGATACAAGGAACACAATGTGTTCCCATTAACCTCTTGTAGACCACGGGGTTCATCTTCATTCTTGATGAAACCAACTGTTTGATCGCGTCGTCGAATCGAAGATTCGACTCAGAAGCTTGCTTTAGCCCATAAATGGACCTTTGCGGCTTGCGTACCTTCGTTATCTTTGTGGATCTACAAAACCCTCGGGTTGTGTCATGTACACATCCTCGAGTAAGTTTCCATTCGAAGCAGCGGTTTTGACATCCATCTGTCGGATCTCATAATCGTGGTATCTTTGCGATAGCAAGCAAGATCCGAATGGACTTAAACATCGCCACTGGAGAAAAGGTTTCATCATAGTCGATACCATGAATTTGCTTGAAACCTTTAGCCACCAATCGGCCCTTATAGGTATGCGTAAGTCCATCCATGTCGATCTTTCTCCTAAGACCACTTACCCAATGGGTTTGACCCCTTGGTGGATCGACCAAAGTCCGTACTTGGTTAGTGTACATGGATTCCATCTCGGATCTCGTGGCGTCTAGCCATTTCTCGAGAATCTGGGCTCATCGCGGCTTACGATGGGAGGTAGGCTCATTCTCGATGAGCATAGCGTCATCGTGGTCGGAGAAATGAAATGAGTATCTCTCGGTGACGGCGTACCCTATCGGACCTGCGAAGAGGTAGATCTACTTGAGCAATTGGTTGTTCCACTCTTTGTCTGCAACAACCTCATCTACAACACTTTGTGGTTCTGTTCAACCTCCATCAAGGCCTCAGTGCATGGTCCTTATCTTGAATTTCTTGAGATCGAAGGTACTCCACTAGTTTTCTAGAAACAAAATCCCTTCTACAGAAAAACTCCGGTCTTTACAAACACTTTGTCTTGGTAGGAATGTAAAGTAATATCCCTTTGTATCCTTGGGATATCCAACAAAATAGCA